>NW_004624753.1:536222-645810 GCF_000247695.1 Heterocephalus glaber
TTTGGGGAACACCTTTGTTTGATTTATATAGTTTTATAATAATTTTTTCCCTGATTGTTTAGGGTGATAGATCTTGAGCTATATATATATTTCTGAATTTTTAAATGCTCATTACCAATGTTCATCGATTGTTATATAGGCCAGCCTTTTCTTTTAGTCATGCGAAGGGTACATGTTAAATTACTTACGCTGAACAAATTTGTGTAAAGCAGAAATATCATTTCTCAGTCAAGAGTTCATATTTATAAAATGAATACCTTTATGAACCTAGAACCCTGGTTCTGAAAAGAAAATGTTTTGCTTCTTCTAAAATCGTGTGCTAATAACAAAAACCTTTTTCATAGTGCTTTTTTGCACTCCCGAAGTGTTTACATTAATGAGCAGGCCTTTGTTAAAAGGGACCAACTATTTTAATGTCTGCATTTCTAAAATCAAATGAAAATGTAAAATTGGACTAGTTGTGTCAGTTTCTAAACTCTTACTTGAGAAAAAGTAATATAAGGAAATCCATTCATACTAAAATTAGGATTTTAAAAAAAACTTCTTTAAATATCAACCCATTTTTACAGCATTCAAAAACCTTTAGCCAATATTATTGTCGGACTTTTATGGAAACCAAAGATTGCTAGTGGAAAAAAATTGAATAATAGCCAAAGCTGAGAAATGATTTGTCACAAATTATTTCCCTAGTGATCTTTGCAAGGAAAAATTAATAACAAGCAGTACTTACTTACATATCTTCATTTTAAAAACAGTTTTCAGAATATTTACTTTATTCTTCTATTTTAGACTATCAGAGAACAAATTGCCCTTTGACCTCCTGTTGGTCAGAAATTATCATACTACACTCCCATTCCGTGCAAGTTCGAGTGAATGCTATAAAATTTCAAACCTGTGGCCCTGGTGTCCTTGTAGCCAAGTCCTGTTGGGATCTTGTGATGAACAACCCTTTGGCAGTTCAGCCTGATGCGCTCATTATGCAGTGAGTTAGTGTGAGATAGCCAGACTGTCTCATGACGACCATGTGGACCATTTCTGCCATTTGCAGCTGTGTACCTTTACTAAACGGTCATTCTGCGTACAGTTCACTCTTAGCTAGTTTAGTCCATGATACTGTACTCCCAAGGGCATCTCCAGCTGCTGTGTTCTCTTATTTAAAGCAGTATTGTCTGATCGAAAATGTGTGACCCTTCATTTATGGATACTGACTATGTAATGCAGTGCTACCCAATATTTTCAATAAAGGAATTTATGCATTCAGAGCGATGTCTTTCCTGACCGTTTGTTCACCTGGTGTTTATTGGGTTCCACATACCTCAGTGATGTTGCCAAATAAGTTCCAGACAACTGCAAGAAAGCAAATCACACGAATGCTTTGGTTTCCTGGTGCATATAACAGTTATGTTTCCACTATTGTGTAGTCTATTAAGAGGGCAATGACATACATTATCATTAGAACAATATACACATTGATTTCAAAAATACTTTATTGCTAAAAATGATGATTGTCTGAGCTATTAGAAAAACAGTATTGATAGACTCGCTTGCTGCGGGGTTGCCACAAATCTTCAATTTGGAACAAAAAAGCGCTTTTTGCAAAGCACAATCTACATTGAGGCACGCTATGGCAAGGCTTGGCTGTACTAGACTGTTCAGTTTGGGAGACAATGATGAGACATCCTAGAGAAGAAAGGTCCAGCACTTGGGCTGTTTTCAGGGCCACCTGGGAAACTCCCTCTTACTCCCTGCAGGCACCTTTCTGTGTCTCACCAGTTCACGGAAACTGCTCCCATTACAGTTCCTGGAGACAACTCTGGACTTTGTCTACCAGTTTCTTCTCTGTTCCTAATCCTTTTATGTATCCTGCAAATACTGACCCTTTTAACATCTGACTCAATCTGCTTCCTAATTCCTGAGCGACACCTTACTCTCTAATTTTTTATTTTTGGTTCCGAGGATCAAACTCGGGTCCTTGCGCTTGCACAGCAGGCAGCGAAACTACTGAGCTAAATCCCCGGCCCCTAACTCTGATAAATTTTCTGCCACCTACCCCCAAGCAATAGTCATGGCTTCTAAATTCCTCTTTATAAGTCCACATCAAAGGACTGGAGTGGGAAGAAGCAACCGAGTGTTTCTTCAGACTCTGTTGAAAATGATTAAGGCATATCCCCGTGCTAGAAACCACAAGGGACAGCCTGAACTAGTATGAGAAGTATGACTGCCCTCAATTTTATTTCCCTTCCCTTAGTTTTTCAAAAGTGTTAGAGACATACGAAACAAGATTAAGAAAAGAACTACTCTCCTTTTGAGGAAGGCATTGAAAATCTCTCAAAGCTTACATGCCTCAACTGTGTTTACCAGCTGAATCAGAAGAAAGATGAGAGAAAGCCAAGGAAGTCAAAAGGCAAGGGAAGTACCAGAAAACCCAGGATGAGAGCCACACTCACCCCCTGTGCAAGTAGCAGAAGTGTCTGCCGCCTCCTTCTGTCACTCAGGACATACTCTTCTTTCTGTTCAGGGGAAGCCTTCACCCCAAATGTCACATCCTCTGCAGCCACTGCCTTGCCTACGCACTTTTGTGCACAGTGACCCCTAGCAGGAAGTGTCTTTGCTAAGAAAATTGAGCTTCCCAATTCACACCAAACTCAATGTCTTATTCCCTTATCTCCTGTTTCAAAATAAAATAAAACTCAGGCTTCCTTGATCTGGTCAGTCAAGCTCTAGAGATGGTGTTTCTTGATAGACTTTCTGTGGAGACCTTTACTTTTACATCAGCACCGCCCAATAGAACATTCTTCACTGATGGAACGTTCCACATGTTCCATGGATGTTTGTTGCTCTTTATGACACCTCTAGGTACCATACTTAGGTTGAGCACTTGGAATGTATCTTGGGTAACTGAAGGCTGGATTTAGCTGAAGGGTACTTTATTAAATTTTAACTTACTTCAGTTTACATAGCACATGTGGCCAGTGGCTACCATATTGAAGAGCACGGCTCTAGATCAAGATGTCAGTGCCAAGGCATCATCAGATTATGAGTCCCTAACCAGCAGAGAACTTCAGGAACTTTGATGGCCTTCTGCCACTATAGACCTTGACACAGTGTGGTGCCACCTGAGATTTTAATGGACCTCCTAGTCTTTAGGCCCTCGGTTTATAAAGCAACTAGAAAGCAGAGTTCCCTGCTGACCCCCATCTCTAATCAAAGATAATGAAAGCCTCTCCTAGTGCCTATGCTGGTGATGGCGAACCATTCAGAGCATTCAGTGACAACAGCCGGCTGCGGCACACGTGCCATAGGTTTGCCACCACTGGCACAGGCCTTGCCTCACACTGTTTCCTGGTGTAGCCATCATATGTGTTTTGTTCCTGTCCTGGACACTGCACTACTCCTGGCAACTCCATAGGGATGCTGCGTCCCTTGTACCAGGCACTCATCCACAGTGCGTGACGGAGCCCAGGAGAGAAGAACAACTCACCCCATGCACAGAGCTGTGCTTTCTATCTGACTGTCAAGAACAATGGGCCCCAAGAGGGCTTCACACAGCACTGACCGAGGACCAGCTGTCCATCCCGACTTTGCCCACTGTGACGGGCACTCAGCCTGTGTGCACATGCAGCGTTCTGAGGACCAGCCTGTTGGAATGGAGGCCACGGGAGAGACCACTAGACAAGATGAGTTGTGTCCTGTTGGACCCATCAACAGGGGCCCAGCCTTTGTTCAACCTCCCCACTTAGGGTACTAAAAGGTAACCTTGGTCTAGCTTGCTGTCACTCCCGAGAACACTAAGCCAGGGGCACTTTTCTTTCTTCCCTCCTTCCTCCTTTTCTTCCTCCCTCCCTCCCTCCTTTCTTCCCTTTTCTATTACAAACAGTTCCTAGTGAACATCTGTGTGCTTAGAACTCAGTACTCTTTTTTTTTTTTTTAAGAGGATAATTTTTATCAGTGAACCAAAGAGTGTGTGTGCTTTTTATTTAAAAGTTAACTGTTAGGGTCAGGGAAGGAGCTCAGTGGTTCCAGCGCCTGTCTTGCAAGTGCAAGGTCCTGCGTTCAATCCCTGGTACCAAAACAAAAAGGTAACTGTTAGGCAGGCATGGTGGTGCATGCCTCTAATCCTAGCACTGCGGAGGCTGAGGCAGGAAAACTGCCATGCGTTTGAGGCTACACAGTGAGGGCAAGGCCAGCCTACACTACAAAAAAAATTAAATAATTATTCCTTCTCAAAAGTTATACAGTACTGGGCCGGGGATTTAGCTCAGTGGTTCCGCTGCCTGCCTCGAAAGTGCAAGGACCTGATTTCGATTCCGAGTACCAAAAAGAAAAAGTTACACAGTACTAGTCTATACCACCAGGTCACCTTGGCTACCTCACACCCTCAGCCACACTGCTTCTGTCCAGCTCATTTTTGCTCAAATGATGTATCTTATTTTCATTTTAATTCTTGAATTATGAATGAAGTTTAACCCCTTTCTATATGTATTGCCCATCTGTCCTTTTGTGTTTTTCTAAATAGGCTATCCATATCCTTTGTCCATTTTCCTAGTGTTCATTGTCTTCAAAGTTAGCCCTTTGTAATACATTGTAAAGATTTTGCTTTATATATATTATATAGTATAGATTAAGCTATATCTCTGCCCCACCTGGACCATAATTTTTTACATCAAGGTAAATTTATTCTGTGTGAGTTTTAGTTCTCACTCAAGTCTCTATTAACAGCACCTGTCACCTCACCTAAATGATGTCTCCCTCTGGCTCATTCTGTGCTGAGTCACGCCCTCCTCAGACTTCAGGACACTTAGAAATGACTGCCTCAAAATCCATTTCACTTTCCGCAGGTCTCTAGTCACTTTCAGGCAGGACAGCATTTTCAGGAAAGGTCACAAGGCAAGAACTGAATGGTCACCTGAAGCAACATCCCCAGTGAGGAAGCCAGGGCCAGGCCAGGTTGACAACAGATCTCTAGCTGCTCTGCAGCACCTCGCACAGTGCCTTGGTGAGGAGCAATGTGTTTGTTAACAGTGCCAGAGAGGAGGAGGAGGAGGAGGAAGAGATGAACAGGTGACATTTAACTAGCACGACTGCCTCTTTACTAGCACGACTGCCTTTTTTTAGTATGCTGTGTCTTGATATTTCAAAATAAAAATGGTACAATTCTGATCTGCTGAGAGATGAGGAGCTGTTTCCCCAGGAGGCTGGGTAACGAAGGTTAGAGCCAGGATGTCTTGAGATGGAACTGGCCCCGGAGCTGGCCTCTTAGCCACGGCAGGGCGCTGGCATGTCCACTCTTCAGTCTCTCCTCCTCCTGGCACCCACACTCGGCTTCCGCGCTGAGGCGCCAGCATCCACGGCCCTCCTCTTAGGAGAGGAGGCTCACTGCCGGGAGCTCCTCTTAGGCTGCCCACGTCCCACTCACACTCAACCCAGGAGCTGGCACGGCGCATGGCACCCAGGAGGCACTGCACAAACATGGGAAGTACGCAAGGGAAGGACGTGAGCCTCAGAGGAGTTAGGGCATCTGTCCAACGTTCCACAGCGGAGGAGGAGAGCTGGGACCAGAGCACAGGGTTAGGATTCCCAACTCTACCCGTCCCGTCCCCTCACACAATGCTGAATCACAGACTTCTAAGCATCGTCCTTGAAATGCACTATTGGCACGCCGGAAGGAAGGGCCCTGTAGTTCCCGGAGTCCTGCCCTTTAGGTAACAAAAGTCTGGGGACAGCCCCGGCCTTGCCCTGGCTTCCAAAGTGATTGCATCATCTGCACGCCCATCCCTGGGCCCACTCAACATCTGGTAACCTTAGACTTAGTTTTCGCCAGTCTCAGGAATGCGTATTATCTTATTGCTTTAATTTGCATTTCTCTAAGTACTAGTGAAGATGAGACTATTTTAGTCTCAATGGCTTTTGTGAGATTTCTTCATGTCCTCTGTGCTTGTTTCAGTCTATCTGCTTTATCTTGGTGTCCTTGCCCTAAGAAGAAAAGGTATTAGTCAGTCTGTTAACTGTATTTACTTCTGCGGAGAATAAATCATCATGATATCAGAGCCTCCAGCCCTACAAGGGTATTTTCTCAAGTCTCAAACTTGCAGTATCTAGAGAGAGGAATGAGAAAAAATTCACGTCTGTTTTGCTTTGAAGATTTGGGTGCGTATTTGCACTTGTTCATTTGGTTATGTGAGTTTTTTAGAAGCACCATCAAGAAGCTCAATTGGGGGCTGGGGATTTAGCTCAGTGGTTTCACTGCCTACTGTGCAAGAGCAAGGACCCGAGTTCAATCCCCAGTACTAAAAAAAAAAAAAAAAAAAAAAAAAGGGCCGGGGATTTAGCTCAGTGCACCTGCCTAGCAAGTGCAAGGTCCTGAGTTCAACGCCCAGTACCAAAAAAAAAAAAAAAGCAGCTCAATTGGAAGCACAGTGACATATCGAACATTTCGGTTATTATTCTACACATTTTACGTATATTATCTCCCTCTCCCTCTTTAGGATTAGTTGTCTGGTCATGAGATGGGGACCACTACTCCTAAATGTAGACACTGGGTAGAGGGAAGCTGAGGTGGGTGCCCAGAAACAATCAGGAACTGATGGGTCTCCGGGGCAGGCAGTGAAGATGCGAGAGTGACTGAAAGAGCTGAAAGAAAGGCTAAGGCCAGAATGACCAGAAACTCAGGAAATTGTGAAACGCTCTGGGACAGGCGTTTGCAAAGATGTGAAGACTCACTGAAGTTCGGCTTTTCAGGGAATCTGGGTGAAGATAGCATTAGGATTTCTTTCACCAGGGGAGTGGTTTATGTCAGAGAGGAACAGAGGCAAAAAGCAGTGGAACCCAGTGTTCGAGAAGGCATGAGACATGGATTTAGTCTTCAGAGTTCGCGGCGGGGCTCTGGCAGCTCTCCGGAGTGAGGTGCTGATGGGAAATAATCTAGAAGCTGAAAGATGAGGGAACTGTGCTTTAGGCTGCTGGATGAGACTCAAAAGCAGGGAGATAGTAGATACAGAGTGTCCCAGAACTGGCAGATAGAAGCTGCCAATCTTGCTGCGAAGTCTCAGCATGTTGAGGGGCGGAAAGAGCAAGCAAATTTTTCTTACTGAGCCTTGAGGGACTCGATGCCCTTGGAGGAGAGGCAGGTTTGAGTTACGAGAAGATGCAGTTGGCAATGAGGGGACACAGGATGGAGATGAGACCACTTACAGTGAAAATGTGGTTTCTGCAGTGGAAAGAGTTCCAAAGGAGGTCAGTGGCAGGAAAAAGTTTGGAGAAAAGAAGCAGAGGAGAGTTTGGAGAAACAGACTCGTTTACATTGAGAGTAACGCTGCAGAGGAGACCTAGCAGCGTACAGATTATGAAGAATCATGCAGGTATGGATTCGACAGGAAGAGTGACACCATCTTCGAGATGTGGAGGCGTCCTGGCTTACGCAGTAGCTGTTTCAGGGAAACAGGAAATGCCTCTGGTACTGCTGGAAGGGCTTCAGAACGGATCCCTCTGCCGTCCACCAAGTAACTTACCCTGAGCAGGCTGACTCACCTTCCTGTGCCCCGTTTTCTGTTTTAAAAATAGGGTAACAATATCCTGTTCTCCAGATATTTATGAGAATCAAATAAACATATATATATACATATATATAAAAATATGCCTTAGAAAATTATAAAATGATGAAGATGAATTAGAATTATTGTGGTACTGGTCATATCAAACTTTGTTTATGCTGAATTCTTTATGAAGAAAATAGCATTGAAGTACAATGTTGTTCTTGATTTAAAAGAAAAGAATTACTGTCAATGCTTTGAGGACCAGGCTTTTAAAAATGTGTTACAAAAGAAAGCAGAAGTATCTGTATTGTATCCACGGGACAGGTAAAGAAAAAAATTTATGAGGGAAGGAATGGGGAAGTTGTTTTCTTTGGTCAACTTCTGCGTCACCACCTACACAACCTGCATTGAAGAACAATAGGCCTGGGCTTCTCCACATCCTTCAGCGAAGGACCAAAGCCACAGATCAAAAGACACAAGGTGCAAGTCCAGGTCACCTGCCCATATTTGTTCAGAGAGCTCTGAGAGAGGCCGCTTAGTAATTAGAAACCGGAAGTGTCTCTTTTCCCGCACACATAGCCACTCCTCAGTCCCCTTTCTTTGCCCAGAAATTGCACACCCTTTCCAACAGACAGAAGCCAGTGTATGTATGGAAATAGTTAATGCCAGGCAACAGCATAGCCTGAACAATTTCCTTTTTCTTAATCCAGACAGAAACATGTTCATGCCTATTTCTTTTACCTTCAGCATTGGTAAGAATATTTCACAACTGCCTCAATATTCTTGAGGCAATGGTGAAATAGCAAAAAGTTATTCCTGTTTACTAAATATAAGCCAAGGAAAGTTTTCATATTTATTTTCAGTTAATTTCTATTTAGGATGTAGAAAAAGGAATGCTTCCTGCTAAGGTGATCTTTTAATCAGATTAGAAGAAACTCAGAAACACACTTTCTACATCCTCACTAAAACAGAAAAACAAAACTGCATCAGACACGTGGCCCTAGCAGCTCAATAGTCCACCTCTGCCAGAAATACCAAAAGATTTGCTAGAAAATACCCTACCTCTTCTGGCATTATGATTGCATAGCTGAAAAATGTATAGAATGAGATTATTTATGACACAGAGAATTAGTAAAGGAAATGAAGTTTATATGGAATTCTGAATTTAAAAAAATCTGTTTGGACGTTTCCCTTATGACAAAAGTAATACATTTTCATTGATGAAAATATAAAATACACAGATAAACAAGAAAAGGAAAACATCAAGCCATATTTTATCCATTTAGAGATCACAGTGGTAATATATTCTTTCAGAAATGTTCTTACCAATCCTTATGTATATTCATCAAACATGTCATTACACTAACACACTGCCCTGTAACCTCTTTAACAGTTCAGGGGCTCGGAGCACAGGCCTCCTTTCCACAGCTGGAGCTCAGGTTCCAGCTCTGTGCTGGCTTAAGGAGAACAGCACTGAGCGAGTTAGAGAATCACCCTGCTGATGGGGATGGAGGCTTCAAGCTAGGAGTGACAGGATTTAGAGCTGCAAAGATTTCCTTGCCATTAACCAAGACCAGAAGTGTGTGAATAAAGAAACTTGTAGTTGGGAGATCATCACTTTAAATTGATTGGACACTTGAGTTGGAAATACCAAGTCTGCAGTTGGACTTCGATTCGGAGAAAGGTATGACTTGAATTCTAAGTGCAGAAGTAGACAGCATTTACACATTGAGAGCTTTGAGACTGGACACGATCAAGGAAAGAAAGGTACAGAAGACCAGGGACTAAGCCCTGGGGCATTGCAATGCTTAGAATTTGCAGGGGAAAATAGAAAGAAATGGAAGAAAGGGCTTGGGAGAAAGAAAGAAAAGCAAAGGAATGCAGTGACCTGAAAATAAAGAAGAGGCATCAAGAGGGGAGTGAATAAGAAAACATGCCAACTGCTGCTGCTAGGTGAGAAACGTGAGGCCACTGGACAAGTGGACTTGACATGTCAATCATGGAGAACCAAGACACACACACAGAACAGCACCCAACGCCTGTACCCGGGACCAATCAGAAAATAATATCTTTAGTTCTTCTCAATCAATCAGGTTTCTGATAGGACAGCCTAGATCTGACGTCAGAATGGGGGCTATAAAAGGTGGTGGCCATTGGCCTTATGGCCATTGTGTGCTCTCTCTCACTTTAGGGGCCTGTTCTCATCCTACAGAGCGTACTTCTTTGCCTACTTTATATGGCCGGGCCTCACTCTGCAGAGTGTATTTCTTTTCCTACCTTTAATATTAAAGTGTAAACCCTGCTATCTTTTGCACTTATCTTGTCCAATTCTTTGTTCTGGACAAGAACCTGGAAAAGGTCTCTAGAAGGAGTCCCCAGAACCTGGCTGAGAACTGACCATTGTTTTCAGTGATGTGATCATTTACAGTCTCCAAGAGGAATTTGGGTGAAGGTGTAGAAGAACAGTAGGTCAAGCAGGAACTGGAGAAAGGGAGCTGGAGAGAAGTAGCAGGGACACTTCTTGCAAGGAGTTTTCCTACCAAGGCAACAAATACTTGGAATAGATGCTAGTGGGGAAAGCAGGCTAATTTTAAAAAAATCGTTTTAAGGTGGGAGAAGTAGCATGCGTGCAGGTGGATAGTAATGATCTAGTGAAGAGAATAAAACTGGCGATAGAGGACATAACAAAGAAATCTGCAGTGCTTTTCATGCCTGGGCCAGAGCGGGACGAGATCTAGCATGTTGTGGTGGAACCTGCTTTGGTGTGAGCAGTTTATGTTACCAACAGTCAGGAAGGCCAAGTTTATCAGTCACCGTTCTGGAGGCAACTGTTCTCTGGTTGCTTCAGTTTCCTCATTGTGTCCTTTCCCCTTGTTCCTGCCCAATGCACAGGCAGTATCAGTCCCAGGCTATCCTCATTCCCAGTGCCCTAACCTTCGTGAAACTCTTCACTTCCCATCGCTTGACCTCCCCATCCTCACTCCTGAGATTCTTCCTCGAAGGCACCAGGAACGCAGAGGGTGTAACTGCAGTTGTAAGTATGAGAATTACTTTGTCTGCACCAATGGTATTGGAGGCTATTATGCAGAGGAACTGGGCAGTTTGACAGAGAAAAATGCCACTCCATTATTGATTTCCAATACATCTGTATTTATATCTGTTGACTATACTTTTTCCTTTAGTGAGTTACTTTCATATCAGCTGTTTTTTTTGTTCTAAACTGGGCTTTCAATTTAAATTGTTTTGTAAAAGTCTTCCTATATTAACATTAGTAATCCTATTTCCTGTGTATGTTGCAAACATATTTATCCAAATTTTCATCTGTCAGTGCAGTTTTGGGAACGTGTACTTTTTTGTTTGTTTTTGAGACAGGGTCTCGCTATGTAGCCCACGCTGGCTTTGAACTCTTGGGAATCCTTTCTCAGTCTCCCGAGTGCTGGGATTACAGGCGCGTGCCACTATGCCCCGAATAATTTATATGTCGATCAATAACTGTCGAGGTTAGCTGTGTAACTTGCTTCCATCAGTAACAGCGGAAATGACGTGAGCCATGTCCGAGAGGAATGCTCTTTGTTTTCTACTGCTATGACAGACTCCTTGGGGCTGGGTGTCTTATAAAGAAAGCAGGTTTACTTACCTCAGTTTTGGAGGTTCAAGAAAGGGCCTTCTGGCAGATAGCACCACAAGGGGTGAACCCTGGGGTTTTGCACTAAGCTACATCCCCTGCTCTTTCGTTTTGTTGCATTTTCACTTTGAGACAGGGTCTTGCTGAATTGCTAAGTTGCCCAAGGTGGTCTCCAACTTGCCATTTTCCTGCCTCAGCCTCCTAGAGTGCTAGGATTATAGGTGTGTTCCAGCATGCCTGGCTTTGCTCTTTTTAAATAACCCATTCTCTTGAGAAGTGACCGGGATGCCTGAGAACTACATTAATCTTTCCTGAGCCCCCTCCAGGGAACCAGTGACCTCCCATGAGGTCCCACATCTTAAAGACTCTGCTTCCTGTGAACACTGCCACACTGGAGACCACACTTCTGGGACATGACCTGCAAGGACATACTCAGCCATCCACAGCCTTTGCAAATCCTTAGCAGACATCAAGTGGCTCCATGCATTCTTTCTTTCCTCTGGCTGGACACCAGCCACCCCCCAGACAAAGCTGCTCCTGCAGCTCCTGTTCTGAGATAAAGTTCCCAAAGCCATCTCTAACCAGCAATGGGCACAAATGTGACCAAGAAAGGAACCATTTTGCTTTATGGCATTAGGATTCCGGGGAGTTGTTCATTACATCAATTTTAGCCTAAACTCAGTAGCTCAACTGATCCAGCACCTCAACTTAACATGCCCAGAAATGAATACTTGATCTTCCCTGTCCTCTGCCCCTAAATCTGCTAGTCCCACAGCATTCCTCATCATGGTGAAGAAAGCATCAGCCTTCCAGTTTTCAGACTGAGGACCTTGGAGCTGCCTGATTACCATGTCTGAATCTTGCACTCTAAAGAAGGGTACTGGGGATACATGGAAGAACAAAATAGGAACAAAAGATAGTAAATGCTGTAGAGTCTACATTCAAACACGATGATAAATAAGCATGTTATGTTAAATATATACTATTTAAATCTATATAATAATTCTATATAATATCAAACACTTAACTTTGATATGTAGAGGACAATATGCAATGGAAAAAATAGAACAAAGTAAAAGGGAGGGAGTAGTAGGGGTGCAAGTGAGGGGGTAGGTTACAAGGTTAGTCAGCACTGACCTCACTGAGAAAAGGTTTTAGCAAAGACTTGAGAACTGTAGAACTCTCAGCACAATGACTCCGTCTAAACCTCTGCATTAAGAGACAACCGAAGTCTACCATGGCAGCATACAGACATGGCTCAGGACCCCAACACCCACACTCCACCTCCAAATGCTTAATGTAGCATGCACAGGGCTGCCGGGGAATTTGTGCTAGACAACCCGACAATAGGTTCCTGGAAGTAAATGCTCTGAGACCATTCACTAAAAAGGGGTTCCAATTGTGACTTAGTATCTCCTACAAATCCAAAGAATGTTTCTCAAGGACCCGAAAGTCCTTTCTGTGAAATGTAATCATCCATCAGGAGAATGGGACTTTCCCTCCAGGCCCAGTAGGAGGATGGGCCCAGCTTTGATCCTCGCCAGTTAGCAGACACAGCCTGCCCGAGCACATTCACACTGAGCAACCCTTGTCATGGTTCACTTGGAGCAGAAAGTCCAATTAGGAGGTTATCAAAATTCATGTGAGGGCCAGGGATTTAGCTCAGTGGTTCTGCCACCTGCCCTACAAGCAGAAGGACCTGAGTTCGATCCCCTGTACCCCCCAAAAAAACCTTTAAAAAAATTCATGTGAGAGGTGATGGCAGCTCTGTCAGGGGACATGGCAGTGATGATGTTGGATTCTGGATGCACTTCAGATTATCTTCCTGATGGATGGGATGTGTCTGACACTGAGCTCCTCACTCCTGCCCCATCTCAAACCCGCTCACAACTTAGTTGAAATAAAACTGTATTTTGCCACTATTTGGAACAAAAACTCAGAAACCGCACCAGAATGCAGAGTCTTTCAACTAAGATGCTGGCAGGATTATAGAGCAGGATAGAGGACTACTCTTACGAGCTCAGTTGCAGACATGTTAGCTGCTGGGTAATGTGTATGTGGTGGCCGAGTAGGCACCTGGGTGTTCCAAGTCTGATTCAGGGACCAGCCTGGACATTCAACTCTTGGAATCATCAGGAAAAATATGATGTTTAAAGCCAGGGCCTGTGTGAGATGACCAAAGGAGAGAGAGAACCTGGGACCGAGGCCCTTCATGGAGAGAGGTTTGGAAGGAGAGGCAGATAAGAGACTGAGCAGGAGCAGCCCAAGCAGACAGGAAGAAAGCCAGGGAAGGACAGTGCCTTAGAACTCGAGAGAAGAAACATTTCTCCAGGGGGAGATAATGACAGCTGTTGCTGAAAAGATGAGGACTAAGAAGTGACTACTGAGGTCAGTGACAGGAGTCGTTTAGATGGAGTGGTGGAGGGGAAGCTTGACCGGAAGCATTGGGAGGACCAGGAGACAGGGTGGGGAGCATGCAGATAATTGGGGAATTTCTTGGCAAAGAGGAGCAGAGTAACACCCGTCAGTGATGGAAAAGGTGATGTCCAAAGCTGGCTCTCCTAGGGGTTTGTTAGATTATGGAACTGAGACTCGCATCCATAGCCTGCAGTATGTGCTTTTTTCTTTTTTTTTGGCACTGGGGATCGAACTCAGGACCTTGAGTTTGAAAGGCACTGAGCTAAATCCCTGGCCCGTTGCAGTATTTTCAAACAATGCAATGTCCTGATACAACACAACTGTGCATTAGGCGGCATTGTCTCCAATTAATAGATGAATAAGCAGAAAGCCTGCGCACAGGAAAATGAGTAACTACTGTGCCTCAACACAGGAAGATAAATAACTTAGGCACATTATCAGGGATGGAATTATAAATTGTGAAACAGCGCTCCATTTCGCAAGTACATTTAACGTTAATGCATTGTCAAACAACCTGAATGGGGGTTCCCACGGGAACCTTGCCAGAACCCCATTAGCAACAGCCCCCCTTTGCACATGCATGTGCCTGCCCTACACCAACTGTGAACACATTCCTACACAATTTCCAAATACCAAAGTATTTGTGTTGTTCTCTCCACTTCTAGGGAGGGTAACTACAGGAAGTTCAAAGCTGGGACAGCAGGAAAGCTCCTGAAAGGGCCAGATGAGAGAAGCAATCTCAGGCATCTAGGAATGGTCAGAACAGAGGCAACTGGGGCCGGTGTTTGTAGAAGTCAGCCCTCCACCCTCCAGAACTTGGCCAACAGCTTGAAAACTTGAGGTCTGCTTGTGCTTTTATATAAGTTAATACACACAGAAGACATGAATTAGCTCACTCTTGTTTGGTGCCCTTACACACGGAGAAAGTGGAATACCCATGCAGTGTTCCCAATCATTCTCCTGTTCATCAGGCGACTGTTAGATGTTACCTATACGCAAAGCACTGCTTTAGGCACCATACATAGAAGAGTCAAAGACATCTGCTCTTATTGTCAAAAGAACTGCTAGTAGAAAAAATATGTACAGAAATAGCTGTGAGATACAAATGGTAAGTTCTACAAAAGCAGTATTGAAATACCATTGTATCACTTCATAAGAGGAAGCGCTTGTTTTGATTTGCCTAAAACTTTGTGAAGAAGGTAGCACTTGAAGAGTGGATTAGAAGGTGGAATATGGCTGTGCAGAAATGGAAACAAGGATATGTCAGAGGAAACAGCATAAATAAGAACACAGTAGGGCCGGGGATTTAGCTCAGTGGTTCCGCTGTCTGTATCAAAAGTACAAAGCCCCGAGTTTGATCCCCGGTACCAAAAAAAAAGGAACACAGTGATGTCAGGGGGTAGTGCAGATATGTAGATAGTGAATATTTCAATTTGACAAACTCTAATCTGCTGATGTGGAAACCTGTATTTGGCTGTGGAGGAAGATACTTCAGGGGTTTTTCATAGAAGTGGCCAACCGCAATGAAATGAAAAATGTCTTGAATATGTTATGAACAGCTACCCTAAAAATACATAACTGCTTCTGATTACTACAACATAAATTCATTTGGAAACCTTACTGAAGTCACACTAAAATTTTTTGTTATGGATTCTCTAAACTGACAAATATTAATGATACAACTACTACGAGCTAGTTAAAGTAAGGTTTTTTTTCAGTCTTAAAAAATTTGTACTTAAGTTTAAAAAGGCAGATTTAAAATTGTTTTTTTTGCTGTTTCCCCAGTACTAGGCATTATATCCAGGGCCTCACATCCTGGGCAAGTGCTCTCTACCACTGAGCCATATCTCCAGACTTTTAATTTAATTTTACAGTATGGTCTCACTAAATTGCCCAGGCTGGCCTTGATTTTTGACCTTGCCTCAGCTTCCCAAGTACATCACCCCTGGTGACTGATGGTTTTTGAAGTTTGATGAATTCTTAGACTCTGTCACTAGTTGTGTGGTACTGGGTGCGTCTGAGTCTGTTCCTCATCTCCTGAGTGGCGAGTCTAAAACCAAGCTTGTTGTTTTGAGGATTAGGAAACACACGCCACATGCTAGGTCTTCAGCAAAGGCCGAGCATCATAAAAAGCTGAGGTCAAAGCACAAAACATCTTGAATACCAAGCTAGAAACCTGCTAATTCTTCTTTGGGCACAACAGTGACAAGGGTTTGGTCTGACTGAAACTGTCCGGCAATAAACTTGGTTACTGCAGTGGTCTAGGTGAGGCATAATGAAACGCTGACGGTGAACTTCTGGAACATGACTACCAACTGCAAAACTCTGCATTCACTGTTTTTCTTTTTTTTAAACTTTTGCTTTTGAGACAGGGTCTCGCTATGTAGGTCAAGCTGGCTATGAACTCACTCTGTAGCCCTAGCTGTCCTGAACTCAAGGACATTCTCCTGCCTCAGCCTCAGGAGTCCAGGGAGCACAGGTGTGTCCACCACGCCTGGCTCACATTTACTAGGGTCTGAGGAACATGAGCTGAGGAAGACTGCTATTCTGACCTAAACAGTTCTGTTTACAACAAAAAGCAAATGAAAAGGGCCGGGGATTTAGCTCAGTGGTGCCGCCGCATAGCTCGCAAGCTCAAGGTCCTGAGTTCAATTCCAGATACCATAAAAAAAAAAAAAAGCAAATAAACAGATGTGAAGTTGAATTTTGGAGTTCCGAACTTAAATCCTAGAATTGTTGTGGAGGGAAAACATACACAAAACAGGAAACAAGGCCTTTGCTAAAGTCAGATGTTAGAAATCTTGCTCATTCTCCAACCTGCACAGTTGTCTTTATCACGTGAGCTGTCTGTCTTCGGTCCGGTGCCTGAGACAGGGTCTCGCCCTGTAGCCTAGGCTGGCCCTGAACTCACTGTGCAGCCATGCTGGCCTCGACCTGCCTCAGCCTCCCGAGCACCAGGATTACAGGCGCGTGAGGAAAGCACCCTGCCCGGCGGAGGAGGGAGGGAGGCCTGGCGCGGAGTGGAACCTTCAGAGGGAAAGCCCACGGTCTGTCCAGTCGGAACCTCCCCAGGCCTCGGTCCGCTCCCGGGGACGGCGCAGCACAGGGGCGGCGACAGCACCGCCTCGGAGACGAACCAGGTCGCGCGCCCATGACGTCACCACGACGAACCTGGCGGAGGTCGTTACCATCGGGACGCAGGGGGAGGGGTGACTCCGGGCCGCGCCCCCGCTCGTCCCCTAGCGGCCACCGTCCGAGGCCCAGGCGCGGAGCGCGCCGCCCGCCCACTTCCGGCGGCCTGGTCCGGCGCGCGGCCCACTTCCGGCCCGGCGCTCGCCGGGAGAGGGCGAGGGCGACGCCTCCCGGCGGCTCGGGGCGTTGAGCGCGAGCTCCGGCGCCATGGCGGAGTCCGGCGGTGCCGGGGCGGCGGCGGCGGCGGGAACCCCCGGGGAACCCACGGACTGCGACCCCAAGTGCGTGTTCTGCCGCATCGCGCGCGGGCAGGAGGCCGGCACGGAGCTGCTGCATTGCGAGGTGGGCGCGGACCCGGGCAAGGTCCCTGGCCTACAACGACACTGTGTGACCTCTGCTTTTGTTACAGGGGTTTCTGCCTGCTTCCCCTCTAGAGGGTTTCTTTATTTGTGTTTGTGTTTAGAGACAGGGTCTCGCTGTGCAGTCCAGGATGCCTGGAGCCCGCCGAGACCCTCCTGCCTCAGCCTCGACTGCTCGGATCACATGAGTGCGCCACCACGCCCACCTTTCTAGTGGCTAGGATCTGGCGGGCGGAGGGTTGGGGCTCAGGTCAACCTGTGACCCATCAGCCTGATTTGTTCCCTGGTGTTGGCAGTAAGGTTTCGGCCCGGCGTTGCTGGACAGGGGTCTCCAATACGCTGTTACAGTGGCTCTCCTCATCTTTAGAGAAACAACCTGCAGAGTCGCTACAAAGACTTGTAGCAGTTGTGTTTTCATTCGTTAGTAATAAACTGAACTCCTTCCAGATAACCGGCTTGGGAGAGTCTGTGGTGGGCAGGATCGAAGGACAGGCGTTGGGCGGACTTCCAGCTAAAGGGTGGGATGGAACAGAGGTGCTCAGTGCCGGTGCCCTGTGGCGTGGCGGCCTGGTTCCCTGCACTCCCTGGGCATTGGACCCTGGGGCTCTGCGCTGACTGCATCCCCAGCCCTTTGTCGTTTAGTATTTATTTTGAGACAGAGTCGCTTTTTATTTATTTATTTATTTATTTATTTATATTATTTATTTTACGACAGAGTCGTTCATAGATGGACCTCGAAAAGGGCTGAGCCAGAGAACCGGAAGGGACCTACTCCATCTCTTCACCCCTGATTTTAGAGGGAAGGCACACTAACCGAGAGGCCCCAGGAGGGTGTGGAGTAAGCAGCGACGCTGATGGGCCTGTCTGGAACTCTTACAGACCCTAACCTCGCCAGGGACAGGCGGCCGGCGGGCACTGCAGGGACACGCGGAGAGGGAGCAGGAGTGCGGGAAGCTGAGAGAGTGGGCATCCAGAGGAAGGATCTGGCATTTGCGCGCGCGCACACACATCCGGTCCTCCAATCCGGGGAGGTGGCCTCCTCGCTGCTTGTGCTTGTGGACACCAAGGGAGGCCAGGATGGTTTTCATTTGTGACACCTTTGGCTTTGTGAGCCTCTGTGGGTTCCAGTGATTGCAGGCTGCGACGGAGGGAGGGGAAGCCAGCAAATGCAGACAACTCCCAAGGGCTGTGACAGGCAGGAGAAGCTGGGGCTTAAGAGCAAGCTTCTAAATCCCAGTACTGGAAAAAAAAAAATCCTCATGGGGAGAGGGGTGAAGCGGCCCAGGGATGGGGCCTGAGTCCCCAGAAGGTGGCGACTGCCTGGTCCTCCACCCTGAATGGTGCCCCGTGGCCCGGCGGCTGCTGCAGCGTTGGGCTGTGGCTGGGACACGGAGTGCGGAGTCCCCGCCCGCCCGCCCGCCCGCATCAGGGTTGCGCCCTGCTGGGGGAAGAAGACCACCAACAACGTAATAAGGAAGATGCAGTAGATTCCATGGTGAAAAAATGAAAAGCAGGGAGACGAATTTTAAAATTTCACGCTGGAGAAGCCGCACAGTGGAGGTGGCACGTGTGGAACCGCAGGAGGTGAAGGAGTAATCCGTGGTTGTCTGGCAGGAAAACAGTGGCAGTGCCCTGGAGGCTAGCAGAGCGGACTGGGCGAACAGGACGGTTGGCGGCGGGGTCACCAGCGCCGTGCGTTCAGGGTCAGGTCTGCTCTGCTGTGTGGCCGAAGCAGCCCAGATCGGAGTGCAGAGGGGGGCGGCTGTGCTGAGAGCGGCGTGCAGCGGGACCGTGTTAAGGGTTCAGGGCCAGGGCGGGAGAACAAGTGCGGAGATGGAGACCCCCTGGGGGCGGCTTGAACCCGAAGGGACCTGCTGTCCCCTCGTCGTCCCTGGTTTCACTGATAGTAAGGTGAGGCCAGCGAGACGTAAGGCACACTTAGAAACTGCAGTGTTCAGTTTCTCTGATCCCTAGAAACTGCGTTTAGATTTTGTGCTGTCCAGTGCTGGAGAGAAATGATGGAAGCAGATGGAGCAGCTATGGGAGGGCGCGTCAGGGTCACAGAGCTGGGTCCAGACGCCTGCCTTCCTGGCCAGAGTTGGGGTTTTTCTTTCTAAGGAACATTCTCAGATAAGCTATGTGAAGAACGGTGGGAGTACTCTTATAGAGGGACTTGGACAGTCAGTACTTTCAATTAATTTACACCCAGAATAGGAGCCACAGGGTGAATACTGTATACAGAACACTCCGCCTAGTAGGGCGAAAGGATTCATGTTGTCTGCATCAGTGACCAGAAAGTTGTATATCTTTTTTTTTTTTTTTTTTGGTACCGGGGATCGAACTCAGGACTTGCGCTTGCGAGGCTGGCGGCGGAACCACTGAGCTACATTCCCCGGCCCAGCTGTGTACCTTTTTAAAATTGAGTCTAAGTTGGGTTGATGTACAAAGGTTCACCAACAGAAAGTTGAGGATTAATTTTTTTGAGGAGCTAATCACCGAACATTTAATTGGTATGTGTTTCCCTGTATAAGCGCACAGATTTGATATATGTGAATGGAGATGCAAATGTGTGAATATATATGCATTGTGAGCATCTGGCAACTTTTGGGTTTGTGTGAAACAGGCGTAGTGTAGAGTCAGGTGCGGAGAAGTCTGGCTGTGTTTGGGAGTGTCGGTGGGGAGACCTGTCTGGCAAAGCTGGAGCGGGCTCCTCGGCCCTGGGCCCCGGTTTCCGACTGGTGCGGGGCGAGGGCCGTGTCCTTCTGCTAGGCGCAGACGCGCGGGTTAGGGACAGGCGAGGGCGGGTCTGCGTCTGGGGCGCAGGGTGCAGTCCTGGAAGCGGGGGTGGGGGGTGTGTGTGTTTCCCTGCCCGCCCCTGGGGGGGCGCCCGCCCGAGTTCTCCGGCTCATTGCTGTTTCTGCCTTGCAGGTGCAGCCAGGTGCGGCTGTGAGGGTGCACAGCCGATTTAAACAGAACTGGGTCCCCTCTGAGGAATCACTGCGGGGATGGCCGGCAGGCGTCCTGGCTCTGAGCCCATGCTCTCTGCTGCCCCTCACAGCCACTCAAACGCGGGGTGGCCGGTGTTCTTTACGCAGGCGCCCGGCTGCAGGATGGACAGCTGGGGTCCTTTCAGTCTTTAGCTCCCGTATACTATGCTGCAAAGGACACTGTATCCGCTCCTGCCGGCAGCCTGCCCTCCCTCGGGCCAGGGTCGGAAGTCTGAGTGTGGCCGGGGCCGCGTAGCAGCGGGGAGCCAGTTCTGCTGCCGCACAGGCTGACTAAAGCATCAGCTTATGTTGCTTTTCTTTCCAGATCATTTTCTTCATCAGCCCGTGTCTTCGGGCCGACCGTCTACCCTCCTGTGTGGACTCGTCCGAGCCAGCGATGCCCTCACTCCGTGTGCGTCCGCTTCTCCCGTTTTGGCCCCTCCCTCTCCTGCTCGGTCCCCTCCCCCTGAGCAGGGTCTGGCCCCTTACTTCCATTGTCTATCTTTAGTTTTGCGTTTTCTTTTATAATTTGGGTTTCTCATAAGATATTTAAACTTGTGCATCTGATTTATTTCACTTAACATCATGGACTCAAGGTGCACCCGTTTTCCTACAAATGGCGCAAGCTTATCCGTCTTTTCGGCAGAGTAGTGCTCCATTACCTGTAAATATCTCATTTTCCTCTGTCTTTGCTTTTGATAGGTATTTTATCTACTGGTGCTGATGACAGATACGTTGATGGTAGTTTTTATTCATTAGAATTTAGAAGATCAGTCATTTATGTATGGCAATAAACAAAACCTTTCAAAGTGGAATGGTGGGAGATGCTCAGAGAACTAGATGTTCCGGATTTATCCCTAATTTACCACTAGACAGAAAAACTGTAACAAAACTGGGTTAAGATGAGGTTGGTCATCATGTTTATTCTACAGGCATGGTATGAGGTTCTCATTCAGCTTGAGTTTGGACTCAGAATGAGGAGCTCATGCTGAGGAAAACTGCTACCGGTGTGGTTTTATTTAGCTTTGACTTTATGTTTTAGACGAGACAGTAATTAAAGTTTGGGGTGGGTGGTTACTTTCCTCTTGGCAAAGCGGAGCCCGAAGTTCGTAGGTTGAAACCTTCCCTTCCTGTGCTTTTCCTCCCCTCACTGTGGAGCGCTCGAGCCGACGCCTGCCATGCACACATTGTGCCCAGAAATTGCTGCAGCATGCTGGGGTCTGTCTCAGCAGTGCAAATCTGCTCCCGCCGAGAGGCAGTAAACGCAGAGAGAATGTGTTTACGTGCAGCTGCTGTAAAGTGTTCACAAGTGTAGCCCCTGGGTGTGTAGATGCTAAATGATTCTTGTTATAATTGCGGAAAATGTTACTTTGGGGAAAAAATGTGAAAAGGAATCTTGATCTGGCTGTGAATCTGTAGTCAGGCCTTTAATGCAGGTGCATACCAAGCCTGGACAGACCTAGCTTAAAGGCGGGATGGGAAAATGTATCATGAAATTAAACATTCTGAGATTGTTGGTAACAAAGTTTTAAGAAACCTTACTCATAATTGTTTTCTTAAAATTGCCTTTGTTTAAGGCTTTTTAGCCTTTGGAGTGAGGGACCATCTAACACTTGCTTTTATGAACGTGATGTGTCATCATAAAAGGGCTCAAAGGCGCTGACCCATAAGGGAAGGGCCCATGGTGTCGGAGTCCACCGCCCGGTGCTGGGACACTGCCTGTAACACTGACCTCACATGTGGTTTCCCTTTAGAATGAAGACCTGGTTTGCTTCCGAGATATCAAACCAGCAGCGCCTCATCATTATCTCGTGGTGCCCAAGAGGCACATCCGCAACTGCAAAGACCTCCAGAGAGACCACGTAGAGCTGGGTAAGATGATGACCATGTTCAGGCCTGTTTGTTCGTGTTCCTCTAACGTATCTGCTGTTCCTCTGCATTAGTGATTGCTCCGGAGAGTGATACACAGCCCACAATTACCTCCATTGGTTTCATTTTGGCATAAAGTCTTCTGGGCTCCTCCATGGTCACCAGCGGCAGGCTTGCTTTCCTTTTTGTTTTTTAGCCTGAGTGGCATTTAGTTTGATATAGATACAGAAATAGATATACTCCATTCACCCACTGATAGACATGTCCGTTAGTTTAATATCTTGGCCTTTGTGAATAATGTTGTGGTGAGCATGCTTTCCTCTTAATTCAGACAATTTCTATTTAGTACTCGGTTAACTCTGACCTGATTAGCCATGTGAGAGTAGCTGTCCACAGCTGCCCACAGCTGGTTTGTACACAGGATATTTTGTGAAACTGACGTTACACCGGGGCTCTCCTTGAACCTTCATTTCAGTTTGGGTAACTTAAGGCTACTTAACGTGTCTTGAAGTGTTTGCTGCAGGAGGATCTGGAGTTTGAGACCAGCCTGGGGATGTAGCTCAGGGTAAAGGCCCTGGGTTCAATCCCCAGAGCCACCCACAAAAAAAAAAAAAAATCAAAAAACCCCCAAACAAACAAAAAAAAAAATGAGAAAGTTGCTCATTTGATATGATGTTAATGTCTCCTGTAGTATAATATTCTTTCCTGTTTTACAGTTGAGAGCATGCTAACTGCTGGAAAAACCATCCTTGAAAAGAATAACTTCACAGACTTCACAGATGTGAGGTGTGTATGTCAGAAGAAATCAGCGATACACCACTGAGTTTTGTGATAGGGTAGCTAAACAGTCATAAGTCCTCTTTTCTTTGTTCTTTGGATATGTGCGTTTCTGTTGATTTATGTATACAATGAATTTTCTTAGACAAACTTTTATGTGATTTAAAAATACGTCATTACGGGCCAGGGATTTAGCTCAGTGGTTCCGGCACCTGCCTTGCAAGCACAGGGTCCCGAGTTCGATCCTGGGTACCAAAAAAACCCCAAAAAACAAAACAAAAATATGTCATTAGATTTCTAGCAGGAAAGTAACTTGAAATCATTGGTGAATTATTTGCCAAACTTTGAACAAAAGCACCTAATGTTCAATTAACAGTTTAAGCTGAACAGCGCTTTTGACTTTAAAAGATGATGAATTTACTTCTTGCAAGGTGGGCAGTACTAAGGCAGGGCCGAGGAGGTTCCCTCTCGCCATCCTGAGCCAGGACAGACGCCCTGAGTGCTGTCGCTGTCCGCGTCACAAGTGTGATCAGAGATGCATCCTTTGGCCGCTCATGGCTACTCCCGCTCTGCCACCTGCAAGCTCCAGTGAGCCAGTGCATATGAAAGCCCTCCTCAGCTGTGAGCCTCATCCGAGGGCGAGGGCAAGAGCGAGGGCAAGAGCGAGGGCAAGGGCGAGGGCAAGGGCGAGGGGCAGGTGCTGTCCCAGAGCTTTGGGCGGAAGCAGGGACGCCTTCCTGCATTCCTCTCCCAGATGCAGCAGCACTGATTAGCAGAAAGAGCACTGAATGAGGAGGAGGAGCCCTGAGTTGAGTTTCACTTTTCAGTTTGTGACCCTGGAAAGTCTCCTCATTTCTTAAAAAAAATAAAGTGTAGCTGTGTCCCTCAGGCTGGTCCTGAAATCCTACGCTCACATGATCCTCCTGCCTCAGCCTCCCAAGTAGCTGGGATTACAGGCATGTTCTGTTGTGCCCAGCTCTTAAAGTTTTATCTTTGAAATGGCTTCTAGAGCGATTCCACTTCCTGAGATGCATGTTTCACGGGGAAAACCAAGTCCCGTCTGCTAGGTAGTGAGAGAAGCTTTTCACTCCTTTGCTGCATGCAACAGGTCCGACTCCACCTCATGAGTTCCGGAGCTGGCGGCTGCGTGGCGGCCCTGCCTCTGCACCTCCCTCCCAGGCCCTGCTCTCCTGGCTTGAGGAGCTGAGTCCTTCTAGGCTGTCCTTCATTTGGCATAAATGGGCTTGCAAAAGTGCTTGTGAACTGAGTTTGAAGGAGCTAAATCATATTTCAGTAACTTTTTTCTAGCCAAGGATTTTTTTAGTGTTTTATAAAGTAAACAGTTATTAATAGTGTTACATAAGAAACTTCAGTGATGCTGGGCACGGTGGTGCACACCTGTATCCCAGCTCTTTTGGAGCCTGAGGCAGAATTGCGAGTTCATGGCCAACCCGGGCAGTTTACTAAGACCTTGTCTCGAAAGATCTGGGATGTAGCTGGTAGAGCGCCTGCCTAGAATTCACTACCACAACCAAAGGAAGTTTTTAAAATGCTGCCGTGATCAAGGTCCTTAGTGAAACGCTGGTTGGGACTGAAATGTGTGTGCGTTACTCAAGGAGAAGGCGCGCCACCTGCTGGCCGCGTCCCCGAATGACGGAGCAATGCTGTCCGGTGCTTTCAGGTTCATAAGGCCTGCAGGGATAAGAAGTGATGTCAGCTTAGAATTTGTAAAGGCTGTCGGAGGCATGCCGTGCTGCGAAGGCCGTCTTTGATAAAGAATTTTTATTACTATGACTTTCAGCGTGAAAAGGAGCAGTGCAAATGCTCTGAAATGTACACAGGAAAATCCTGAAAGGTTTATGAGTGAATGTGTCTGTCATGGGTAGCCAGCATGTGCGTGTTTCACCTGAAGAGCAGTGGTAACTGCCGTGAAGTGGATGCAGTCAGTGTACCTCTGTTGTAGGATGGGTTTCCACATGCCGCCCTTCTGCTCCATCTCCCACCTGCACCTCCATGTCCTGGCGCCGGTCAGCCAGCTTGGCTTCCTCTCCAGGCTGGTTTACAGAGTCAACTCCTACTGGTTCATCGCAGTAAGTGTTACCCTTCACCAGCAGCACACGAGCCTATTTCATTATTTGTCCTTTTTGTTGTAGCTTTGTGCTTTCTCGGCAACACGAGGCATTTAGAGCTTTTCTGGGTTTGACCTCATGTTTTAACCAAAAGAAAATTCTGAATGTAGGGCTGTTCCAGGCCACCAGATCTATAGGAAGAGAATCTATGCCCAAGAGTCCTCATTAGAAGTAACTCATGGAGTAGAAAAGCATGGGATCAGGAATTCAGACTTCAGAGTCAAATCTGGCTACAAATTCTGGCCCACTGCTCACTTAAGGGACCATTTACAAACTGCATCCACGTTTTAAGGCGCAGGTTTTTCTTCAAGGGGTGCTGGAGGTGGACCCCAGGTCTGGTGCATGCTAGGCAAGCACCCCACTGAGCTACAGCCCTGTCAGGCTCAGATCCCTTACTCTGCTCATGGGTCACAGTGCCTCCTTTGAGCACGGAAAGGAGATGTTGAGATAGTTCATGTGCTGAGCCTTTCTAGCCTGGGGATGTTGCTCAGCACTAGACCACTTACCTAGCAGGTGCGAGCCTCTTAGACCCATTGCCATTAGCTAGGTCCCCAGCCCTGCAAAAGAAATAGATAGTACAGTGAACAGTGCTTGGTAAAAGTCACCCGCTGCTTCTGTCATTATCGTCGGTATCATAATAGAAATCGAGCTTTTCTAATTTTTGGTGTCAGTTTGACCTCCTTAGAAAGGGGCTTTGATATCGGCATCAGCTAGCTACCTGACCTGAGGTGGAAGCTTTCGGCCTGAAATGTTACAGAACGGTGCTTTGTTGAGGCCAAAGTGGAATAAAATGCCGTTTTTGTAGGCTGTGGTGTGTTAGTTGTGGGTATTAATGGACTCTGTAGGGCCACTTGACAGTAATTTACCAGGCTTTTCCTTTATGTGTCCATGGTACTCAGGGAACCAACAGTTGCTGTATCTGAAAAACCATCAAACTTTATTTCCCATTGGTTAGTAGTGAGTACTGTTATTCTAGTCAAAGTACGGAAGAATTAAAAAGCGTCAGGTTGGGCTAGGGTTATGGCCCAGTGGTAGAGCTTGCCTAGCACGCATGGGATCAATCCCCTTGGGGTGAAAAACCCAAATTAACACTTCCAGAAGCTTCCTATTTCAGACATATGCCTCTCTTCAACTTGTTGTCCAGATGATTTCTTTTTTTTTTTGGTACTGGGAATGGAACTCGGGACCTTGCACTTGCGAGGCAGGTGGCGGAACCACTGAGCTGAATCTCCAGCCCAGATGACTTCATTTAATTATCCAAAATATTTAAGATCTATGTCTGGGTCTGTATCTGAAATAAATAAGTCGGACATCCTGAAAGATAGCAGAATTTAAAAAGTAGGATTAGAAAAGGATTTTTTTTTTTCCTTTTTGCATTTCCAGTTTTCTTTAGGATCTTGGTTTCCTAGAAAAATTTAGTTAAAGCATGTTTTGGGGGGCTGTGTGTACAGCCCAGGGGTGGAATGTATTACCTTACAAACTTCAGTGGAAAAATTACACGATCTGTTTGTGATTCACCTTGGGAATCTGAACCGTTCCTAAAATTGGAACGCTGACAGTAGTACAGATTATTTGATTTTGAACAAAAAACCAAGATAAAGTTACTGAAGTTTATTTGAAAATCTCTTATCTGGCGTTCCACATTATAAGGGGTGCTTGAGAAAGGCTCTGTGGCTTTTTAAAAATCAGTTTTTATTTTCTGGAGCAGGTTTAAGCTCTCAGCAGAATGGGGTGCACGTGCGGGGCTCCCGAGCATGCCCCGCTGCACATGCGCACTGCCCGCATTTGGGGCGGCTGTAGGGCTCGCTTGGCTGTCAGGACCCGCGCCCGTGGTGGCAGTCCCAGCACTCCAGTGTGGTTTACGATCTCTGTCAGATCTGCCTTCAGCGCACACCCTTGGCACTGTGCCTTCCGGGCATGACTCGTGTCCACCACTGTATCCGACAGAATAATCTCATGCCCTGAGAGCCCGCTGCCTGCCGCCCACCCCAGCTGCCCCCTGCTCCTTGTTACCTTCGGATCTTCTTGGTATTTCCTCATGGGGCTCATGCAGCGTATAGCCTTTCACATTGGCTTCTTTCACTTACTAATAGCATTTAAGTTTACTCCACATGAATTTGCTTTTTTAAGAATTTATTTTTGGTCTTGTGTTTTGGAGACAGGGTCTCCTAGTGTAGCCCAAACTGGCCTCAAACTTGCATCGATGCTCCTGCCTCAGCCTCCTGAGTGCTGAGAGTACAGGAGTGCGCACCACACCCAGCTCATACTAATTTTCTTTTAAAACCTTAATATATTCATTTTTTTCTTGTAATTGAAAAATTTTAAATGAATTTGTAATGGGGGCTGGAGATGTAGCTCAGTGGCACCACACCTGCTGGGCAAGCACAAGGTTCTTAGTTTGATTCCCAATATAAAAAAAAGAAATACATAATGTAGCTTACAGTCTGCCTCTTTATAGATAATGTGGACTACCTTTACTAGTTTCATAAAGTTATTAGATTTTTTGTAAGATGTTTTATGTTTTTTTTTGGAGAGTAAGATATTTTTAGAAATGGAATATATAGTACCCTACTTTACTGGTGTGGCTTTAATATAAGAGGAATGCCAACAGAATTGTTTGATAGAGGCTCTGATATCTAGAATAAAAACGTGTTTTTTCTTTTTATTACAGGCTGATTATTTGATTGACAAACTAAGAACATGAAAATGTCAGCACTGGAAGGTTTTCCTGATCTTGGCTCAGTATAAACTAATGTTCTGGACCCTTTAAAGTCTAATTGTGATTATAAGGTTTGGGGGCTTTAGTAGGAGGCTGCGGCTGAGTGGCCTTCGCTTTTCTCTGAATGTCATTTCCTGGGATCTGTGACACAGTTACATAAATAAGTACCTGCCTCCAACTGCTTTGATTTAATGGTTCTCTTAGGATTTGAAGTGTAAGAAACTGTAGGTAAAATTCCATTTAAAACAAATTTGGTTAATCAAGATGGACACTATATTTTTTAAAAGTTCAAATAATTTCATTTCTTAGTAGTTATTTATGAAGAGTAAACTGGTATAGAAAGTAGATTATTGGAACCTTTACTCCTGTGAAGGAGAAAAGGAAATGAATTATTTCTTGATAGTTCATAGTTTTACACATAAATTTTCAAGATAATCCCATACTATACAGTCATCTCTGATCTTGCTGATGGGAAGAAATTATATATGTGTCCTTTTTTATTCAAATTTTGATATTGGTTTCCACCTCTGAATGCCTAGGATCTTTTTTTTTTGGTACTAGGGATCGAACTCAGGACCTTGCGCTTTCGAGGCAGGTGGCAGCACCACTGAGCTCCATCCCCGGCCCAGCCTAGCATCATTTTAGTAAATGGGTCCTGAAAGTTACATGATGTGTAGTACTCCCTGTTGGCCATGAAGGATATGGTCCAAGACCCTCAGTAGTTACCTGAAACCCAGGACCCTGTATACATTGTATGTATATTATGTTTTTACCTGTGATGGAGTGTCATTTATAAATTAGACACAGTAAGAGATTAGCAACAATGACTAATAGTCACACAGAGCAGTTGTAACAGTATGCCGAAAAGCTCTTGCCAGCCTTCCTGTTGTACTTCGGGGCCGTTATTACATACAATAAAGGTTAGTTGAATACAAGTGCATGCTACTGTCACAGCGAGTCTGATAACTGAGGCGGTTACTCCGGGGAGGTGGGTACACGGTGTGTGGGACTCATGTTCCAGGGGGTGGGAGATTTCACAGTGCTCCTCAGAATAATGTGCGGTTTAAGGTGCATGGATTATTTATTGCTGGAAGTTTTGTCATTTTCAGTAACTCACGGGTAACTGAAACCATAGAAAGTAGCTGCCAGAGAGAGTGAAACTTTGGATAATGGAGGACTACTGAAAGGTAATTGCTAACAGGAATTTACGGTATCGAGCAATTTGGCTGTGTAACAGTTCACTGGAATGGAATTTTATCTTTTTAGAAGAGGAAGAAACAGAGTGGTTCAGTTAATGTATTAAAACTGGCAGAAACGTTGCTTTGTGGCATGTTTTTTGTAACAAAGGGAAGTTAGAATAAAAAGTACTTAGGCCTAGATTGTGTCATGCAAAAGACGTAATTAGAAAGTAGAAATAGGCTCAGTGAAGAAATGTATTTCCATGACATGATGCTGATACACTGGCACAGCGTTTCATGAAGATGTTTCATTGCGAACTGCCTTCGGTGCTGGTCTGCAGTCAGGGTGGTGACCGAGGCAGCTTAGGGCTGACAGCTGGTCCTGCAAAGTGCCCACGTGTTGCGCCTCGCACACGAATAGGAGCATGAGCATGAATGTGTTGTTGGAAATAGGCTGAGATTGCCAGCTTTCATTCCTCATTTTGTGGTATTAAATATAAATACTTATACTTACATCATCTGGAATTTAGCTGGTTCATTTATTCAGCCAACACTTACTGAACCCTTGACATGTACTGCACAGTGCCAGCATCAGGAAAGGGATGTGAGCCGGGACGGTTGGTCTTTAACTCCTGACTCAGGGCATGGGCAGAACTGGCGATAGTTCCTGTTGAAGTGCAGCGATCTGCTCAGAGGAGAGGCTGTGCGGGGGCTGCTCTGAGTGGCTGCTCCAGAGCCCAGTGTTCAGGACGCAGTGTCAGGGCCACAGGGAGGCAGAGCAGAGCGGGAAGCCCATTGGTTCCTGGAGTTCTGATTCCTGTGGTACTGACTTCACAGCTGTCCTGAATATCCAGGCTGCAGCTGATTCCCCAGGCTGGAGAGGGATTTATAAGGGAGGTCATGGGCTCTCTGAATGAGATTTACAGGGTTCTAGCCCTGCTTTGCGAAGTGGCTCACTGAGCATGTATGCAGAGTAACAGTTGCAGGTGTCTATAAATCAGTTAAATGTGACCAGCTTCAGAGAAGAGATTTTCAGCGTGTACACTCTTTGAATGTTTTACTGTGTAAACTTGGAATGATATCATTGACGATGTTATGATAATAGCATGCAAGTGTTTAAGGAATTGTGAAATGCCTTAAAAACCTCTATAAATGTGATTAGCCAATTCAATATAAGTTCAATAGATTTTTCTTATTTGTTGGAAAACCCTTGGAAACACATTTTTAGTAGAAGTTCTCTTTACTTGCAAAGATTAGTAATCAAATTAGTATAATTAAAATTCACTTAGCCTGTTAGGAGTCTGTTTGGTAACTCCTATCCATAGTATTCATTCAAAGCAAAAGTAATTCATAACCTGTCTTAAAAATGTTTAAAGTAGTATTGAGATCATTATTTATGTATACCATGATACTACTTATGTAATTGTGGAATTGTAAAAGTATTGAAATGAATTATACCAAACTGTGTTTACTTAGCTAGAAAAAATCCAAGTAAAATGGAAAGATACTGTCAAAAGATTTTGCCTCTCTGGATTCTTTCAATAGCATTAAAAATACAGGTTGAAATGAAAGATGTTTGATAAATGGTAGACATGGACTGTCAGATGTAGACGCCTTCTTTCACACAAAGAATCCACGGTCAAGAGCACAGGCTTTTTCATACAGAGAACCCAAGACAAGAGCAGTCTTTGCTATAGTAACACTCGTATTTCTAGATTTTGATGTCAAAACGCTAAAGAAGTTGATACAACTTTCATTGATGTTTCAATGTGTATTGGGCACAAGTCACTAAAATGAAGCTGATACCTGTTGATCCATCTGTTTATTGTAGCAAAGTACAAATCTCTAATTCAACTTAAGTTAATGAAAATATTTAAGTGCGCTAGGGAGAATCAAATACTCATTCTGTGATTACTTATTTACAATATTACAGGTGGAGATGGACCCACAACTAAGAATCATGTGTTAATTAAACCAACCCTAAGTCAAATAGTATTTTTGTTAGTTTTTAAAATTTTACTTTATTTTTGCTGTGATCAAATATTGAGAAGAGCAAAGAAGGAAAGATTTATTCTGACTCACAGTGTCAGAGGGTTTGGTCCATGGTCAACCAACTCTGTTACCTTTAGGACTGTGGGAAGGCAGGAACATCATGGTGGAAGGGGGCAGAGGAAGGCTGTTCATCTCATTGCAGCCAGGAAGCAGAAGGGGAAAGACCCAGAGAGGAAGGGCTAGAGGGTATGATAGACCCTTTGGAGGCACCCATGCAGCTAATAAACTCATCAGTCACTTAATGCGTTAGTAGGCCAGCGCCCTGTGATCCGTCACCTATCTAGCACCTGGCTCTGAACATTGCTGCCTTGGGGCTTATACTCCCAACACATGAGTCTTAGAGGGCACGCTTCATATATAGTCATAACACCATTCAAACAAGTACAGCATTAAAATCCCCACCCCTTCCTATCCTGCCCCCTTCTGGTACAGTACTGGGGTTTGAACCTAGAGCCTATTCTTAACCCTAGGGCCTCATGCATGCTGAGCAAGCACTGCACCACTGAGCCACATCCCAGCTCTCCTTTCTGTCTTTTTCCTATCTTTGTTAATAGCATCCCCAATCTTTCACTTACTCAGGCCAGAAATCTTGGAGTCATCTTTGAGTCTTGTTCGTCAGACTTCACATGTAGCCTCTTAGCAAACTGGCTGGCAGTAGCTTCCAGATAGCTCCAGAATCTGACCACTTCCCATCACTTGTATTTTTATTATCTTGGCCAAGTTCCCATGATTTCTTGTCTAGATTATGGCAGTAGCTTCCTTTTCTCCCTGCTTTTCTCCTTGTTCACCTTATAGTCTTTTCTCCACAGTTACACAAATAGACAGACCATTTAGGCCTGAGTGTTCTGTTAGAGGCCCACAGGCCCTACGCTCATCTCTCAGATACACAGAATGTTTTAGCACAAAGCTGTTACTGCAAAGGGACCTGAAGCAAAAATGAGTTTGTTCGTCTTGGTGCCCAATGTCTCTCCCTTGTGAGACACCCATCCCCTTGTTATGGATCTTGCTAGAATAGCCTCCTTCAGAGTTCTTTCTAAGTTGCTAAATTAGATCAAAGGGGGTAGCTCAGTGGTAAAGCACTACCCTCGTATGTACAAGGCCCTGACCTTAATCCTCAGCACTGCAAAAAGAAAAGCCAAAAATTCAATTAATCAGGCAGCTTTCTTTCTAATGAAGATCTCACCCTTTACCTTCAAGATAACTCTACTTTCACCAGTGTACCAGCTGTTTTTACTGGGGATGTGAACTGGGGATGTCTTTCAAAATTTCTTTACCCTTAAAATCCAGGTTCACATGTTACCAATCCTTTGTGAAATCTCTGAAATCTCCCACACTCAACTGAAGCAATTTTGTTTCTTCAGCTTCCATCCACAGTATTTTAGTTTCCCACTATAGCCAAGATATAATGGGGTACTTCTTAATTTTAAGATTTTTGAGAGTTGGGTGATTATTTTTTATCTTTATTGCCTTAGCCTTGTGATAATTCATATTACTGGTCAGTAACTGTACTTTAACCTCTGTGTACCTTAATATGTTACCATAACAAACCAACATCTGGTAGATTTTTTTTAATTCCAAAAGTCAAGAGTATAGTGTAGATTCAGCTGACCTTCCTTCCTTGATGCCCTCCATAACAGTATCTGTGGCCAAAATAACTGAAACCTCATCTTGTTTCCAGAGAATCCAGCCATGCCAGTCATTTAAAGCATTTAATAACCAAACTTACAGGACTGTGGGAAAGTATCGTATAGCTCCTGCCATCTTGCTGGCTTTCTTTTTTAACCCTTTACTTCTCTTCTTGCCTTTGAAACAAATTTCTCATTACACCTGTTTCAACATTCTCTGAAACCTTCATTTTAGCCAACATGTCTGGCCCACAAGAAATCACCTAATTGAGAGCCTTGCTCAGTATTTAGAAATGAGTAAAAGAAGAGTGAAGTCTTGGTTTGCAAATAAGAGAATCAAACTAAAGACTGGCTCTGAGAGGAAATTTTGGCAGGCCCTATAGTAGGCTCCTTTTTGCTGAGATATAGAGAGAGTTGTCTTCTACTTTAGCTCAATGAGACAGCTATGTTATGTTTGCTTATAAATGGAGAGCTTTAGATTCCTGTATTTGAATTATGACACATTAGAGTTTGAGGATGTCCAGGAGAGAAGGCTGAATCTCCAGCTTGTTTTCCTTCACACAGAACCTGCTTTCCAGGAAGCAAATTAGAGGGCAGAGTTTGCAATTTGGGTTTGATTTGTTCTGGGGAGTCTCTAGTCACAGAATAGGACCTACTTTTCTCCACCTTTGCGGATTTTATTGGAAATTTGACCTCAAGGAGCTGAGTTATACTTAATTCTAAGTCCCACTGCTTAAGTCTGAATTGGTGCTTCATATTTCCAGCTTGTTCAGTTTTGCATACAGCACCAGAGTTATTTCTTTCTCTTTTTGAACTATATTCATTAAGACTAGAGACCCCTCCCACATACCATAAAATTTGAACTCCCTCAAAAATGCTTCACTGTGGTGAAGTTCCTGTAATTCTTATTTAACTTGTTCCAAAAAACCCTTTTTTTCTCCAAATTGTTCAGAAGTCCCTTGTTTTTTGTTTTTTGTTTTTTTCCAGTACTGGGGATCGAACTCAGGACCTCGAGCTCGCAAGGCAAGTTGCAGCACCACTGAGCTACATCCCCGGCCTGAAGCCCCTGGTTTTTTACTAATTGCAAAAATCTTTAGTCTTGGTACACATGAAGAGAGCTTTTCTCCTTTTTATTGTTTCTCTGTTATATGTACCCCCTTTTTAAGTGTTAGATGGTCAGCCTTAGACAGATGCATGGACAGCTTTGGATGACATATGACGTCTCCTGCGGGAGTCTTTTACCTTTTTGTTCATTTCACTGACTTTGTCCTGCTAGTCTCCACCCCAAAGTGGCATGTTATAATCAACACAGAACTCCTCCCCTCTCCAATGCTGGTTGCTACTTCTCAGGAGTGGCCTGTGGTTTTTTAATAGACAGCGGATACCAGAGACTCCAGTGCTTACACGATAGCAGTCAACAAAACAAGTCTCTAAGAGGTCTACATGGAGTATTAGTTACCTTTTTGTTGCTGAGACAAAATACCTGATATCTGCAACCTAATGGAGGAAAGGTTCATTCTGGATCGCAGTGCCTGAGGTTTCAGTCTATGGATGGTTGGCTCCAAGGCACAGGCATCTTAGCGGAAGGGCCTGGCGAAGAGAGTTGCTCACATCATGGTATTCAGGAAGCAGATGGGGAAAGAACCAGAGAGGAAGGGGCCAGCACCAGTGGATATAGTCCTCCAGGTCCTGACCTACCCGACACACCCACAAGTGTGGTCTGCTAATCCCCGAGGCATCTCCTAGGCTCATAAAGATGATAATCAAGATTAACCGTGAGACCTTAGTAGATGGGACCTGAATGGAGCTTTGGCTCAGTCCCCAGAAGGCAGACTGACTCTTGTGGCTCCTTCCAATACAATTTTAATGGGAAGTCTGTCGATGCTACTGAATACCCCTTCCAAAGTCCGTACTCTCGGGTTGCTCCTTAACCACTCTAGTGAGGTGAGAAACAAGTCACTCAAAGGAAGTTCAATCTTAGAGTAGGTCCACACTAACCCTAATGGGCTGTGCAGGGTTAATCTTCTTTGCTGAGACTCTGTATCCAAGTTTGAGTTTTATGACGTAGTTGCTCTCTTCATCATTTCTAGAGGAGAGATTTAGTAGAGGTTGAATCCTGCACTTTAGCACAAAGGACCCCAGGTGAAAAATAAGTAATACTTGATTACATTTGGGTTCTGTAGACTGTGCAATCTATTGGCTTTTTTTGCACAGCATCTTATTAATCTAGCATGCAAATCAGCAAATCTTTGCCATTCTCCAAGTAGTTGTTCTATCAATTTTTCATGTATTAGTGGGGCCAGGGATTTAGCTCAGTGGTTCTGCCACCTGCCTCACAAGTACAAGGTCCTGAGTTCGATCCCCGGTACCAAAAAACAAACAAAAATTTCATGTATTAGTAATTTTACTTCAGATTTGACCAGTTCTTGGGTTGGGACACATTAAACACTGAACATCCTTCTGCTAACATTTAATTTGGTTTTCTGACTTACCTTGGCCTGTCTTCTCAAGAGAAAACAATTTCCCTTCCTTGTCTCATACAGAGGCTTTTCTAAAGCCTTGGGGCCAAGGGGTATCCATGCTCCTCAGAGACCAACTTCAAGTGAGCTTATGAAGATATGTTCCTAACAGTGGACCCCAGATCTCTTGTTGAAAGGAATTCTCATACGTTTTGTTAAGAGAAGAAAAATGTCCTCCTTAAATGCTATTTATTGGCCCTATATGAGATGGTGTTAAACACATTATGGACATTATTCTGCATAATCCTTGTAACAGTCTTTTGAAGGAAGCAGTATTATTCCATTTCTAAGGAGAAAAGTGAGACTCAGAGAGGCTATGAAATTTATTTACAATTTTTTTTTTTGTACTGGGGATCCAACTCACAACCTTGTGCTTGCAAGGTGGGTGCGGTGCCATTGAGCTAAATCCCCGGCCCTTAAATTTACTTAAAAGTGTATGGCTGGTGGATGGTGGATCTGAAGTTTGAGTCTAAGACTGGCATTGTTAGCTTAGGTTTTTCATTATTATCATCAAGCATCAACAATGTTCCTAGCACATAGTGCTTGATATGTAAGATCTTTACTCTTTTATACTTTGTGCAGTATCATGGTAGAATGTAAAAGAAATGGGTCTAAATAGGGCAAAGATCTCAGTATTCTCAAAAGCAAGGGTACATATACAATATGTAAATACATTTTATATTTATTAGAAATCTATGCTTGTGTGAATAGTTTAAGCAACGTCCAGTAATTTTAATCTAGTGTTGGCTATTGATTGGTTGCATGAGGCTGACAAATAATACAACCTAATAATCATTGTTTATTTGAGAAAGATACTGTTTTGGTTTCTGTCAACTACAGAGTAAACCGTAGGAGGTGTCCAGGTCCTTCAGAACTTACTCTATTTGGCTTATAAAGCACATGCTCTTGAAAAGTTGTTGCAAAAATACAGAGTATACAAAGTGTTAAAGAGTGGGGCAGCTGAGTCAATACTAGAATCCTGGGATGGTTAGTCTACTCTGAAAAGGTGAAATTTCAGTCCAGTTTTATTTTAATTTTTATTAGTACATGTTTGTAGTACATGATTGCATTCAACGTGGGGAGCTGGCACATGTACCTCACACATTTTTCTTTTTTGGTACCGGGGATCGAACTCAGGACCCTGAGGTTGCTAGGCAGGCGGCGGCACCACTGAGCTAAATCCCCGGCCCCGTACATCTTAATTCCTTAACCATCCTCTTCCCCATCCCTCCTTCCATCTCTTGGTCTCTTTCGCATTTGCAAACGTCCTACGCCCCGTTTCCTATTATTTATCTTTTACTTTGCTTTTTAAATTATTTATCCTTTGGGCTTCGCGTATAAGGAAACCATGCGGTATTTAAATTTGTGATTTGTTTCATTATGGTCTGAAGGTGCATTTGTAGGTGTTTGCTACGAATGACTCAAATTTATCCAGTCTTTTTGAAGAAGGATCTGAAGAGATGCAGAGAAGCTGGAAGTCAGTCCCAGGTAGGAGGATCCCTGGGAACTGCACTGAACCACCAGCCCCTGGCCTGGAGACCCCAGGAGAGAGGCGAGCTCCTCCATCAGCCCCGCTTAACTACACCAGGCGCGGGGGATGCCGGGACAGCGCGAGGCTGGCCGAGCTTCCGCTTCTGGAGCTCCAGGCTCCGCCTCCACGAAGCTGCTCCTTGCTGGGGGAAGGGGGCGGGCCCGCGCGGTTGCGCAGGCGCAGAGAGGGCAGCTGCAATGGCGCTGTCATGCAACCTAAACAGGTATTTGCTGCTCATGGCGCAGGAGCACCTGGAATTCCGCCTGCCGGTGAGCCCGCAGCGAGCTCCACAGGGTCTCCGGGAGAGGACTGCTGGTGGGGTGGCTGTGGGTCGAGAGATTTGGAATCTGTGCTGGTCCGGGCGGATCTTGTGACCCCCATCCTTGAGCTGTGGGTTTGGGGCTGAGCTTGCGGAGGGCTGAGAGAAAAGTCCCCGACGTATTCCTTCGGCCTTGCTGAGCGCGTTTATTCCTTTTCAAGTGCCCAGGGCACCGGGGTTAGGTGATTCCAGGAGCTCTCGGTCCAGCAGAGGATGGGGACCTCCAACAGGGGTGCTCCTGAAGTGCTCTAAGTGTCCAGGCGCGGCTCGGGAGGGAGGGTTTGATGGTGAGATCAGATGATGGAGAAGTCGGGAAGAGTTTGATCTATTCTAGAGAGTCTTGTGGAGTCTGTAATATGGGTGGAGGACACAGCCTCTGGCCTCAAGCCGCTAACTATTTTTACTGAGGGCTGAGCTGACCTAGGAGCTGAGTTCTAGAGTAAGTGCAGTGGTGAAGATGCACAGGGAGATACAGAGGGGACTCTGCGGGGGTGGGGATGTTGGCCTTCGAAAGGGTGACAGTTCAGCCACGGGGTTAACTGATCCAATATGAGAATCACAAGCTGTTCGTTGTTACTGGATCGCCAGGTATGTGGCAGAGCAGTAAGGAGAAAACAGAAGAGGTAGGTGGGGCAGAAAATGGAAAGTCCTGGATACCCTGAGCTTGGAATTCATTGAAGACGTTTAAGCAAAGAAGTGGCAGAATGTGTCTCCCCATCACTTTGACAGCACTATGGGGGGAAGGATTGGAGTCAGAGACTAGTTAGGAGTCTGTTGGTATAGTCTTGCCAATTGGCTAAGAAGGGTGACCTAGGGCAAGCAGTAAGAGGATGGGAGAAAGCACTTGAGTGAGAAGGTCATCAGGACTTGGTGGTGAAGGGAAGAGGAACCAGTCAAAGAGGACTCCTCGGGTGGATATAATAGTAGTGTCTCCATTTAAAATGGAGAACACAGGCAGATGTTAAGATTTCAGTTTTGATGATGCTGAAATTGAGGTGCTTGTGTAGCAAGACATGACCAGGAGGCGCTGGGTATGTGGGACTCATCGAGCATGGTTGAGATGCCGGGATTGGTGCTGAACACCTGGGAATTTTCTGAAAACCAGGAGAGATGACAGAATTACTGAAGCACATTGTCCAACAGTGCTGTGCTGTGTACGATGCTCGGAAGCACTGAAATGAAGGAAAATTAGAAAGGAGACCATTAAGAAAATAGGCAGGTGTCAGATAAGGGTGTGACCCCACAGAAACCAGGAGGGTGAAGTTTTAGGAAGCAGGATAAGTTGGTAATGTTGAATGCATTTGTTGTTTTGGTTCAGAAAGAAAGAAAAACTGTTCAGTGTGGAGATTCATCCAAAAACTAAAAGTAGAAATTCCATTTGAGCCAGCTATCACTCTTCTGGGTATCTTCCTGAATGAGTTAAACTCATCATATTACAATGATACATGCATACTCGTGTTTATATAGTAGTAGCACAACCCACAGTAGCTAAGTTATGGAAGCAGCTGATATGTCCATCAACAGATGAATGGATAAAGAAAATATGGAGTACTACAAGTCCATAAAGTACTTCAGCCATAAAGAAGGGTAAATTTGAGTCATTTGTAGGAAAATGGATCTTGAGACCATAATACTAAGTGAAATAAATCAGACACAGAAGGTTAAATATCTCATGGTTTCTCTAATATGAGAATACACAAATATAAATATTTAAAGAGCAAAATGAAAGAGAGATGATGGGAAATAGGGAGGTAGACTCTGTGAAGATGTGAAGGGGATCTAGGGAAGGAAGAAGAGGTAAGAGTGTGTGTGTGGGTTGTGCCAGTTCCCCAAGTTGAGTAATTATTAGGTATTGCAAACATATAAAAAAAGAAGAGATCAAAGAAAAACAGTAAGAGATCAAAGACCAAAAAAAGCCATAAGAAACAAAAAATGGTCATTGACATTCTAATTAGTAATTGGTTGGCGATTTTTGCTAGAGCTGTTGTGAAGAGTTGTAGTGGGAGAAGCCAACTCCCGCTACTGATTTAGTAGTTTTTGGAAAATGAGTGAAGGGAAATAGTGTAGATTGCTCTTAATTTGAGCATAAGGAGGGGAGGCAGGAGAGTTGGTGAACAGTTTGAGGGGAACCTAGGTTCAAGACAAGACTCCCCTAGGGAGGATTAAGCTTGAGTGTGTTCACAGGCTGGAGGGAGATGGAAGTGAGAGCACAGTGGGAGGTTTTCAGCTTCTACGAATTACCATGAATAAACGAGCCTTGAGGCCCGTTTTCTAGGTAAAGAGTGAGTTAAAGGTAACTTTTAAGAGAGAGAGCAGTTTAATGGAGAAACTGAACTAAAGTAAAATTTTAAATAGTCATTGAGAGTGCTGGCATGGGCAGTACAAACAGTTGGGTATAAAAGAACACAGGTGTTAGAGCAAGTCTGAAAATCAGCTGAAGGTGGAGATCCTGTCTTATAAATGGGCTAAGACTTTGTGATTTTCTTAATTAGCACTCAACTCATTGGCCTTAGGAGTTGTAAAGGAATACTATGATTTAATATTAGTCTTTTGAGTTTCATTGAGGAAGAAATGTTTTAATTAGGTCATAATTGATAAAAAAGATGTTGTGTCAGTGAAGAGGACTGGAAGAACCACTTCTCTGAGAAACAGAGCAAATGTAGAGATGCAGAGGAGCGGTTGGTTATGATTTTGAAGTCTGGGGGAGGGAGGATGATTGCAGTGGAGGGTAGGATTCACATCTTGGAGTGTTTGGAAGCTATTCTGGGAGGATTTACCTTTTATGTTAGTGGGGCCATTGACTTTTCTAAAAGAGGAAGGGACAGGATAGTGTTTTAGAAAGATAACTCTGTACTAACAAACAAAGACAGTAGTTAGAGGACTCCAGAATGGAACTAGAGAGAGGCTAAGGAGAGTGAATGCTTTGGGAATGAGCATGGGGTGGTTAGGCTTCGATCTCAAGAATAGCATCTCTGCTAATTACTGATTTTATGTTTCTTCCCTCTTGAATTCTTTTTTGTCAGTGTCTTACCTTGGTACCAGTTTAATCTTCCTTAAACTCAGTTCTGCTTCACACCCTCATTGTTGCAAAGCTGCAGCTCCAAAGCCTGCCATACAGTGCCCATCCCTGCATGGTCTTCTCCTTTGGTGTCTCATACCCATCTCTCCCCATCCATCCATCAGTGCCACCAAAACGGACTCCACAGCCCCCGTCAGTCCCAAGTGATGCCCTCTTTCCACTTTCTTACTTTCCTCTTTGCTCCCTGTACTCTCTTTAGTGAGATTTATTTAATCATCATTCATTTAGATCTGACCACACATTTCTTTTAGCTTTATATTTCATTATTTTAAATGATGTACAATTCCTTTTGGTAGCTTTTCGTCATCTGCTGGGGATGGTTTTTCTCTCCCCTTCACCATAGGGAGCATAGTTATGTTAAAGTAAGTATGTAACTGATAAAGGGGTCCGGTGAATCTCTGTTGTTTCTGTTTTTCATGTGCTGCTGGGTTATTTTTTAAGCACCTGCCAGGTGGTGCATTTGAAAATTTATTGAGGCCTAGGGCAACGCTCTTGATCTTGAAGGAGAATGGAGCACAGCAGCATTGGCAGTGTAGGATCACTCTAACTCACGTGCAGGTATTAAACTGTTTCTGTTCAGATTCACACGTGCTCCTAGCAGTGGTGGCGAACCCAGAGCACGAGTGCCACAGGTGGTGTAGGCAGTTTGTTATCATGGAAAGCTCTGAAAGGTTCACGTTTGCTTGGGGGTGCGGGATCCCCATACCATGGGTTGTTTGTCAAGTTTCCTTTCTTCCCTCTGGGCGGCTCCGGGTAACCACTGTGGACTTTTAACCAGGCGCACTGTTCCGACCCCTGACCCACTGCTTGGACTTACCATGTATCTTTATTTGGGGATGCTTCTGTATATCTTGTTTCTAGAGCCCCCTTGTCTTTTGGTACAGAACACCTTGTATATACAGTTACTGCAGTTTTGCTGATTGTACTGGACTGGACTTTTGGGTTCTGTCATACATTCCAGTACTGCACGTAAGAGTTACGCAATTACAAGCGAAGCCATCAAGTTGGAGTTTCCTGTGACCGTTTCTTTCTTCCGAATCTTGTAATGTACATGCTATGTGCAGTTCCTCACTTTGCGACCAAGTCATTTACCACGCTGGTTGCAGGAGGGTGTCTCGGTCACTAAGCGCGGAGCGTCTGTCCCCTCCCCACCTTCTGGCTCCATGACCGTGTCCGTGGGCTGTTCGGCCTCGAACTGCTTTTGAAAATGGCTGAGTACCTCGGGAAAAGTGGCTCCACTTGGAATTTCCGTCCTTTCCTCAGTCCTGTTGGGTAATTCTTCCTTTCTTTCTTTTCTCTTACCGGGGATCGAACTGGACCTTGCGCTCGCAAGGCAGGCGGTGGAGCCACTGAGCTAAATCCCCAGCCCTGTTGGGTAATTCTTGTAGCCCACCTGTGCCTTCAGCTGACGTCCAGCTTTCCTCTTTCTTCCCAGCAGGGGGCTTCATCTGAATCTCCCAGTTTGCTGTCCCGGAAGCGGATGTCCGCTGCCGTTGATTTAGATGCTTCCTGTTTTCCAGGAATAAGTCAACTTCCCTGACTCTTCCCTTCAGAAATGAAGTTATCACTTTCTCCCTTGGACTCTTAACACTTTCTTGCTTTTACTTCTTTAAGAGCACGTCACATTTCAGTTGTAGGATTAAATGTTTTGTTAATTCCTCTAGACCTTTAGCTCTGGAGAATAAAAATATGTTTAGCTTTCCATAGCTCAGGGCCTTTCACATAGTAGTTACTCTATAAAGGTTGAGTTGAGTGAAACAGGATCCCTTCCCGGAAGACAAATGACATTCTCCACTTTTGGGCTTACTTACCTCCTAGCAGGAAAGCTGTAGGGCAAGTAGCTGCCTTGATGGATAACAGTGAGAGATTAGGATGTAAGTGTGGCTCAGTTTTCCCTCTGATAGAGTTAATCAGACTGACTTCGGGTGTCACTTAACTTATGATACTAAGGGTACAGGGCAGACACCGGGGATTCATGGCTAGTTCTAAAGCAAACAGTTCTGAAAAAGTGAGTAGCAAAAATAATCGCTTGTATGAATTAATGAATCACACCCCATCATGCCACTTTTTTTTTTTTTTTGTACCAGGGATCAAACTCGGGTCCTTGCGCTTAGTGAGGCAGGCAGTGGAACCACTGAGCTAAATCCTCGGCTCCTTATGCCACATTTTTATACCAAACGTTCAGTGTATAATTCCTTTTTGTTCCTAGTACAGAAAGAGTCTCAATTGCAAAGCAAATTTGCCATGAGTGAAAATCTTGGGTTTTGCTTTTTTCAAGTAGCTTGATAGAATATTTTAAACATGTTTTGATTACAGATTTGAAACTTGGCTTATCACAGTCACCCACAGTTTTACCTGATTGCTTAGGTTTTGGGTATTGGAGCTAACGGACACCATCAGTAATTCTTCATCCCCCCACTCTTAAAACATGTATGTTTTAGCTTGTTGCTGGTTTTTAATGGTGTATTCCAGAAGCTGCAGGTTTTGATGTTAACGTCAAATGATATTTTAACTTTGGATGTTCTAAATGCAAAGCTGATTTCACAGCATGCTTTAGTATAGCAACAAAAGAGTCATTAAGAGATAACTTAGCAAGACTAAGTTACCTGTCTGTAGCTTCATGTTTTTCTGTTGAGTTTTACAATTCTGTCTTGCTTGACTTCTTGAAACACAGAACTTCAAGGACTGTTGGGATTGTCATCACTTTGATTTCCTTAATAACAACCTAAATTTCTGTGCTTCTCACGGAGTAGCTGTGACTGCTGTTTTTCACTTAAGGGAACTGAGAGTCCTAGGAGTTAAGTTTCATGTATAAAATCACACAGTAGTATATGGAAGATCTGCAAATGAAAATCAGATTTTACTGGGTTTGATTTGTAATTCTTACAATGACTCCTGTTCAAATTTATGTTACTTATGTCACAAAATAACATTTGGGCTACCCTCCCTGATTTGCTGGTAGTCTGTGCTCGTTGGGGTCTGTCCAGCCCTTCAATACAAGACATGATTTGGTGCACAGATAAAGGAAAAATAGAAATGGCGTTGGTTTCTCAAACCTCTCATACCTTTTGATCTTGGAGTTGGGAACTTGGTGTTGGTTTTCTGCTTGCTTTATATGGAAGGAGACAATTTGTTAGTGGTGCAAATCATAAAATTTATATGGTCATCTTGTGTTTATGAATACAAAATGGTTACTTCAAAGAATATACACATCTGATTTCAACTTTGCATGCGTGATATGTTTAAATACGTATTGTGTTCTTAGTGGTACAGTTACTAAGGTTAGCTTAATGTTCTTGTGCTTAATGAATCTACAATGATGCTCCCTAATTAATTTCTTTTTAAATATCTTCAAATCATCTTTTTAGTTATTCATTTCATTTTTTAAATCAGTTTTTAGGTTTGCTAATCTGGAGTGTCTATAATTGGCTTTCTTCTTTTCAAAAGCAGGCCATCACCTTTTTGATCATGTCTTCCAGTAGCTCTCCTGTTATCTAAAATTTACCAGGAATTACTTATCTTTGGTTGTGACTATAGAAGTTGTTCAGAACCCTGAGTTGTAGTCGTTTGTTTTGAGACTTACATGCCTCAAGTAGACCTCAGCCCACTCAATTTTCTTTTTTAATCATATTAGACTTGTTTTTCTTAGTAAAACTGAGTTCCCTGTTTAACATGTATTCTCTCTGTAATATTTTCAAAACAGGAAATAAAGTCTTTGCTTTTGCTTTTTGGAGGTCAGTTCACCAGCAATCAGGAAAGTTATGGAAAGGTAAGATGAATTTTTACCTTACCATCTGTAGAATGCCTATAGATAAAACATTGGATTTGAAGAGAACTGAAATGCTTAAGTATCTATTTGTGTGATTACTTGTTTCTGTTTTCAGAGGCAATTAAATGAAAAGGATACTTTAAAAAAAACTGTGGCTTTGGAAAGTAACTTAAATTTACTTCCAGTTTTCTTTTATTCATTTTTTTGCAGCAGTGAGAATTGAACCCAGAGCATTACACACACTAGGCAAGTGCTCTGCCCCTGAGCTTCAGCCCCAGCTCCAGTTTTAGAATTTAACTCAACAGTCACACCATAATATGTATCTGTTCTTTCACTGAAAGAAACTTCCTTTGGTGAGGTGTGTTTCCAATTGGAACTTGGCAGAATTTCCAGCTCCTACTGGGATGTACTCTGAGATTTTCAGCATTGTTACTCACAGTGCCCCTCACCCACTCCTCAAGTGGCCACCACTACCTAGAAAATGAGAGAGCATTTAGTATCTTTTTTTTTTTTTTTTTGGTACTGAGGATCGAACTCAGGTCCTTGCGCTTGCAAGGCAGGCGACAGAACCACTGAGCTAAATCCCCGGTCTGAGCATTTAGTAACATAAGAGATACTACTTAGAAGTTAAACATAAAATAGCTAATGCATTATAAAGAATGCTTGGCAAAGATAAAAATTCCAAGATTATATTCTAGCCACTCAGAGCTAAATGGGTTTTGCTATTTCTTTCAGTCTCCCTTTTGGATTCTTAGCATTCCCTCTGAAGACATTGCAAGAAACTTAATGAAACGGACAGTGTGTGCCAAGTAAGAGAAACTTTCTCCCTGTCTCTCTTTTCGTATTTGTATTGGTAAAAGGGAGAGGGATGTGGAGGGCGCCGGTTATAGCTTGCAGTTATGAGCATCTACCATTGGATGGTGCTGGGCGACCGGAAGAGTTTACTTGCTGACAAGGCAGGGTCAAACAGTGTGGAAATGTCTAGAGAAATTCTTGGTTAGCACAATTTTTCAGAAGCTCCATAGTAACCAGAAGTATAGCATGGGATATCAGTGCTATATTTGTGTATAGCATGGAGCTCACATTTAATTGTAACTGAAAAACCCCAAAATGTTGTTCTTACACCTAATTTTTAGTTGGATGGGCAGTGTGGTAGAGTGTAAGATGACAAAATGTGCGCATTGTTATGAAATGTGTTTTGCTATTCTAATAATCTATCATGGTATAAATTATTGAAGTTGTTCATTGTTTAACCTAGATTTAATCATTGACGTTTTTCCTTTTCTTTCATTTTTTTCTTAAAAAAATTTTTTAAAATTCATGCATTTTTCTTTATCTCAGTTGGTTTTTTATCTGAACATTTTGATAGATGGTTGAAACCTTTCATTTCCTTGGAATTACATTTTCTTGAGAACTACATATATTTTTGTTTGCAATGCAAATAAGAATTTATGTACGTAGTTTTGTGAGAAGGCAAATAAGAGTATATCTAAGTTTATTAACATAGTTAACAGTGCTTTATAGTGTGATATGCAATTGCTGTATTTTCGAATTGGCTAATACCCTCATACTTAGTTAAGTTCGATAGCCCTAAATCTACCTACAGCCGTAAGTCTATAATCTTTAGAGCTGAGACTTGTTAATGCGTATTGTTTATTAAATAAAAATGACTACAAACCAGAACATAACTAAAATATATCTTTTGAATAATTACATTGTAGCTTATATTAAAACTTACAGCTCAAAGAGGTGTTTGAATTAGAAAGACAAAGTTTGTTAGGCTTAAAGTAGCTACTGGAGTACTAAAAATATATATATATTTTAAAACTCATATCTTCTGATGCATATATTTAATGAATGGTAAAATCAGTAATTGTACATTGTAATAATATTATACAATAAATTTTTAGTTGTTTTTAGTCTTTATATAATTTGCTTTGCTGATGTATACCTTAAGTGTATACGTAAGCTCAGTAAGGGTAATATTGTAGAGGTCTTTACTGTATAAATCAATAGAAAAGGAAGAATTCATTTTTTTTAAGGATAGTATTTGTAACCTCATCAAAACAGAATTAAAATAAACCCATAACCTACAGCGTAAATGCTACAGTGGGCTGTTTGTATCCTTGAAAGCTCTAAAAGGTTCGCCATCACTGGCCTAGACTGAAAACTAACTTAAATTCAGATTTTTTTTGTGGTAGACTAGGGATGAAATTTAGTTTATTTTTAGCATGGAATATTTTGAGCAAAACACAAAAAGTGAAAAATGTAGCAAACCCCTAGGTGCATGCCTTTTAGAATGCAACATTTGGGGTAACTTAGTTAATAAAGGTTACCGAATAGTAGCTAAATTTCAACAGTAACATCTGAATTTAGTGTATTTGTTTTATGGAGAAGACATTGGGAAAAATTGGGTTTTCTGCAAACTTTTCCACATTTAACTAAAACATGTTGTGATTTGCTGCATCAGCTGACCTGGTCTAGAGAAACAGCGAAGGGAGGAGGCAGTGGAGCCTGTGGTAGAGCTTTACTTAGTGTGCTCAAGGCCCTAGGCTCAGTTCCCCTCTGCAGTGTGAAGTTTACCCTTTTTGTGTGTTGGAACCTAAGTTATATATGTTTCCAGAATACAACTTCTCCTTTATAGCTTAGGGAAAAAAAAGCATTAATTGTTTTAGTGGCGCAAGCATGAAAAGTTAGTGAAATAACTGTTATGTATTACTGTGTGAACCAAGTTCTTTACTGAGGTTATTACTGGTCATTTATCTCCTAGGTCCATATTTGAACTATGGGGCCATGGAAAATCTACCGAGGAGCTGTACAGTTCTCTTAAAAATTACCCCGTGGAGAAGATGGTGCGTAGTGACGTGGAATTTCCTCTAGGCATATGTGCAAGTTCTGCAGAATTACTAAGCTTAAAAAACTTATCTGTTATTCTTTTTTAGGTTCCATTTGTGCACCCAGACTCTACGTATAAAATAAAAATCCACACATTTAATAAAACATTGACACAAGAAGAAAAAGTGAAACGAATAGATGTAAGTGAGCTTAGCCAGCCCGAGTCCTGTTAGGGTTGCTGTGGTCTCACTGTGTTGCTGGTGGGCCTGCCACCTGGGGCTGTTAGTGCTCGTTTTTCACCTCATGTGCGATGCACTTTTTGTGGTTTACCTTAACGCTGACACCAGATTTACATGGTAGGTGTTATGTTACATAAGAACGGTCGTACTTTTCTTTGTAAAATTTTAGACCACATTAGAATTCCTTTTATTTTTTAGGCACTCGAATTTCTGCCATTTGAAGGAAAAGTGAACTTAAAGAAGCCCCAACATACATTCTCTATTTTGGAGGACTACGGTTTGGACCCAAACTGCATCCCCGAGAAGCCACATAATATTTATTTTGGTAGATGGGTGAGCAAGGATTCTGTCTCATTTTGTTTTTTTAAACACTAAGTGTGGGTTGGAGGTACAGCCCAGTGGTAGAGCGCTTGCCTGTCACGTGTGAGGCTCTGGGTTTGATCTCTGGAAGGAACTGAGCGCTTGTCTTTGTGTTTGACTCTTTACATGAAGGATTTTAAAGCAGCTGAAGAGTCAGTACTGGTGTATGGGTTAAAATTGGCGAAGAGTTGGGGCCAGGGATTTAGCCCAGTGGTTCTGCCTCCTGCCTCACAAGCGCAATGACCCGAGTTCGATCCCCAGTCCCCCCCCCAAAAAAAAAAAATTGAAGAGTATGTAATTGTGGTTTGTTTTGTATTTTTCTGGAGAAAGAGATGTCCCTGGTGAAATTACAACAAGATTTGCCAGAATATCTGGAGTACTTTTTTCTTTTTTAACTGTTTGTGGTACGGGGTGTTGAATTAGGGCTTTGCACTGAGCTACATCCCTAGCCTTTTTAAAATTTTGAGACAGTGTCTTGCTAAGTAGCCCAGGCTGGTCTTGAACTTTTGATTATTCTGCCTCAGCCTCCCAGAGTGCTAGGATTACAGGTGTGCACCGCCATGCCTGGCTGTGGACTGCTTTTTAAAAATAAAACAGAGGGTTAGGTAGACTGCTGTGGTAGTTGAGAGATCTCATTAGTGGAGGTGTCAAATCTAAGTCTCCATCGTGCGAAGGAATGGAGCTGCTGTCCAGCTGTCCTGTCCACCTCCTTAAGCTGTCAGCGTGAGCGGCCACTGAGAATCATTATTACTATTTAGATTATTGTTATTTAGAGAAAAGAAATGGGGAAGGCTTACTTACCACTGTCCCTGGGATAATTGTAATGCAGCTTAATTAATATTTGGTTTGAAAAGAAAAAAATAGATGGAAAGGGATTAAAAAGCAGTATATTTGTGCATAACTACCTCAATCTCATTATTTTAAAAGAATAAGTTTGGAGCAATAGTAAGTAGAAAAAAATTCTCTTCAGCATGATGCTATGGTTTTATTGTGGGTTATTACCTCAAATCTGTTCTGTATGTTCATATAAATTTGACAAATATCTCTGCTCTAGATCGCTGATGGACAGAGAGAGCTAATTCAGTCATACAGCGTCAAGAAGAGACACTTCATTGGAAATACAAGCATGGATGCTGGCTTGTCTTTCATAATGGCCAACCATGGACAAGTGAAGGAGAACGATGTGGTCTTCGACCCATTTGTTGGAACAGGTATTTTTATTTAACTGTTACGCTGGCGTAGAGATACTGCTTCAGTGTGGTAGCGAATGTCACAGCAGTATTTTTGGTGAGAGATTAAGTAGACAAATGATCTTTTAATTTTTATTAGTAGCTAAGAGACAAACTCATACTGTGTTATAGATTTAATGCTTGTGCCATTTCATAGATGATTCTGATAGAATTTTGTGGGTTGTATTCCAAATAAGTCATTACCAGGGAGTATCTCTGTCTAAACTGTCTGTCTGTCTATCTATCTATCTATCTATCTATCTATCTATCTATCTACATATTTTTAGTAGCAGAGTAACCCTGTAGTAACATACACTGTAGAAATGCTCTAAAGCCCTATGGTTTATTTAAATCTGAAAACTTGGGAAAAGAAGGACTTGAATGTCAGGATTTAAAAAGAAAGTCTTAATGTTTTTAAATAATTTTATATTTGAATGGAGAAAAATAGTTAATGTATCATCTTATCTTTGATTTGGTTTGTGAGAATTTATCTGCAGTTTTTTTTTTTCTTTTGGTCCCAAGGATCGAGCTCGGGTCCTTGTGCTTGCGCAGCAGGTGGTGAAACCACTGAGCTAAATCCCCGGCCCTGGTTTGTGATAATTTATAAATAAGTGTGAATATGTTAAATGACTAAATATTAGTGGCTTCGAGGGTCATGTGTTTGTGACTTGGGCTGTCTGCACTTGGTTGGGATGTTCCCCTAATGAGCCTAGTGTGAAATTCCTGATGCTTTCAGTTTAGTGCTGGCTCTGAGAAGAAATTTTACTTCTTTTTTGGCACCATTACTTCTGTGAACAGGGTTTTATGTCCTTGGTATTTTTAAGAAGTCTTTCTTTTGGTGATTGCTAACTGCAAACTTCTCTTGTAGATCTGTCCTCACAATGGTTGATTCTGGTGCATATACTTTCAATAGGATTTTTAATCTCCTGGCTATCTGTTTGAGTCTGTTTCGTTAAACCCATTTCTTTCCTATGTTGGGCATTTATAGTTTCCGTCATTTTCCTAAGCTCCTCTCTTTTTTATCTGTATCTACTCCAGATATGCTAACTATGTCCTTCATTATGGTCATCATCTTTTTAGCTTTCTGAGAAATTATTTCTGATTTGTTTTTTTCTAGAGCCTTATTCATCTGCTTTATTACTCTTGCTGCCACCGTTTCAGAAAGTTCAGGTGGGTGGCTTTTGATTTCTTCCACTTCACTGCCCTTGGAATTGGCTTGGGCAAGCTGGAGGTCTGGGGTTGCATCTTGCTTCCATTTCTTCTCATTTTCTGTTTTTTAAAAATTGTTTTCTGTGTTGATGCTTGTAAATTGCAAAGAAAAAGCAAAGAGAGGGAAAAAAAATCTACTTCAGGGTGTGTCTCTGCTGTCACTGGTGACAAAAGGGGGCAGACAGAGCCCAGATCCGTGTTGGATGATCCCAGCAAGCCTGCAGTGGAATTAGGCAGGGTAGTGAATAATCCAGCAAGCTTGTGCTTTCAATGCCACTGAAATTCGGGCTGATCCTGGTTTCTGCCTATGGGGCTGGGACCCAAAGTGTTCAGTCCACGACACTCCTGGTGCCTTTTGCCAGCTTACACTTGGTTCCCTGACCCTGCACTTCTCCCAAGGCTGCTCCTCACTCAGACCCTGGGAGCCCTGAGATGGAGCCAACCCGAGGCCGCTGAGTCCTAGGTTCAGCTGGACCTTTCCCCAAATGGTGTCTGGTCAGTCGCCCTCCCCTGGGGACGTTGGGCCGGAGTCACTCACCAGCGGCTGCAGCTCACAGCATCCACCACTCTGTTCCATTGGTGCATTTCACTGTGGAGGCCTCTGGAGTCAGCCGCACTCAGCATGCCTCTGCAGGTTCGAACCACCTCTCACCACATGAGCCAGAAGCCAGGGAGAAAGCTCTGTTTTCATCTCCCTCTTCAGCACTGAGGAGCCTTTCCGCTGTCCTGGTGGGCTCCAGTTTGCCCTTCAGGTCCATCCTGGGTCTGGGGATCCACCTCCCTTCTCCCTTCCCCCGTTGCCGAACTCTAATCTCCAAGAAGCTCATTTGCTGCTGCTCGACACTCTGCCACCGTCCTGGAAATCGTCTTCTGCTGGACCTCACACTCCTGCTGCTCAGGTCTGAAGGACGCTGTGGACGGGCTTTCGGGAAGGTGTGGCCTGGGGGTGGCGAGGCGGGCAGGTGCTCACATCCCAGGCTGCCCAGAGGCCCTGGACGAGGCTTCTCCCTGCTGAGGAGAGACGCGCGCCATCGCTCAGTGGCGACCCCTCTAGGCAGCTCTGCTTCATTGTTTCTTCTGTTTATGTCTGTATATTAAATATTTTTTTCCTCATCTTTTGAAATTTGCATCTATCACATTCTTACCCACCTCAAATACTTTAATGTCTATTTCTGAGAATAAGGATATATTCTGTTACATAGCACAGTACAGTTTTTAAAATGATTTAGTAGAGGGCCGGAGATTGAGCTTGGTGGCACAGCACCTGCCTCGCAAGCGCTAAGGTCCTGTGTTTGATCCCCGGTACCAAAAAAAGAAAAACAAAACAAAACCAAAATTATTTAATAGTACCGATATAGTATTTTTTTTTTTTTTTGGAAATGGGGATCAAACTCAGGACCTTGTGCTTGCCAGGCAGACGCTGTGCCACTGAGCTAAATCCCTGCCCTCCCCCCCTTTCTTGTGCTACCTGCCCCAAGTAGTCTAAGATAAAAGGGGCAGGGAAAACTGTTGAGGTTCTCTCGTTACCTTCTCTACCTTGTGCACGCCGTGTTGTACCTGCTCTGCCATGCCTGTTTGTCATCCCTGCCTTCAAGTTGGCCGATTATGGACTGAATCCTCCACGAACTCTAAGCCAAATGAACCCTTTCCCTTCTCACTTTGGTGTCGGGTATTTTGTCCCAGCAAGGAGAGAAAAGTAGCTAACACATGAGGTGTGTTCCAAGGATTCTCAACTCTTTCACATCCCTTCCTCTGGCTTACCTTCCTTCACTGGTAACCAGCTTCATTGTCTTGTAGTTGAATCTTCCTCTGTTTCTTTTCCTGTGATAAACTGATATGTGTATTTCCTTATTCTCACTTCTTGTTTTGCAGAAAAGGTTGCATACGTATAAATTGTTTCTAACTTTGCTTTTGTTACTTCATGTATTTTGTGCAAATCACACCCAGTCAGTTCCAGAAATTGTTTTCATTCTTTTGTTTTTAGAGCGATATTCTATAAACTATTCAAATAATTCTTCACATAGCCTTCTATACTTGGAGACTGGCAGTTTGTTATATTTTGTAGTTAAAATAATGGTTGCAATGAATAATCTTCTGAATACGTGCCTTTGTAATGTTGCGGGCATAGCTGTCGGGTGAATTCCTACAAGTAGGATTGCTGGGTTGAAAAGCTTATGCATACAAGGTGTGATGGAAAAATGCAATAAATGTTTAAATAAAAAAACTTATTATCGTAAAAGACATTGCTAGGAATGATGGGATAAGTGTGTTCAAAGAGAGAAGGAGGATTTTGAGGGGCATTAATGGCAATGTGTCTTTTACTGTGATAACGTTTTAAAATATGCAGTATATTTTATTATTGTGCCTCACTGATCAAATGCAGTTTCTGTCAAGTAAACACTGCAGTGTGTTTTCATCCACCTTGTTCACTGGAGCTGGCACTGTGCAACTTCTGACTCTTCCTCAAAGCCAAAATGGCTCTGAAGTGTAAACAAGGCACAAGAGCAGAAATAAAGACATGAAAGAAGACTTCCAGAACTGCTTCAGAAAGTGGAAACAACAATGTTCAAAGCAAAGGGAGGACTTTGAGGTAGATTAACAGCAATATACTGCTAAATTCCTGCCAGCAATTTAAGAGTGTGGGTTCTCCCATAGTCTTACTGGTAGAGTATATTTGTCAGGGTTTTGAAGGTTTGCCAGTTTGTTGGGTGAAAATGCTATTTCAGTATAAGGTCGATTTGTATTCCTTTTATTATGAGTGACGTCTAAAACTTACTGTATTTTAAGTACTTTCTGTATAATTTTTTTGAATTGGCTTTCATGTCTGCCAATTTTTCTACAGACTTTTTAATCTTTCTCCCTCTTTTTTATTGTTTGTTTTTTGTTTTTGGTACCGGGGATGGAACTTGGGACCTTGAGCTTGCGAGGAAGGCGCCAGAACCACTGAGCTAAGTCCCCGGCCCTCTCCCTCTTTGGTAAAGGTGCTTTGTTAGAGACATTAGCATCCCTTTCTATGATATATGTAGCAAATATGTTCTTTCAGTGTGTCATGTATTTTTTTGACTTTGCTAGTAATCATTTTTTTGCCAGGCAGAATATTCCATACATCCAAGTTCGAGAGGAATGCATTTGTATTTTCTTTCTTCCTTTTTTTTTTTCCCTGGTACTAGGGATCCAACTCAGGACCTTACACTTGCAAGGCAGGCACGGTGCCACTGAGCTAAATCCTTGGCCCTACATTTTTATTTTCTTCTACTACTTTTGTAGGTTTTTTTTTTTTTTTTCTTTTTGAGCTCTAGTCCATTTGGCATTTATTACCTTGTGTAATATGTGGAATGGATCTAATTTATCTGTTTTCCAAATGCTAAAACCTTTCTTAATTCTTTTTTATGTTTTTGAGGCAGGTCTTACAATATTGCCCAGGCTGGCCTGGAACTCACAGCGATCTTCCTACCTCAGCCTCCCTAGTGCTGAGATTACATCGTGGGGCACCATGCCCGGCTGTTAATTCTTAATCTTGTTTTTGAACTTTAAAAACTTTGTGAAGTGAGAATTCATTAACATACATATATGTACAAAATTTTTAGTATGTACATACACAGAACATAGAGTTTATCCATAAACCAGGCCGTAGAATTTAAAAAGAGTTGTATGTTAGGTAAAATTTCTTGCCCATCATGTAGATGAGGCTGAGTATGTTACAAAATGCTAACTTCACAGCAGTCAAGGTGTGCACTGCCGTTAGTGTGGTGGAGGACAGGGACCTGCCTGTGTTTGTTTCAGGGTGGCTCTTAATGGGGGCAGCGTGATTTGATCAACTTATTACTCTTATAGGAGAGCTAATGTCAAATGAGGGGAGGATTTTGCAAAGATGCAGCTAAAATGTATTTTCATAATTTGTAGTTTACAAACACAGCTTTGGGGCATAGCTTTAGGGGATAAGTCAGTTTGGGGTATTTTTGTTTGAAACTGGATGTAACCTGTAGTTGTCTGCAGATCTCTCTTAAGCACAATTTGTCCTCCCCTCAGGGCTCTGCCTTAGTGATGGGAGGACTTTCCTTCCAAAACAGTAAGTGTGAGCTGTGTAATGAAAGTGGATGCATATTACTCAACAGGTGCTGACCCCAAAGGAGGTACTGTTGTATAAAGAAAGAGTGCACAGCATAAGGTTTACAACATTTACTCTACCAATTATTATATGACCTTGGGCATAACTTGTCTGCTGCAGTGTAATCGTTTGTAAAGAGGTAATGGTCATACACTGTAAGGATTAAAAGAAGTAATACAGATAGATATATGATATTCTTAGAAATTGCTTGACTTATGATAGCTATTTAGTGGACTGTAATAGTTACCATCATTTTTTAATGATTATTTTGTCGACAGCTTGAATTCCTTTGTGGGGAAAGATATTAGATATAGCTAATATTAAATGGTGATGATGAAGAAATTTGACCACGAACTTACTTTCTAGTCCCTTCTTTGGCTGATTTCCAAAACAGTCATAATTTGCAACTACTGCAGTAGGCAATGAAGTTGAGGCTTAGAATCATAAACGTCTAATTCTTTGCCTGTGATTAACATAATTGGTACACGTGTGCACTGCTTGCTGTAAGCGGCGCAGTGCTCTGAAGCCATGGCTTTGGTTCCTTCTCCTCCCCTCTCTCAAGTCAGTCAGTTTTCCTAGGAATGAGAGTAGCCAGGAGACTACTGTATGTGTACTGTGTAGCCTTACCGTCTTCAGATGACTCACAGGCACAAGGAAAGGGGTATAGCTCTTTCTGAAATTTTGTCCTTGCAAAACAATAGGCGTAGAGTCCAGATGTCGGATCCTCTTAGTGTGGAAGGAGACAATGGAGAAAAAAAGGGAAGTTTGGAGACTGAGGAATGAATCTCTGAGGTCTTTGTAATATTCTTTTCTTCCCGTTTTCCTCCTAAAACTCTGTAGCCCCCTTTTGGTGAGTCTAATAGTTTGGTAGGATTTCTATTTTGAACCATATTCTTTTGCTCAGGCTGCTTGTATTTATTTAACTAGAACTTATTCAGATGTAGGAATCTTAGCAATTTTCTTTTTCCCCTTTCTGTCGGCAAAAAGAAAGCCTCATGTTTCATTTTTCCACATTTGCAGTGCTTTCTACTTCATTCTCTAAAGATTGAAACAAAGAAGTTTCTGTATCATGGAATAGATTCCACTTACAGTATTCTGTTTCCTGTAACATACTACCTTAGCCTTAAAGTGGTTACTGTTTAAGTAATGGTAAGTTGAAACGCTGGCTGGTTAGCTTAGATTGCATATGTGGGATTTTCACTTTTGATGGCATAGAACAGCGGACAAGTCATGGTGCAGTGCGCCTTTTCCTAATGCTGCCCCCTTTCCACCGAAAAGCTTCCAATAACAGTCCAAGTCAGGTACAGCTGAAGGCCAAAAATTCGTCCGTGTGCTCCAAAGAACAACTAAATAATTAACTGTGATTACATGGTGGCCAGTTCAAGAAACCAATTTAAATGAAAAGGCACAGAGTTAGGTAGCAGATGCAGACCAATGAGGATTCGTCTCTCTCAGCAGTGGACTGTAAATTGGCTCCTCTCAAAATCCTCTCTAAGCAAATGGGGAAGGTCCTGGTGCGGGAACTCGGGGAAGCTTTAGCATCCTATCGCCAGTTAGCTCTTTGGGGCGAGTACCTGTCTCTTCGGCAGGGGGACAGTGTTGCCCGTGACTGGGGGAGGTGTGGAAGCGTCTGGTTCTCACACACAGCGCCTTTCCTAGGCAGGTGCTGTTCCGTGTCTGGGCTAAGACTTCAAGGTCTCCTCCTTCCGTCCCACATCAGTGCTCTCAGCACTTGGGTAGGAGGCCCGAGGTTTTGCTTTCTGCTACTTTTACCCATCCTTTTCTCTTCTTCAGCGGCTCTGGTAGGAATGAGTCATTTACAGTATTTTCACGAGTGAAGTGTTGTCAAGGAATGTTACCAGACTGTATGCTAAATGGCTGTGGTAGAGCTGTTCCTCTACCAGGTGTCTTCCCAGAAGAGTTAAAGGCATCGTACTGTAGTGATCCACACACACCCATGTTTGTAGCAGCACAGTTTATGACAGCTAAATCTTGGAAGTGACTACATGTCCATCAGCAGATGAATGGAGAAAGAAAATGTGGTATCTATACGCAGTGGAGTACTGTGCCACAAAGAGGGCTAAACTTGAGTCATTCATGGGAGAATGGATACACCATGAAACCGTAATGTTAAGTGAAATAAGTCAGATACACAAGCTTAAATATTGCATGCTTTCTTTTGAGAAACTCAAACTATAAATAAATGAAAGAGCAAAATAAAAGATAGATAACAAGAAAAAAAAGATAACAGAAGATGAGCTAGATCTTTTACCAATAGGAAGGGGACTGAGAAATGGGTGGGGCGAGGTGGGGAAGGAGCGGGATGTAAAAAGATTTAAGATGTGATATGCACGCGTACCAGTTCCCCTGGAGGAATGGGGTCAGTGTTACTGCAGACCTGGACTAATAAGAAAACTAAATGGCTGTGATAGGAGCACATTAATTTGTAGATCTTGAGCCTCTCTATTACCCATCTTAATTTTAGAGGTTACATTTCAAGGATATGAGGAAAGAGGCTTAGTTTTTCCCCCTTGCCCACATCTGGGCATATTTGGTAGACTAAAACTGTTTCTTTTTTTTTTTTTTGGTACCAGAGATCGAACTCGGGTCCTTGCACTTGCAAGGCAGGCAGCGGAACCACTGAGCTAAATCCCCAGCCTGCCTAAGACTATTTCTGATTTCAGCTTGACTAACAGATTTCTGTGTTGTAGTTAACTAGGACTTGCTTATGCACTAAAAGTTTTTCTTTTGGTACCGGGGATTGAACTCGGATCCTTGCGCTTGCACAGCAGGCGGTGAAACCACTGAGCTAAATCCTCGGCCCCTAAAAGTAGTTTAATTTGAATGGAAGACTACAATTATTAAAAATTTATTTAACTTTGAAATTTTTTCTGTGTTTTTTGTTTTTTTTTTTTTTTGGTACTGGGGATTGAACTTGGGTCCTTGCACTTGCAAGAAGGCAGGTGGCAAAACCACTGAGTTAAATCCCCGGCCCTGAAAATTTTTCTAACAATTTATACGATTTTATTTTAAAGAGTTTCATTATTTTGTAATAATTACAGTGGACTCTTGATATATGAATTCAGTTTGTTCCCAAGGGCTGGTTGTAACTCAAATTGGTCAGTTGACTTCGGAATCTCTCTCCCGAATACTTTTCGGCCACACTTTCTTCCAGGCAGATCTCAGTGTCCTTAGAGAGACATCGGCCCAGGATTTCTCAGTGAACCCCACGCAGGAAAGGATGCTGTCATGTTCCTTCCAGAGCTCTGTGAGGGTTAAATCTGTATCTGAGACCATCTGGAAGCACAAGCAGCTAGCATTTGAGTCATAACTCAAGACTTTGGTTGTAAGTTAAAACCAAAATTCTGCTTATAACCCAAGGTGTTTGTATGTTGGGCTGGTCGTAACTTGAGGGTCCACTGCATTAGGCTTTTTCTTCATGTGTGAAGTGGTTACATCTGTCAAATTACTTAGTTTAGACAAATTGTATTGGGACATTGGTCATAGCAATAATTAGAAAAGTAATTGTATTCTTTTGTACTTTGTGTTTGATATTAATAATTCAGGAATTCATATATATATATATATATATATAGTTTAAACTAAGGTAATTACTTGATTGATTACCAGAATAACAATACTTTATAATAGCATATTTTTATTTATTTATTTATTTTTGGTACTGGGGATCGAACTTGGGTCCTTGCGCTTGCGAAGAAGGCAGCGAAACCACTGAGCTAAATCCCCGGCCCCGACAATAACATATTTTTTGTAGGTCCATGTTTGTAGTACATGATGTTTATACTCCTGCGCACACCTTTAATTCCTTTTCCCCTCCTTACTTCTGCTTTATCTCTTGATTGCCTTCCCATTTGAGAAGAATCTGTCTCCCTACTTCCTATTATCTATCTTTCAATTTGCTCTTTATTTTTAATTTGGGTCTCTCATATAAGAGAAACCATATGATATTTCAGCTTGAGTGTCTGATTTATTTCACTTAATGTTATGATTTCAAGGTGCCTTGATTTTCCTACAAATGACTCAAGTTTATCTTTATGGCAGAGCACTGCTCCATTGTGCATGAACACCACATTTTGTTTATGCATTCATGTCTGATGAACATCTTTCTAGATTTAGCTATTATGTGGTGTGCTGCTATGAACATAAGTATGTGTGTATCACTGTAATGTGATGCCTTTAATCTTTCAGGAAGATGTTTAGAAGAGGAATAGCTGGGTCAAATGGGATTTCTACTTGTAGTTTTTGAGGAATCTCCATACTGATTTCCATAATGGTTGTACTACTTTACATTCCCGCCAGCAGGGTAGAATTACTTTTTCCCTGCTGTCCTGCCAGCATTGGTTGTTATTGGATTTCATGCTGATGGTCATGCTTTAATTTTTGTGAGAATTAATGTCTCACATATGAATTATGTGCCCTTTAGTGGGAATGAAGCCCAGTTGTCAGGATTTATGTATCCTTAACTCTGTGTAAGCAGCGTTTTTTGTGCTCATTTTTAATTTTAAGAAAGGAGCAAGGTATTTTTGTATAAGTTCTCAAGATGAAAATGTCTGAATATGCATTATTTTGATAAAAATGAAAAAGCATCCCCTCAGCAGTGCTGTGCAGGTGAGGTCGCAGGGCGCCTCTGATGCTCGGCTCCTCGGCCAGCTCCAGGGTTCAGCTTCGGGCTCACCATTCCGCTCAGGCTTGCCGGTGTGGCCGGGTGGTGTCCCTCCAGGGTGCTCCGCCCGCAGCTGGTTTGCAAGCTCATAGTTGTGTCGTTTTTCAGGCGGCCTCCTGATCGCCTCTGCTCACTTCGGCGCCTACGTGTGTGGGACCGACATCGACTACAACACGGTTCACGGCCTGGGTGAGTAGAGCCGAGGGTTGGAGTCTGTGCTGTGGAACCAGATGTGCCTTTAAAGTAATCACATAGCTTCGTGTGTTTTTCTTAAGTTTAAAATACAAAACTGCAGTATCATTGTATTTATTTTTACAAGACTTCACCGAGTATCTGATTTTTCCCAAGTGCTCCAGTGCAGCCCCGTGGTCTGGGGGAGCACAGGGAGGGATTCGGAAAGGTCCTCTCCGAGGTATTTGTGGTCTTCCCGAGAGGGGCTTTCACAGTGGTGGGCAAGCTAAGGCCGCGAGCCTGACGGCTGGGGGAGAAGGAGTAGCAGAGAGGGACTGACTGTTTTGTCATTAGCAAGGATATGTGGAGAAGACTTACAGCTTGTCGCTGAGATTGTCACCGTCCATTTGTCAGTAATGGTATATTGAGTGTATAATGAATTAACACTAGTTTTTGAGATATAATAAAAATTTTAATTTTCATGACCGATCAGAGACTTTGAAAGGCTTAAGGCAACGGTAACTTGAAAGATTGTGCCTTTGAGTAACATGAGACAAAAATCTGCTTTGCATTTGAGGCAAGATTGGAAAATATTTTAAGTTTAAAGCTTCATTAGTGATGTATAATTGGGTCGAAGTGAACAAAACTATAAAGTATTTCCTTATAGCTGATTAATATTAAAAATACCAAGTTTCACTCATGATTTTGAAATTGTTTGTCTTTATGTTGGTGTACCACTATTTTTTTTTTCCCTTTGGTACCGGGGATTGAACGGTATCCACTATTGTAATGTGAATCATTCTTAAACCACTCTTTTCCTTATTTAGTGTAAGTTATTGTACAGATGAGAATTGAATATCTTTTCTTTTGCTGAAGTAGTTTGATATTTTATACTGATGACCTATCTTTTTTTCCTACCTCAATTCTAAGGAATTTAGTGATATATTTTAGGAGGAAAAATGAGTTATATTTTTAAATGGTTTATATAAATGGGCTGACCAGAAAAGGGTATTCTTTGTCTGCATTGTGTTAGGGCAGATAAAGTGCCAAGAGGAATTGTTCCAGTTTCCTTTTAGTAGAAGTGCTGTTTGTTTTAAGGAAGTTGTCCTCTAATTTGTTTGACTTTTTAATTATTAAAGTTCTGTTTAAAGCTGTGTGTAGTCTCCGGTCCCTCGGGTGCAGTTCTGATGGAGTAGTTTCTGCAGCATTCACCCGGGATATGCTAGGTATGTCCTCTGCTCCCTGTGCTTCTGTTCAGACCGTTTCTAGGATGTTCTCAGGCTGCTTCTACTTGGAACATGCACAGCCTTTTCTATCAGTCCTATAGGGAGTGATGGCAAACCTTTTAGAGCTTTCAGTGATACAGCCTGCTATAGCACATGTGCCATAGGTTCGCCACCACTGCTTTAGGGGCTTTCGAGCTACTGTTTTGCTTTCCTCTACTTTTTGCCAAAAAGGCTTTCCTTGCTTTTCCTTTTCCTCCTTCCCCCGTCCTCTCTTTCTCCTACCCACGATCTTCCAGCTGCCACGCCTCCCTTCTGCCGGAAGTGCGAGTGAGGACACAGAACTGCGTGCTTGTCAGGGCCGACCTCTTTCAGCTCCCTTGGACTCCTGCAGCGTGGTCCCTCTGGGGGACACTTTTATTTTTTTGGTTGCTATCTCGGTCTCCTTAAGACCCTGAGATTTTCTTTGATCTCTGCTTATGGATTGTCTTCTTCTTGCGTTATTTGTCTTTGACCGATTGCTCTTATCTCTGGCATGTTGTTTCTTTTGACTTCTGTTTGTTTTTATTGTAAAGTGGTCATGACACGGAGTATAAATATATGAGTAATTACTAGAAAGCAAACTCTTAAGTAGCTAGCACCTAGGTTAACAAAGAGGTCAGTGAGCCCTACGGATTCTGCTTGTTGATCTACTGCTCCCACACACGTGTCCCTTCCAGCTCAGCTTCCTGTTGACTCTCACTCAGCCCAGTCTCTCTCTCAGTGCTCTGCAGGTGCCTCAAGGCATATCACGATTATATATCTCAGACATTCTCCCTGAGGAGCTTGTTTCTCCCCCTGGTTTCTCTGATCATGGTCACTGATCTCAGTCATTATCATCCATTTTGTCTTCCGAGCTAGAATCTTCTGGACTTTTCTGCCCCCTCCCAGCACTTGGACTGTGTATCAGGGAGGCCCCGTCGTGCCTGCCATCTGTGTGCTCACAGCTGCGATGCTTCCAGTTAGCTTTCTTCATGTCTGCTCCTTGTGTCTGATCCAGTGCCAGGTCTCCCCAGGATGATGTGTGCTGAGGGAAAGAGTCATGTTCGGTTCAACTCTGAGTGTTACTAGTAAGTGCTTCGTGTGTAGAAGGTGTTGAGTGGATGTTTTTTTGTTTCGTTTGTTTTTTTGGTACTGGGGATCGAACCCTGGTCCTTGCGCTTGCTCAGAAGGTGGCGAAACCACTGAGCTAAATCCCTGGCCCATTGAGTGGATGTTTTAAGACAGTCTTACTTGAAAGGGGACAGGAAAAGATCGAGTAGGTATCAGTACATTTTACTGTTCAAAACATATCTTGAAATAAAATAATTGCTATATGAGTTGTAATAAAATAACTGTTTAATTATATATGTTAAGATTTTAAATGAAAAGGTTTATGTGACCAAATGTGGGTTTAGATGAACAAAAACAATATTAGCTAAACAGCAGGAAGTAAAGCTCCATTTGATCTAATACTTTCTTCTTTCCTTTTTCTTTTCCTTCAGGGAAGGCTACTAGAAAAAACCAGAAATGGAGGGGACCAGATGAAAACATCAGGGCGAACCTTCGTCAGTATGGGTTAGAAAAGTATTACCTCGACGTCCTGGTCTCAGATGCGTCTAAACCTTCCTGGAGGAAGGGCACGTATTTTGATGCAATCATCACCGATCGTAGGTTTATTTATTTATTTTTTTACAAACATTTGGGTGGCATTAGTTTTCTAAAACCTTTTACATTTAAACTACAAAATGTATTGGCCCTACACACAAAACCCCACCCTGTACTGGTACCCCTCCCACTCCGCATCTTCACGGAGGACGAAGGAAGTGATGGATTTGAGACAGGTTCCTAATTTAACTAATTAAGAGTCAAACGTTTTGTTTCCAAACAAATATATTAACTGTCATCTGTTCTTACATCCTTTTATATTAACTTGCAACCCAGTTTCCCTTCAGCTTATTTTTTCAAGGCATGTACTTGTGTTTGTGTCCACCACACTTGGTTATTAGCATACCGAGAGTGTCAGGTACTGCACGTTGCTGTGTGTGTAAGCCTTTGTGATGCTGTCGTGCCTGTTTTCATCAGTGTCTCTTTTCTAGACTTGTAACAAATTTGGGGTTCTGTGAACCTCGGGGGGTTGTGCACCCACTGGACTTCCGCAGTGTACCTGAGAACTTATTTTTCACCTCATGAGATCTTGGGCTTTCTAGGCAGTGTATCTGAGAGCAGATTGGTCATCTCTTGTATCAGTGGTCCTTTTAACCTTCTCTCTCAGCTCTCTAGTGCTTCAGTATGTTAGATGTTTGCAAATCTACAAAGGGAAATTATCCAGGCATTTCCCTGGCAGTATGAATGACTGTGAAAATTGGGTGAGATTTTATTAACAATTTATTTGGTCTCACACTATGTATGGATGTTTATATCAAATATATAATTTTATTTTTTATCAACTTGAGAATAAGCTGGATACATGGTAGTCCTATACTTAGTGTGTATTTCCTAAGAAAAGGGTCAATTTTCAGCTTTAGTAAATTAATACAATGCTTTATTCTACAGTTTGCCACCCAGTTTTGCTAGTTGACCCATTAATATCGTTTATGGCCTATCTTTTTCTCTCAGGATCTACTCCAGAGTTAGGTATTCTGTTTAGTAATGATATCTTTTGAGCCGGCTTTAATTTGTAATACTTCCACAGCCTTACTGTGTTTTTTAGGACATCGACCTTCTTGAGAACAGTCTCCTGTCCGTCGGCTTCTTCCATCACGTGTTCCGAGTTGGAATGGCGCGTAGGGTGTGTCCCCTCTAAGCTTCCCCTCAGACGCTCTTGATGTCTGTGAGCCCATCGCTGGGGCGCGGTGACTTCTGACTCTCCGTGTCACTTGTGTTTTCTGTCTAGCTCCATATGGCATCAGAGAATCTACAAGAAGGACAGGTTCGCAGAAGGAAATACCAAAGGGGATAGAAAAATGGTAAGGGATGTTGACACGTGGTGACTTGCTCCTTTGAGAAGCATGATGCTTCTTTTTAGTTGACTTAAAAAATATTAAAGTTGTCACTGCTTTCGAAATTTTGTTTTCTTTGTGCAGTCCAGAAAGCCACGTTCCAGTGTCCTTGAGTTATCACCTGAGCGACATGTTTTTTGACCTGTTAAACTTCGCAGCAGAGACCCTCATGTTAGGCGGAAGACTGGTCTACTGGTTACCTGTGTATACACCAGAGTATGTAATTAGTTTTAACTGCATTTTTCTTACAGTGCTTGCATATCCAATACAATTTTTTCCTCATTTCTGATTTCATCAAGGTACATTTGCATTTAATGTATTTAGACTGCTTTTGCTTACCTGCATATATGTGAAAAATAGGCCTCTCCTTGTGGATTGTATTGTGTGACCTTTTTGTTTTATAGCAGGGGTTGGCACACCACTTATGTGGGCTGCATAAGGTTCTCAGCATTATTTTTTTAAGGTCTATGAGCTAAGACTGGTTTTTACATTTTTAAAGCATTGTTATTAAAACACAAAAGGATATGTGACAGGAATCCACTTGGTCATAAAAATCTAAAGTATCTACTCTCTGGCCCTTTACAGGGAAAGTTTGCCGACTTTTGTTGACCTTCTCCCTTGGCCCAGTGCCTGCATGTTCCTAGTGGTACGTGTCCATGAATAGTTTGGTCAGTCTACCAACAGTGATTTTCCCCAAGTCAGTGGAGCGACCCATGTATGTACCACCTCCCGTAGCTTTCGTATACATTGTCTATTATGTCACTTGGAAGTGCCAAGGCCAAAGCAAGGGCTACACCGACATTTGAAGCCCTGTTTATGGACAACATTGTTGACTTGGATATTATTACTCAGTAACTGTTGAGTGGCAAGCAGAGCTGTGGAAGCTGCTCTGCTTTTGCTGTTCGCTTCATAAATGTGGCATTGGGAGCTTCCTGGCCTCGCTTTGGCTGCACCGCTGTCTACCAGCCCTAAGGACACAGTCCTGCCCCGGTTGCTTAACACTGGCTTTGTGTTTTCTTGCCAGTGATAATCAGTTAACCACTTCATTTAAGAAACGGGGAACATTAATTCCAAGGAGTAAAATGACTTGTCCAGAGCTAGCGAATTGTTCTCCATAGTGGCAGTGCTGTGTTCTTCTATTTCAGCAGCATACCAGCTCTCATATCTCTGGTATTTGAAGCAATGGGTGGATTTTATTAATATAAAAGAAAAAATTATTTCACAGAATGTATTTGTTCATTTCTGTGCAAAAATGTTTGCTACCTTAGACACGTTGTGTACTAAAATATTCTCAAGCTTCTCCTGTTTGGAAGACACATCTGTCATTTGTGTAGGGCTCTCTAGCTGCACTTCGCTTTCCTCTTCCTTTTGCAATATGCTGTTGGAAAAACTAGTGTTTAATTGCTGTCACATTGTCCTCATCTCTCGCTCCCTCTGCTCTCTGTAACCGAAGCAAGCCACTTGTTTTTTGTTTTACTTCAAGGTGCTGAGCTATAATTATAAAAATTTTATTCTGAAATAATTTCAAACTTACAGAAAAATTTCAGATACCATCCAGAAACTTGTATCTGTACCCTCATCCATATTTTCCAAATTTAACATTTGTCTGTCCTTGCCACTAAACAATACAGTAGAGCAAATATTTCCATAGCATTCACATTGCATTAGGTGTTACAAATCATCTAGAGATGATTTAAAGAATGCAGGAGATTGTGCGTCCATTTGTGCATCCTCAGATTTAGGTGTCTGGGGGTGAAGGGTCCTAGAACTAGTATCCCACGGTATAGACCCTCTGAGGGGACTGTTAACACAGCAGTAAGCAAGACGTTTCTTGGTGTGATGTTGATCCAAAGTAGGACCCTTCATGCTTAAAATCAAAGATCCAGTCAAAAAGAAAATACAAAGCAGGTAACTATGTTCGTATGCTGTTAAGCCAAATGCTGTGTAGTTTAATAGTTTGCCATCATTTATGACCTAAATATTATTTAAAATCATATTGGTTTTATTCATTCGATTTGATCCATACATCTGTTCTGGGTTTTATAGTTATATAAGGGAATTTATACCTTATTTTTATTTGTAGATATTTAAGTTACACGTTAATAACAATACTTAAGCCAGTCCCTCTAGGGAATAAAAGGATGTTTTCTTCTTTAAGAAGGGGTGCATTATCGAGTTTGACGAACACTGTTTCAGGCACAGCACTCTTGCTCTTTGCATGCTGGAGGTCAGAGCTCTGTCTTCTCTCTGTGTCCAGTTTTTATTTTAGCTTCACCTGTGTTGTAGAATGTATTCCATCCTATCATTGATGCTTAGTATGAAAATTCCAGATTTGATTTCAACTAATTTTATAAGAAGCACAGCATTTCTGTATATAAGACTAGTGAACACTAAAGAATTGTTTGATGAGGTGGAACTGAAATGGTTGTTACTTGGAAAGCTGAGGAAGAAAGTGGAGAATGAGTTCGGGAGACTCCTTCCACTGATCGGTACTGATGTGAAGTCAGCTGTAATTGCAGTTCTTGGTCAGAACCTTTGCCATTTGGGGTCAGAGCTTTAAGATCACCCACATATTAGCCATGTGCAGAAACTGTTCAGAAAGGCAGAAAGATTGCAAAGGAAAAATAAAAACTGTCAGTTGCAAAATAGATACCCATACCTTGCGAGCCCTGCCCTCTGTTCCCTATTCGGCTTCATGCCTGTTTCCGCACATCTGTCATCTGTTTCTTCTCTCAGGGTGGACACCGGCATTTGCTGGCCAGCAGGCTCAGGACAGCGCTTGATGCTCGTGGTTTCTGGCTGTTGTCCCCTCCATTCACGCGGTGTCAGTGCTGTGCAGCACCCGTCTCCACTCGGGATGCCACAGTTTCTGTTTCATTTCCTGCTTATGTGGCCTGACCCATGTAATCCGTGGCACCTACTTTAGTCCTAGTTTATTTATCGTGTATTTACAGATGTAATAGTGGTCCCAGGATAGCATTAAAAATTCTCAGCGGCACTTCATTTTATAGGAGAAAGTGTAGGGCCGGGAATTTAGCTCAGTGGTTTTGTTGCCTCCCTCGCAAGTGGAAGGACCCGAGTTCGATCCCTGGTACCAAAAAAAAAAAAAGTATATAGGAGAAAGTGTATGCTACAGAGGACTTTATACTAGAGGAATTGATGGAGACCTTCAGGTGAATCCATCCCTCCTGGACGTCAGGGCTTGTTGTAGAGTGCAGGTCTGTCTGCTCATCTGCTCTTGTGGGATCCTTTGGGCTGGAACCTTTTTGTTGCATTTTTGTGGTTTAAATGTTTGGCAGTCTTCATAAAACACACTTGTGTCCTCTCTCTCCCTCTTCCTCTTCCTGTGCGTTTGTCTGTGTCTGTTTTCCTCTCTCTCTTCAGTTTTTAAACCATATTTTTGGATGTGGTAATAGTAGAACAGTTCTCTTTTTAAACACAAAGATGGCACATGGGGCCCGCCCCTGCCCCGGCTGGCTGAGCCCCTGCTGCTGGAGGCCGGGTGGCCGTGCCTGAGTGTCCCTGACGCCAGCTGCTCCTCCCTCAGGTACACGGAGGAGATGGTCCCCCGGCACCCTTGCCTGAGACTCATTAGCAACTGTGAGCAGAAGCTTTCCAACCACACATCACGGCGCCTGATCACAATGGAAAAGGTGAAAACATTTGAGGTAAGCTGTGCAATTGGCCTGAGGGAGAGAGTACATTTCCTCTCGGTTAGGGCACAGCTTCCTTTCTTCTCTCTCTGCTATGAATCATCCCTCCTAATGGGGCTCCACTGAGTCCACAGAGCTCTCTGCACATTCCCGGCCCGAGCAGCAGAGCCCCAGCTCCCCATACGTGGGAGCCCTGTCTTCGCCTGCCTCTGTGGGCCAGCGGAGCCCAGATTCCGCCAGGCCGTTCTGACCCCCCTCCTCCATGTCCTGGCTCTTTCACAGCAGTGGGAACGGACGTCTGGACCGAGCCTTTTGGACGTTACTTATGTCTCTCTTCTGTCTTTTTTATTCCCATCTGCTGTCTGTTTCACCCATAATACCCTACATATAGTTTATGCTCACAGACTGCCAAATGGTCTCCCCCCTTTACACCTCATTCCTATCTGTTCAGTGAATTGTTCTGAAATCCTGCATTCATTATGTCACTTCCATATGCAAAATTTCTTACTGAATCATTGTCATTACCGAGTAATATTCAGAGTTTTCAGTCTCAGTAATCAGGCTCTAATAGCAAGGCTTTTCGCAAAACTAAGCTGTACCTGCATAAACGTAGTTGATTGGTGTCCATTAGATGTGTCAGTATAGACAGATGTGTAGGTATAGGTGGTGGAAATGACAGTGAGTGGGAGTAGTTTTAAAAAGAAAAATATTAGGGCCGGAGATTTAGCTCAGTGGTTTTGCCGCCTGCTGCGCAAGCGCAAGGACCTGAGTTTGATCCCCAGTACCAAAAAACAAACAAACAAACAAAAAAACAAACAATCAAAAGAAAAATATTAGAAGTTTATGTTCAAATGACATATCCTTGGGCTGGTGGTCTTTTTGTAATTATTTAAATTAGTAACAATTCGTATGCTGGGTATATGAATAGTACATGTAAGAAGCAGAAATATTACCTGTAGATTTTGTGATTCTAACTCTTGGTACTATTAGAAAGTACAGTAGTGGCATAAGCGTTCCTTATTGTGTGATCTACACAGATAGCACTGCAAGGAATGAGGCAGGAGGGGAGAAGAGTCTTTAATCGATGAAGCTGCATAATAAATCAGACATTTCTTTACAACTTGACAATCCCTGGGCTCATGTTGTATTTGCTTTCTCCTGAGAATATTTTGCTTAAGACAGTCCAGTGTTTATTCTGCAGTTTTTCTGCTGGTGCTTGGGTTCCAGGCCAGGGCCTTCCATGTGCCAGGCCAGCCTTCTGCCCCCGAGCTACAACCCCAGCCCTCGTTTCCAGATTTATAGTATTTCTACAAGCAAATCAATTTCAACCTCAAGGAAAAAATGAACGTTGGGAGCCAGGGATTTAGCTCAGTGGTTCCGCTGCCTGCCTCACAAGTGCAAGGACCTGAGTTTGATCCCCAGTACCAAAAAAAGAAAAAGAATTGAAAAATGAACTTTGGGGATTTTTTTTTGTATGTTAAAATGATAAATGAGGACATTCCCTTTGATATTTTTAATCTTCTAAAGCCAGGGCTGGTTTTGTCGGTTTTTCTCTTAGCATCCTACTGTTGTCCTCTTGAAATTGATTTAAAAAACAACAACAAAAACAAAAACAAGGAAAAACCTAATGTTCAAGTAATGTTTTTGAAATGGCCTTCACTTTATAATATCAACTTTAACCAGTATGGGGTTTACTATTAGTCCTAATAAGCGAGTCATGCTTGGTTATTAATTCAGTACTTAACTTGCTGCCTCTTCATTTCTGCCTCCTTGTAGAGGAGCGTGTGTAATTGCAGCAAGATCCCACGCTTTACAAAGCAAGTGCTGACAGGATTGTCCAGCCGTTCCCACATGTACCTAACAGATCACTCTCAGACGTGTTCGGCATTGTTGATTTTCGCAATGGCGGGCTGCTGTTAATTTTAGATGTTTGGAGTTTTATATACTGTGTTTCTTCATTTTTAATTTGTCACTTGTTAGGTTTAACTTCAGTGTAAATTTTGGCCCCTTGATAGGTTCTTAGAGCTGTTCACCCTTCCCCTTCATTTAGAATGTAAATAGAAATGATAAAAAATTGTCTAAATATATGGATATTTTATAAAATTTTGCATCTTTACATTATTGGCTGTAGGTTTTAGCCAATAATTTCAAGAAGATTCTTGATAACCATGTTGGAATTATGAAGATGCCTGGTAAGAAGAGCCAGTTTTTGGTCATTATTTCCCACTGACGTATTCTGGATGCTAAGTGAACGAAAAGTAGCACTTTATTAATACTATTGACAAGACTTTCCTACCCATTTGATCTTATTATCTTCCTTATTTTAGAGATGAGGACGTAGCTAGGCTTGTCCCACTTTCTTAAATAGTAAATGGCAGAATTGAGCCCAAAATGCCTCTTTGTACCTGGAAAAAAAAAAAATATATATATATATATATTTGTGTGTGTGTGTGTGTGTTTATGTGTGCATGTGTGTGTGTGATATTGGGGATTGAACCCATAGACCATGGGTGCTCTATCACTGAACTACATCCCCAGCCATTTTTATTTTTTATTTTTTGGTACCAGGGATCGAACTCGGGTCCTTGCGCTTGCGAGGCAGGCGGTGGAATATTTTTGTTTATTTTTGAGACCGAGTCTTGCTCAGTTGCCCAGGGGAAACTAGAACTCGGGATCTTCCTGCCTTAGCCTCCTTAAGTGCTGGGATGACAGGTGTGCACCATTGAGCCCAGCTGTACCTGAAATTTGATGACTTTTTTCCTACATGTTGCCTCTCTGCCAAAACATCTCTACCTTTAGAATATACCAAGATTAAAGGGTAGTGGGAGCCAGGATGTAACTCAGTGGTTGAGTGTTTGCCTGCAGTGCACAAGACCTAGCTTCAGTCCAAGCACTGCAAAATAAGTAACTGAATGGTAAATATTCTTGAGTAGCATGATCTTTCTTATCCTATTTCTTAAGCTTCTGGGGTCATAGGGGAGAATGGTGTGTTTCACCAAAGCTCATTTTCCCTCTGTACAGCATGCAGCTGGTGCTGCCACGTGTGCCTGTGGTCACCATGATCACTCCTGTAAAACAGCCTTCTCATAAAGTCCATCAGATGAAAACACTGGTCTCTAGAGTAGTCTGGAGCAGATGGGAATGTGAACAGAATAGTTATTTCTTCAGTGGAACTTGGTGAAAAATGATATTCTCTCAGCCGCTTCTACCAGAGTCTTATTTGGATAAAGAGCAGCCAGAGTAGCCCCTTTTAAGAATTTCTTGAGATCTTTTTAGAAAATTCATGCAACTTTTATAGTTTACAATAAACAAATATTTATAAAAAATGATTTTCAATTATGAGTGCATTAAGTGGGCCATTATGCGTCTTATTTATTTTTTGGTTTGTTTATCTGGCAGCTGCCTTATCCTCCTAGTTACTTTCTTTTTTTTTTTTTTCTTTTTAATACTGGGGATCGAACTAAATCCCCGGCCCCTCCTAGTTACTTTTGAAGTACTACAATATAGGGAAATTTAATTACATAGGTTATATGGATATTAATTTAGACTAGAATTTTAATATTGTGTAATTCAATGGTCATTTTTTTTTTATAGCCACCAAGTACAGTTGGGATGATTTATTTGGTTTTTTTTGGTTTTTTTGGTACCAGGGATTGAACTCGGGTTCTTGAGCTTGCCGCAGCAGGTGGCGAAACCACTGAGCTAAATCCCCAGCCCATGGGATGATTTAAATTAAGATATTGGAAGGTCATGGTGGGTGATGAATGTTTCTGTAATTTTTTATTTTGGATTGAATTAGAGGATCTGGTAATATGAAGCTGATAGATGTGGTAATGAGAATGGAGTGTGTCCAAAATTAAGGTTTTTGCCTACAGATTACAAAATTTTGAAGCTGCAAAGGGGAAAAGAGCCAATAACATCATAACAGTGCTTTTTTAAGTGAAAAAGGGAGAATAACACTGAGAAAATGGCTTATGGATGACCTGAGTGGAACAAATTAGTCTTTATGAGAATTAGGTTACGTGTTAGGATGACAGTTAGTGTTGCTAGTCATAAATGAGGGTGCTTTCTTGACATAATGCTTTGCCTGTTTTTATTATGCATTACCCTAACTCAGGGCGAATGTTGTCATGGTTTTGTTCAGCAGCTGTTTGGATTTGAAGGTAGTTCCTTGTGATTGACTTGTGCTTTTGAGAAGCTTTTGATTTTTGCCCCTGTCTTTCCAGGAGTGTGCATATTTCTCCTTGGACTAGAGCTATGAGAAAGGTTGGGTAGACATATTTAAATTATGTAATACTAGTATGTAGATGATACCACATGTATTGGTGGGAAAGATAAGACAGGATGACACGAAGTAAAAACACGGTAATTAAATACAGGTCCACTGAGGTCTTAATACAGTCATGTATTCACATCTGTCAGTATGGGTTGTGTGAGAGCAACAGAGAGATGTTTTAAGAACTGATTTGCATAGGAAGTCAGAAGGAAACAAATGTGCATTATCTGTGAATTTGGTTTGGCCTGAGGTATTTGCAAATTCTCCTGGAAGCAGGGAGGATGCTGGTGTATAGTATGATGCTTCAAATCTGTTTCCAGGTCCCTGTAAACTACTTGGTTCCAGATGAATTTGCTCTTGCCATTAATGGTCCTTTTTCTTGAGTTTAAAACTTGAGGGGTCATCAAGTTTTTCTTTTCTCCCTCTGCAACTAAATGATTTTGCCAGCCAGACTGGACTTTGCCTTAATGCTAATTGGAATAGCTTAATTTTTGGTAAGCAAGCCAAAGCACAAGTCTGGCCCCACCAGCTCCTGGAAGGCAGGCAGTCAGGAGCCCTGGACCCCACATTTGAGGCTGTTCGGATGGGGCTGGTTTTTTTTGAGGAGCAAGCAGGACCCTGAAGGCAGAAAGAGCAGTGACTCCAGGCCTATTGTTCATGTTTTCAGGAAATGACAGTAAGACAGTTTTTTAAATACAGTGTAATAGAATCTTGGGAATAGGTAAATTGCAAAATAAAAATAGGATTCAGGGATTCTGAAGTATGACTAGTTTCGGGAAATTTCAGTGTGCAGTGAATATAATCCTTTGGAGCTTTTATAATTCTTGTAGGTGTGACAGATTTTCCACTTCGTGGTTTTTCTCTTTTTCCCCATATTGTTATTTACCTTAGAATTACCTTTTTAGATTTTTTCACCATGTGTCATCTTTCCACCCTGTACCCCTCTGAGATTTCAGCATGTGTTTTTTCCCAAAGCGTAAATGTACAGTTTAATGAAAAGGGGTCAAGTGATAGCCCATATTACTTCTGGTGCCACCAGGACACATGCCCTCTTGTGGCCATTTCTGCCCACAAGCGGCTCCCCCTGCAGGTGGCTTCTCTGGTTAATTTCCTGCTTTCCTTGGTGATACCACCACTGTTGAATTCATTTCTAAGCAAAATAATTTTGCCTGTTTCTGATGTTTATTTAAATGGAGATGCATTTTCATTCATTTTTCTTTGAATGAATTGTGGAAATTTTAAAACGTGACCTAGAAGAGGAATTGTTTCCAAATTAAAGTGAAAGAATATGCATGTGAATTCCTATATATATTTTTGTCTATTATTTACCTTTTGTCACTGCAGAAGGTTTGTTAGCAAGATTGTTCTTGGTTTTATAAAACCAAGTTTATGGTAGGGGAAAGGAAAGAAGGGAAAGGAAAAAATATGAGAAAAGGAAAAAATGGCAACAAAGTCTTTGTAAATAGGGAGAGGTGGAGGGGGTGAAGGGAGGGCAGGGGAAGGGGGAAAAAATAAGAACCAAGATACTCATGTAATGGTACAAGATCCCAATGATGAATGTCATCCTATTGTACACCTAAAATGTACCGATAAACTGAATGAAAAAAACCCAAGTTTATAAAAAAGTTTTTAAAAAATTGGGGCTGTGGACGTAGCCTAGTGGTAGAGCACTTGCCTGGAATGCTCAAGGGCCTGGGCTCAGTCCCCAGTACCACCAAAGAAAAAAAATGCCACTCATTTTTTAATCTGGTGTGCTGATTCCATTTCTTAATATTTGGGATTAAAATTTGAATTTCATAAAGTTATAGATTTTAGTAGATTGCAGTGGGAAATGCTAATACTTCTGTCATTGTGCTAAACATGAATATCCACAGTGCACTTTTTATAACTAGAAATTGTGTGCTGAGTGTGAGATGTCAGAGTTCAGTTGTTTATTGTCCCTCATTTAAGGATGCTAGATAGGAGGATTTTAATATATATATTAAATGATTTCCATAGACCCTAGGTAACTTAATATCTTGTAATAAAATGTTTTAAAAGCCTAGAATAAATGTGAATACCTAACTTAGGGGCAAAGATTTCCAGGCTTACCTTGTTCTCATTAGGAGTAAGCCCAGGGATGTCCGAATAACATTGGATGCCAGACTTTTGACCTGCTTGTCCTTGTTCTGGAAATGCCCCAGTGCTGTTTATAGCTGTATAACTTCCGCAGAAGTGGTTTCTATAGCTACTGTCCTGTGCCAGATGGAGAATGTAGGAAGCTTTGATAAGGAGAGCAGGGTTTTAACCAAAAGCCAGACGTGGGTAATTACCCGAACACTGAACTGAGGCCCGTTGTACGCAGCTGTCATTCACTTTTCATGTCCCTCCCTGGTGATTACAAGAAAGAAAACCAACCCGCTGTTTTTCTCCTCCCTCTCTTCGCCTCCTTCCTTGCACTTTATTGCAGAACATGTATCACAGCTTAAGTCTGTCTTATGCCTCCTGAAGCCTTTGCCAACAAAGGAGATGAGCATCACTAGTCTGGTGGCTTTTGGTCCCGTGACAGGAGCGCTGCTTTCCACTTATCACGGAATATGAGTTTCATAAGCCCTTTGTACTCAAGTGTTTGCAGTGAAACCACTGTTTTGTATAAACTGCTGTCACTTTGAGACCATAAATGCCATAAGGTTAACACTGGTGAGGTAGAAGAAGTCATTATCTCATTATCAGGAACTGCCAGTAAGTGAAAGGACAACTTAAACCCGATCACGACTGTAGAACCCAGCTGCTTCCTCCCTAGAGAGAAGAGATCCTCTGTTTCTATACGGCAATACTTTATCAATTGATCATCATCCCTAGGTGGTTTCAGTGAAGTGTGGGGGACTCTGTAAAGTCAACTCTGAGGGCTACAGCGACACCACTGGACTTCAGGTGGGAGTTTGGTGCCAGTCAGAATGCGGGTAGGGAGCAGTGTGGGAGATGAGACTTCAGAGTGGGAGGAGCCAGTTTACGGCCCAGGGTGGGTGTGGCTGGGGAGGAAGTCGAGGAAATTCATACCTGATGACTCAGACTTTGCTGCGAGCCAATGGGAAAATATTGTAAGAATTTGAAGACAGGTGAAATTTTGGAAAAGGTGTTGCCCCACACGGGAAAGAAAGCTGTCACGTAACAATTTTTGCATTGACTTGGTTACATGTTCCTCGAGGGCAGAGCTGTGGCTTCGGTCCCTCTTCCTGCACCCATGGGATGTGTGGGCACATGTCCAGGCTCAGTCCTTCCTTATCCTGAGAGAGCTCATACGTCGGAGAAATGGTCACCCAAAGCCTTCCAACATGGCCGCTGAGTTCTGTGGTGATCTCAGAGGATACAGTGCTTAAGGCAAGAAGGTGGTAACTTGGTGGGGAAGCCATCGTTTGAAACAAGCTTCCGTGTGTAGGTGGATTTGAGCTGTGCACAGATACTTGGGACATGCGTAAGGGGGCTCCAGGCACACAGGTATGATGAAGCTGTGGGCATGAAAGGTCGAATTTTAGGTTGTAGAGGACATGAAGGAATTGAAGGTGCTGTGGGGAGGTCTGCCTGGTGGGACTTGGTGACTTAGATGATTGGGGTGGATGCAATAGGAGTTAAGGATGACTCTTCAGAGATCTGGCTTGGGGCAGCTGAGTGGATGACAGTTTTCTCGCATATATTTTTATTCCCTTCTTCCCTTTTATTCTGACTTGGGGCAGGGTCACTTTCCTCAGCTACTCCGAGTCTCCAGACTGGCTTTCCTGCTTCTGCAGAGTCCCCTCTGTCTCATTTCCTGCACAGTGACCAGTATGTCTTTCAGAACGAAAAGAGATGATGAAGTCGGGGATTTAGCTCAGTGGTTCCGCCGCCTGCCTCGCAAGCGCGGGTCCAGAGTTTGATCCTCAGTACTAAAAAAATAAAGTATAGGTGCAGATTTTTTCCCCTCTGGCTTCTGAAAAAAAAAGAGGTGATGAAACTCTTGCTTATGTCTGATGATCACTTTCTGTAGAAATCAGAGTAAAGTTCTGCAACTTTCCTATCAGTACCAGGCCACCCCGGGCTGTTCCTGGCCTGTCTCCAGTTTCACTTGGTGTCACCTTGCCTTTCAGTCACCAAAGCCTAGCCACATGGGCCTGCTTTCCTTTCCCAGAGTGGACTCACCTCTTTCCTGTCTCAGAATTTTGGTATCGTGTTTCATCTCCCCGGAATGTTGTCTGCATCTCTCTGTAAGTTTAGTTCATCCTCAGGTCTTCGATAACTGTCACTTCATTAGGGAAGTCTTTCTTATCTTTCCCCTTACCCCCCTTTTAGTCAGATTTCCACTGCTATGACAAAATACTGGACATAAATCAACTTTAAGGAGAGAAGGTTGATTTTGGCTCATGGTTTTGTGCTTTCAGTCCATGGGATGCTGGTTCCGTTGTTGTAGGCCTGAGGTGAGGGAGAGCATCATGTCAGATGGGCAAGGTACAGCAAAGCTGCTCCCCTCATGGCAGTAGGAAGCAGAGGAGAGGGAAAGAGCTAGAGAGGAGAACTATGGACCTGATGGAGTCCTCAGGGTCACACCCCCAGGATCCACCTCTGTTCCTGTCAACAACCAGCAATGTCATCAAATTAGCTGGAGTCTTCATGATCCAGTCACCTTCTGAAAGCCCCATCTTTGACCACATCAGACCTTGGGGACATTTAAGATCTAAACCATAACTCCCTCCAAGTCAGGGTCTCTTTATGTTAGGGTACCCTTTTTCTCCCAATGTTTAGTCACAGTTTGTAAGTGTATGTCTGGATGTACATCATTTAATATCTGTCTTCCCCCAGTATACAGCTCTGTGAACTCACAGATCTTGACTCTTTTGCTCATCCCTATATAAATGTTTGTGGAAGGAATAGAAACTTCTTAGTTATTATTTTGGGCTCTTCTAGAATAAAAACAATCTTACTCAACAGTATTTAAATCATCTACTTCAAAGAAGAGTGGAACAGGTAGTTATGGATAACCAAAGGTTTTCATTTGAAATACTCTGAATTTTAGTATTACCCTGACATTACTCTTCAGAACTCAGTGGGACCACACCTCTTTGAATCCTGCAGCACCTAGGCCTTATCTCTCATGAGAAGCAACCGAAGAGCAGCTGAATGAACATAGGAAGGAAACTGAGCCCCTCCCTGTTGTTTATTTAGAGAGGAGTTGGTGGTGCATAAGAATGGCACATTTCTGAGAGGAGACAAGAATTAGGAAGAAAGTTTTTACCTGAGAAGAGTTCTTAGTGAACAGTCATTTTTCTTTACAGTCTGAGCAGTTTATGCTTCTGAGCTTGAGAAATGTGTCTAGAAATACACATTCTCACAGCATAATCCAGTGTCATTGGTTCCAATCAGTGTCAGGTTCCGATGTTACTGTAGTGCATATGGTTATGTTTCTTATCTTGAGTATGTAGTCCTCTTCAGATTAAAATTCATTAGAAGTGGCTGAAGTTCTTGCCTTTTATGCCTTTTAAATTCTTTTTAATGCTACATTTTTGGATGCGCTTTATTTTTAGTTGTAAAAATAATAACTTGAGCACAGGATGGTTTATGTGCTTTATCTTTCTTGTTCTAGAAAGTGACTTGCAGTTAAGGTTGGACACAGATGGGTGATAAACTTTAGAATCACTAAGGTGAATATGCATTTGTCTATTTCTACATCATTCTTTAAAAAATGCCATGGTTGAATAAATGCTCCTGCTCTCTGGGGGACAAAGGGCCACCTGATCATGGAGGGGCTGTGAGACTCCATCTTTCCACCAGTCAGGACTTGTGGACAGCTGGGGAAACAGGGCCCTGACCCCTCCTTGTCTGAATGCACATCCGGAACTTCTATCTGGAAGGAGTTACCTGCTTCAGCCAGCAGAGGGCGGTGTCCGCACAAAAGTGAACCAGAAGGCTTCCTTGGTTTCTTTGGCCAGTGTTAGAATTCCTAGAGTGGTTTTCAACTAGAATTAGCAGTACTGATAGCACAGGAAATTAGCTGGGTGGGACAGTGGTTAAAGGGCTTCTGTCTAAAAGTTTAGGTCTGAAATATGTGCTTCCACAGCACTGCTGTTCAGGGAGGAATGTCCCCTTTTGAATGACTGGTAACCCACCTTGTGGGAAATTAACTCTTTAGCCATTGCTTTGGTGTAATTTTTCTGAGTGTGTGTATGTGTGTTTGGAGAAATGTAATGAAAAAAGCACAGACTTTTGAAGAGTGACTTAGGCTGCGGGTCTGGGAATGCCACTTACTAGCTGGCTTTGGGGAAAGTTAGTTAACCTTCTTCATTCTGTTTCCCTGTCTGCAGAACTGAGACAGAAATCTACTACGAAAAGATGCAGAGAGTGAGGTAATTGACTTATGCAAAACACACACTTGACAGCAAATATATATTAACTCCTTTCTTGAATCAGAATTCCTATATTTCTTGTAAAATTCAGTTGCTCTTTGTCTAACAGGGTAAGTGAGAGGTGTGAAAGCTGTCTTTGTCCCTTATCCCACCCTTCATGGCTAGTACAAATTTTCCTACAGAATTTCTGGTTGAAAATGTTGATAAACAATCGTGTCATTGATCATCTTAGTATTTTCTCCTATCTCCTTAATTACTACCAGTTGTCAAGAAATTTTTGAAAGGTAGTCAGTCTAGTTTTTCATCGCCATAGTTTTCGCTTTTGGTATTTACTGATTCTTTGTGTGTTTATATTTTGCATCGAGTATTTTTTTGTTTATTAAAAATTGGCAGAGTTAGGGTTCTGTAATATGCTGCAGATCCCATGATCAGTAGCAGTCAGGTTTGGAAATGTTAGGGGAACAAAAAATCAAACTCTGGGACAAGCATGCGTGCGTGAGGAAGGTCAGAGATCATATTTCTTGGGGTAGATGCTTCTCCTCCTAAGTAAACACTTGGGCTTTGAGATACTGAGTTTAAAAACAACAGCAACTGCAGATATTCCTGGTGGAGAAGGGCAGGGAATGTGAATAGAGAGGAGTCATGAAGAGGTGATGAAAAATATGTAGCGTTGAATATCATTATGTCAAGTGTGAGCCGTGGCAAAGTAATCTAAAGATAGGATGAAAGAGGCAGAAAAAAAAGAAAGCAAAAATTGAGCTTGCCATTTTCTTCAGCACTGAGGCAGCCTGAATCCTGAATGCTGTGTATACAATAGCATATTTCCTACGGGCTGGGCGTATTTTGAATGTGTGTTTGTAGACGTGTGGTATTTCCATGTATGGTGGTGTGTACGTATGATGCATGTTAGATGAAATGTTCATGGGGACATTTTAGGGATCATGACTTTGGCACCTCGCTGGAAATAAGCCAGGTTCCCTGGTGTCCGGCTTGGCGGCGGCAGGACTGAGGCTGCGGAGGATGAGTGCTCCCACCAGGCCCCATACTCGGGATTTGGAGCTTGTGGGTTTTCCGGGGTTTCACAGCGGGGGGACAGTGGGTGTTGGAGACAGGGATCTTCCAGCCCAGGACCCACTCAGCCTCCTCACACCCCTTCTCCACCAGCTGAGGGATGCGGACGTGGGTTTCCCCAGAGGTCAGGCTTCTGCGGTTCATGACCCTCCTCTTCGGCCACTGTGTTTCGGTGGGCGGTACTCCCTGTTGAGAGGCATCGTCTTTCTTTTGCTGTAATGTGGGAGGGTCTTGAGGTCTAAACTTCAGATCTGACTGTTGTGGGTCGTAGATGCTTTCTTAATAACCATTAGCTGAGGTTTTCATCATGACCTTGGGTTTTTGGGGGCATGTGCTGTTCAGCCCTGTCTCTGATGCTGATCTTTATTTTCCCTGTTCTTTATCAGCAGTTTGCCCTGCTTATCTCTTTCAGGTCAAAAATAACTAGTTAGTAAGTTCTCTCTCCGGTCCATGAGCAAAGCCTGTTTTCTTCAGCCTTTGTGCTTTACTCTCTGTGCGTAGCACAGGCAGCTGACAGCTCCTCTAGGGTCAGCCCCCAGAACCACATGCTCACGCCTGCCTTAGCCTCCTCCCTCCTCCGCTCTAGCGTGTTCCAGGGAGTTATGCGCAGTGCATTGGGAGCAAGAAGTGATCTTAAATGGCCCACAGGAGCCAAGCAGAGGCTGGAGGACAGAAATGCAAAGGCGAGAGGAACTTGGTTCTTTGGTTCTAGTTCCTCTTGTGTAGGAAAACAAGGGAGAGGGCCTTCAGCAAACTGGCATGGACTTGGACCTGACTCCCAAATGTTAGAGAAAAGCCTGACCATCGGGAGAAGCTTGTGTGGCCGTCAGCCAAGGGGTGGTATATTAAATTTGTACTTCGATAAATTGAGTTTGGTCACAGTGTGGACTAGCCTGGAGAAGAACAGAAGGCAGCGACCCTGGCCATTCAGGGACAAGAGAGGAGAGAAGAGGTGGGCTATGAGTGGGAGAAAGGGATTTGAGATCTTAGTTGCAGGGCTACGGTCTGAGACCCAACCAGATGAGTACGGAGGGGGAAGAAGCCCTGGACCCAGGCTCTTGATTTTGACGACACCGGGGTGTGAAGACAGGGTTAGTTGTAGAGGGATGGCCTCCGGACATAGCTGTTAAGACATAACCAAGGGAAGCATTTCTTTCAGGATTGATCTGCCACAGCTGGGGAGGTGGACAGGTTCTGCAGAGATTCTGTCTGACATCAGAACAGCGTGTAGAGTACCTGGTGGAGTCTTTGATGGTGTGTCCCTGCCTTTTCTTCAGACTTGTGCCAAAAATGAAAGGGACCAGGGTGAGATAAAACTCTAGGGCGTTGCTTCCTGTTGCTGCTTCTCTGTGCGTCCTGAGATGTGGAACAGACTGGGTCCGCCCGAGACGTCAGCCGTCCTGCTGGGGTGAGACAGTTGGCATCCCTGGGGCTCCTTGTGTCTCCTCCTGGGATCAAGCCCGTCCCCTTAGTTAACAGAAACCACTAAATCCTACTTGGGCTTTAGCACTTCCTTCCTGGTAGGCAGCTCAGCTGCCAGAGCCGGAATTCATCACCTGTTCTTCCCAAAGCTGCTGCTGCTTCCTGACTTGGGAGTAACTTGGCTCCTGGAGGGAACCTGCTCTGGCCGCAGTCTGTGGGTCCACGAGAACCTCGTGCAGACTCTGCCCTGCCACATCCCTGCTGTTATCTGGGACCTGTGGCATAAATAATTCTTCATCAACGAAAGTGTAGTGAAGTGTACACATCACGTAGAGCGTGTAAGCTGTATTAGTGTGCAGAGAGCATGTAGTGTAGTTTTTGGCCCATAATGAAAACTCACTGAGTACTTTTCCTTTGGAATTTGTCAGTTGTGCACCGAGAGGTCGGCAGCATTGTATTCACCGATTGGGAATTACGGTGTCACCTAGAGCATGCAGCCATGGGCTTGTGGGGCCTGGAACTGCAACATACTTAGTGCCGTCAAACTTAAGAGCCACCTCTTTGTGTTTGATGAATCAGGGAATCTGGGAATGTTTAATAATTTTTTTATGTGATTTAAAAAATATGTGTTGCAAAAACAGTTTCTGCAGAAAGGAATGAGTCAACATTGTTTTGGCTAAAGTTGGGTTTTTGTTAATGTTAGATATGAGAGGAAGGGTGAAGGGACTCATTTCTCAGAGGAATAAGCAGAAACAAAAATGTTTTGAGAACGGTTATATTTAGATATATTTTTAGCTTTCATTTTGATCCCCAAATCAGGATTTAAAATTTAGGGATCCTGTCTTCTGATTGAGTCACCACACCTGTCCTCCAAGTCACGTCTATCCGTGTGTGATTGAATGTGAAGGACCCGAGCAGTGATGTTTTATTTCTAATTAGATTTCTCCACGGTTTGGACTGCTTTTGTTAAGTCGCATGGAAGCAGATGGCCCCGAGTTCCCTGCCAGTCCCCTGTCTTTCCCCCTCAGCACAGACTGGCATTTCCAGTGTCCCTGAGTGTCCTGTGAGCGCCAGCCCTAGCTGTCTTTGAAGCCTAAGTGTGCAGATTCCTTGTTCAGCCCGATCTTCCCCTACTCTGTTGGGAATCCTTTGTTTCATCAGTCAGATACGAATTCAACTCTGCAGAGTTGTTGCGGCTCTGAGACATCATACAGCTTCAGTGGTCTCTGGTGCTCTCCTTTCTCTGAGTAGAAGCTTCTTGCTTTCCTCATTCTTAGCCATTGCCACAGAGGATCAAGGTGTGTGCCAAACTAGGAGTCAGAAGAAACCTGTAGTTTTGACTGTGTCCCACGGAAGAAGTCTCTTTGCTCTCCTTGGTCATAAAAATGTTTGTCTTCCAGGAAGAGGATGGTGTGAGTCTCAGTTGGGTGAAGTAAGTGAAAAGCCTTTGAATACCTAAGCATGATATGGGAGTAAAATGATTGTTTATTTCCAATTCAAATAATAAAAAAAGGCAAATGTACATCAGAGTAAGATTTTGCTTCATGTAAACGATGGCTTGAGTTGCAAGCTAGCCAGAGAAATACCTCACACATCTTCTGTTTTGTATTTTCCAACCCACCAGGACCGGGACCAGTATTCCCATCTGCCCAGTGACCATTTCCTGGCGTATCAAGGTCACAATTCCTTCCGTGAGAAGTATTTCAGTGGCGTCACCAAAAGGATTGCCAGGGAAGAAAAATCTAGCCAGGAGTGAAAGTTTAGATTTTTGACAAGAAAGATTATTTGGACAGAAAAGACACTAGGACATGAACTTTCATACATGATCCGGAAAACATGGACTCTTTTAAAAACTTTTTATATGAAGATGCTACAAAGTAAATTGAGCAATTTAAAAATTATCTTTGTTTTATAGACTGTTTTGTTGTATATGCTATGAGCTCTTTTGAACCTTATTTAACTTATAGTTGTACTTTCAAGTATTAGTGGAGATTGTCTGAACTGTTACATTTTTACAATTAATTTACAGAGAAAATGTTGTGGACTTTTTAAAGTATCTGCCAGGTAATGGTGTAGGCAGTTAATAGTGGTTAAGAATTGATTCATTTGTAAATTTGTTTAGTTTGATTTTTAATTGTAACCGATGTTCACGGCCACCAATAAACGACTGTGATTTTTCTAAAACTGCGTGGCGTTCAGTACTTTTCAGAGGAGTTGTGATGGGAGACGAGTTTTTATTCCTCAGTTCCAGGCAGGTGAGAGCAGTGAGCATGGTGAGGATTAGAAGCTCAGACCGAGAGCTCCGGAAGGTTCCAGACTCCTGCAGGCTGTGCACATCTGAAGCTTGTCTGTACCTTGGATCCGCTCCTGCATTCCTAAATCTTGACTGTCGCTCAAGTTAACTACCCTCAATTTTTGGTTTAAAGCTGTAACAACAACACAGATCCTGATGGTTCCCTAATGGTATTAAGCTAATCAGTGCACTTTGAAATAGAAGCTGTATTTGTCTTGAAGGAGAAACTTTGCTGAGTCCACACTGTGTCCATCATGGAAAGGTCTTGTTTGAAAACCACCAGAGCCATTAATTCAAGATGCTAATGGCTTTCCTGCCTTCGGTGGTCAAATGTACCTCAGCAGGGTGGTGGTAAATGGATCCTCTCTCTCTAACCAGAGCCTATTTTTATTTATGTTATTATTATTATTTCAGTGTTACTGCTGACTTTTATGAACTCGCAGTATTAACTTACGTGGCATAGGAGCTCCAAAAGACCAGTGCTGTCCAAGCAAAGAGAGGTCAGGCCATCCGCTTCATTCCCATTTTCTTGTCTTGCAGCTCTGGATTTCAGTGGTGGGTCTCAAATGTTTCAGTGATTGTTTTGTTTGGGTTTCTAGATGTGATTTGTGGTACACTGGGGAAAATCTAAAAGCGTTCAAGGATGATTTATTTTCAGTATTTCTGTTATAAGCCATCTTATTTAAGTTTTTGAGGTTATATGGGATGTGAGTATGAAACTTTGTAGCTGACTCAATTGGAATATGAGATTCTAGCTTAGGCCTTCTTTTAGATTGTCACAAAAATTAGTCCAAGTAGTTTTGAAAATTTTCAGTATTAGTTACTCTGCTCTTATAAATTATCCAACACATTAAAAAACTTTGAAATTATTTGTCGTTACACTGATAGAAGTCTTCTGACATTCAATTCTTGTTAATGCTTATGTTCATTTGTGTAAGTTCCAATTTCACATTCCTGAAGTGTAACAAGTGTAAATTTGTGTAGTTGTTTTGAAATTGATACTCAGGAGTGAAAAAGAAACCCGATCACTTTCAGCCAACTTTGGTTTTAGAGTATAGGTTTCACACCCTCTTGCTCTACAAAGAGACTTTCTTTTCTGGCATCAGCATTGCATTACCTTCGGTATAAGTTATAGGAGATCATTTTTGGGATGGCTTGAGCTCTGTGTGAGCACTGTATTCCCCATGCTCCTACAAGCAGGACTATCACTAGCATGATTCCTGCATCTCAGAAAGTGCTATAGTGTGAATCTGTAGTATAACCTGGGAAGGATGCTAGCTGGTCTGTGGACTGGCCCGTTTAATGTTTGTAATATGGCAAAAGCTATTCTTTTGTTTCTGACCTATATTACAGAGCTATAAAATCCAGACAGTTACCTTGGTGGTATTTCATCAGAAATACTTTCTTCCAGTCCACTCTGTGGAGTACTTTTTTTCATTATGATAGCTGGGAGGGAATAGCCGAGTAGGTGGTCTTGGGTGTGTTTAGCCAAAGTGGCCAGCAGATTTTTAAAAAGTTTAAAATCTGTTAATATTTTCTCAGTCACTTCCTACCCAGAGTGACCAAGCTTCGAGCTAGCTTACCACCAACTTCCTCGTGGCTAACTCTTTAAATATAAGGGTTGGGTAATGAAACATTTTCAAACTGTTGAAGCTCTGGGAGGTAAGACAGTCTTGCCACTATTTCCTTGTTGAAAAAATTCACTCAGGTATGGAGTTGCCCTACATCTTTCAGAAAACTGAAGAAACAGTGCTCAGGTTTGATAGGATAAAGCAGAGTGTGAGTTAACCTCATAAGATTGTTGTGCTGGGTGTGTTCATTTGGGTAGAAAATGTGCTGTGAAAGTTTGAGACATGGAAATATCTTATAATATATTTTATACTTAGGGTAGATTAAGGAAGCAGTGTAGATTATGTTAAGATTTAACATCAGGAAGTAAGATGTTAGAGTTGTGTTATCTCCATGCCAATATAAGCAAATCTGTCTCCTGAACAAGAGGCTATGATCGTTCGGTGTAAGGGTAACTGCTGACATACTGTGCTGGAGACACTACCAAGTATTGCTATCCAAGGAGAGAGAGAGAGAAAAAACATAATGTTTCTTTATTAAAAGCCGAAGGTGACCTCTTTTTGGTGAAATGATCTTTCTATGCCATTTTAATAAATCTCCCTTGAAAAGCACAGTGGAACTAACCTGATGGTAATAGGGGGAAAAAAGAAAAAAGAAAGAAGAAGTTCTGCAGCTAAGCAGGGCATAAATAAATTCATCAGCGCAGCACAGGGTGGGAGTGGAGATGAGTGTTGCCAAAGAAATTGATGACCTTACTGTTGACCTGTTTGACCAAAAGAGAATAAATTACACCAGAATAAGAACCTTGGCTCTTTTCTGCGAGAATATGGTTTTGGTCCATCACAAAGCTATTTAGAAAACTAAACACTTGTAAGAATCTTTTTCTTAGAAGGATTGTATTCATAGAGTAAGTGGAGTTTAACTTTCATTTCCAACTCACCCACTCCTATTTTTCTCAGATATTTATCAAGTAATGTGGTTTGTAATCTAAACAAAAAAAGTGCCCTAATCCAGAACATACACATGGACATGATAATGCTAGGCTGATGGTGTTTGTGTTTTACTAAAACATTGAGATCTTCTCTAAAACAGAGTGGTTTGTGAACATAAGGTCTAGAGTGTAAAGAATTATAATGGAATGATAAACATATCTGGGATTCTATCTAGCCATAGAATCAGAGAGACAGCACATTCCTGTCTATCCTTTGGGGTGAAAAAAAGCTGGGGAGTCTGACTCTCCTCCCTTAAAAGAGGTCTGCCTCAGGATGTGCATATATGTTTCACTGTGTGGGAAAAGTGCATTGACATTTCGACGTAATTGAGGCCAACCTGGCGTTTGGCTCTTACCCCAACATGCAGAAGCCATTGTGGACAGGCTTGGGAGCATGGAGCTCTAACTGTTGTGGCAGTCTCTTAAGAAGCCTGGGTCATGGGACAAAACAAGGCTTAATAGATGAATGTTCAGATAAGCCAGCTTCCCTTACGCAACAGCCAACCCTATTTCTTGGGCTTTTAGGATGTGCTTAGTATATTTTTGTTCTAGAGTTTGAAAGTTCTTACTAAGATAATCGTGTTGCAGTCATGCCTGGAAAGGAATCTGCTTTGACATTTTAATCTGTGACTTTGAACTCTCCCTGTTATTCAAGCCTTGCTGGCCCCCCCGAGGGTGCATCCGGAGGCCTCTGTTTTGGCTCACATCCAGTGGTGGAGATCAGGTGGGCTTACATGTGAAGGTAGTAAGACCAGCAGGCAGAGGAGAAAATAAACATAAATGGTAGTGCTACTGGAGTTGTGTTTTAATGGATATCTAAATATTTCATCCAATGTAAGTTGGTGAAATAGATCACAATGGTTAGAGTTGGAATTGCTGGATGGCAAAAATCTGCAACTGTCCCTTAATATTTGTGTGTAAATCATGGACTCATTTCACCACAAGTCTTTATTGCTTTCAGTATAAACAGCAGAAGTTTGCGCACCCCCACCTCAATTCTGCACCAATGTCTCGAATTCCTGAATGTTTTCTAAGGGAGGCAGTGGACTCCTGTATCTGGAATCCAGGGCTGTTCTGAAATCCAGGATGTCTGGATAGTGAGCTAGCCCTAACGCCAACTTCTGGAGCACAAGTCCAGTTTGCATTCAACCTTGGAAGACAGACAGTGTCTTCCCTCCAGAGTAACAGGCATCCTTAGTGCCTATGATACAACACTTGCATTCTCTCAGCCCATGGTCTCTACTTTGCAATGGAACCCACCGCATGCAGACACCCATCTGGCCTCTCCGGTTACCCCTCTGGGACTACGTGTAAGGAAGAACTGACTGCGACCTGCTGCTGACCAGGCTGCTCGCTGTGCTCAGAGTTCATGGCTCTGCCGTGCTCGGGGAAAGTGGCAGGCTGTTACCTTGTCACAGGGCAAAAATCTCAAACTCTGCACAGTTTTGGAGAGTTCTTGGTAATGAAGATAGGATGTGACCGAGACATGGCTCATGGGAGAGAATGGGGTTTTGTGGTCCAGTTAAGAGCATCAGGAGGAAGTCCATAGGAAGTGCTAGCGGAGACATTCGGCTCTCCAGGACTACCTGAAGATACATGGTACTCGACGTTATTACCTGTTCATGAGGCAGAGTTGGGCAAAGTTGCAGACCAAGTCCCGGGAAGTAGGTGTACAGACAGCTGGCCACATGGGGTTGCTGGGTTTTCACTAACAGCTTTCTGTGATTGGGGTGGGGTAGGGATGGGAGTTTCCTCGGCAATGTGCAGTTAGCGCTGGGTGCCTCTCGCCAGAACCATTGGTACTCAGGGCTATTCTGGGTGGACTGAAAGTCTGCCTCTACACACCAGACACACAGACACACACTGTAAGTACAGAAGAGAGGTTCGTGACCCCACAGGCGGGAAGTGGGTGAACTGGCAGAACTTTGGCCTTGTTGCTTGGGAGATGAGGTGGCGGGGTGGACGATCCTTTCTAGGGGAAGAACGGCAGCTGAGCTCCTCCTGGCTGAGCTCCTCCTGGCTGCCCGCCTTGCCAGCCTCAGACCCTTCCAGAGTTGTCCGTAAAGGGCTTTTGTTTCTCCAGTGGGCCCTTGCTGCTCTCCGGGGGCTTCGGCCTCCCACACCACATGCTCTGTTTTAACCTGACCGGTTTATGGAAGGTGTTAGGGATGGGGCTGAAGTCTGTCCCAAAGGAGGACCAAAGGCCATATGTGCCCAAGTGAGTACGCCAGCTTCTGTATCCCTGTTGGATGCAGGGCCCTGTTCACAGGCTTATCCTCTGGGGAGGGGACAGGAATCCAACTGATGGACTCAGGCAGGGCTACGGTGGAAAGGGAAGTGAACAGGACCTTATGGGTTTGGCCCTGTGAACCGCACCAATGTTTCTATCCCTCTGACATTGGTATAGTAAGAATTGAGGAGTTATAACTTAAACTTTCTGCCCTCAAGCGGCAAAAGGGATTCTCCCAGCCAGAAAGAACCCCATGCAGGTAAGTGATAGTATTTTCTTTTTCTCCAGTACTGGGCCTTGAACCCAGGGGCTTTGCACTGAGCTGCATCCCAGCTCTTTTTAGATTTTGAGACAGGGTCTTGGTAATCACTAAATTGTCCAGGCCGGGCTTAAACTTGCAACCCTCTTGCCCCAGCCGCTCCGAGGGGTGGGATTATAGGCTTGTGCCGCAGCACCCGGCAGTGCTGGTATCTTAGAGCTCACATGACTCAGTGTCCTTTTGGAGCTCCAGAATCTCCTGTGACGGCTGATCTTTCAGATTGGAGCCCCTGGTAAAGGGAGAGGTGCTTGGTGTTTAGACCCCTAGTCTCCTGAGTCAGCCAGGCACGTTTTGCGGGGCTCTTGAAATACTGCACTGGAGCCTGCTGTCCCACGTGGGATGGATCCGACAGGCTCGTGACTGCCCATGGGGAAAGGGCCCAGTGAGCCTTGCTTGTCAGATGGAATCGTTATAAGCAGGAATGGAGCAGGCTAGCCGAGCATGGTGGTGCGCGCCTGTGATCCCAGTGCTCTGGGAGGCGGAGGCAGGAAGATTCACAAGTTTAAGCCCAGCCTGGCAACTTAGCCAGTTGGTGAGATCCTGTCTCAAAATAAGAAATAAAAAGGCCTGGGGATGTAGCTCAGAGGGCCCTGGGTCCAATCCCTAGCACCAAAACCAAAAAATAAAACAAAACAAAGAAAAGCAGCAGGCTTAGGCCTAGTGGCATCTTGGATTTGCATGAAAGAGTGGCAGCTCTCCCTTTGGTGGAAAAAGAATCCCTCCCTCTCCCACCACGAGTGAAGGTCCCCATTCACTGGCACCCACTTCACAAGGCACACTTTCAGGGGGGTTAAAAGTGCACTGGGGCTTTATTTAGGGGACTGAGGGCCGGGGGAGTTTCAGCAGGCTGCTGTGCTGTTCAGCCTTGGCCCCAGGGATGCAGAACTGAACGGGGAAGTGGCTGCTTTGGGCGGCAGGCAGCACTCAGGATACGGCTTGGTCCACAGCCTCCTTGGTGACCCTAACTACTGATCCTGCCGTTAGGCTGTTGCTGATGACCGAGAGTCATCGGCCCTTGAGGACCACACACTAGCAGTTTACTGACAGACACCCTCATGGCTTTAGACAGGGGAACAGCTGTGGACAGAGCTGTGGACAGAGCCAAGGAGACCTTCCCTACGGAGTGCTCAAGGCTCCCTTTCTGGTGAGGCCGAGACCCGAGCTCCTCAGTGAGCCACTACCCCGCAGATGGGCACTGTTGGGGCCTGGGTTCATCACTGTTCCGGACAGGACACATCCTGTGCCATATAAGGGATACAAAGTCAACGACCCATGACTCTGGGGCCAGACTGGTGACCCCTGCCCAAAGCTGAGCTGGTGCCAGTGAGGGACAGGCCACACCCAGGCATGGAGTGCTGTTGTCCCACCCGCTCTTGGCAGATTGATCCCTCCATGCCTCTGGCCCACTCTCGGGCCGATTGGTTGTGCGGCACTGCTATGGACACTCTCTCAGGTTACATTTCCTGTTCCCCTCCATCCATTGATGCAGGCCACATCCCCTTGCCTTGACGCCTATTTACGTCCTGTGTTTGGGCTTCCGACCACGCAGAGTGACAGTGGGATACATTTTATTGCAAAGCACTCACCCATGGGCTGGTACTCAAGGTGTGTGGTGACTTTCTGTGCTCGCTACCGTCCGCGTCCACAGGCATCCGGACCTTCTGAGCGGTGTATACTTGCTCTACATTTCCTCAGTTTTCTCTGGCGGCCTTCTCACAAAGGCCCGGCACACCGAGCCAAGGTCAGTTCTGAAGAGTGCAGCATTTTGTCCTTTGTCAGGGACCCAAGTCCATTCTTTCATGGGTGGGTTTTAACTCAGACAACTGGCAGTTAATAACTTCAGTCTCAGGCCGAGAAGCTTCCTCCAAACCCACACTCTCAGGGGAGGGAAAGGCTCACTGTGCCTGCTATGTTGTAATTTTGCTGTTGAGGCACAAAAATCAATATACAGTTGATTTATGAATGTTCTTGCTCTCTTTACATTTTCCTCTGGGTTCCAAACATGTTTAAAATTTTTGTTCTATTTTATTTCAGTGGCAGCTATTGTTCCCCAGCATTACTTGTATATATTACTCTACTTTTCTGTAACACATGTTCTAAAGCTTGTCTCTTGGTGGTTGGTGGATCCTCATAAGAGTTTCACACTTGGGTTCAAATAACCCAAATGGATTTGCAATCTCTTTGGGGAAAAGAGACCAATACACAAAGCAAGCAGCAGAACCATCAACTTTGGAGGGGTAAGAATTTCCTTTAGAGCAGATAATTTAATAAAGATGTCACAGAAGACACAGTGCTGTACTATGAAAATAAGTGGAAAGAGGAAAGAACCACATGCCCGATTAGAGGGGTGTGTGTGTGTGCGTGTATGTGTGTGTGTGTGTGTGTGTGTGTATAGACCTGGGACTGTGGGGGTGCAGTCCAGGAGATAGAGATGCACTGGACCAGCTGTGGTGGGAGGTTCACATGTGTGATGGTGGAAAGAATTTTTCCAAAGGGAGCCTGGGATCAAATTGTGAAGGACCTTGAACGCTGGCCCAAGGAATTTGTAGAATTAACTCTAGGCAATGGAAAGTGGGCATGAGACTGAAGGTTTGAGAAAAGGGAATATTTCAGAGAGATGATTTGGGCAATGGGATGCAGGATGTATTTGAGACAGACCAAGGGGTTGAGGAATAATCCAGGTGAGAATCTGGACCAGCCATAGGAATGGAACCATAGAGACATGGGAGCCATAGGATTCATTGATTTATTTGTTCAGCAGCTATTGAGTCCACAGGCCCAAAGCAACATGACCGAACCACCATGAGCTAAAACATCTACATTCATAAACCAGAATAAATTTTGCTTTTTAAAAATTTTTCTGAGGTATTTTGTCACAGCAGTGGGGAGTAGACAGACTGAGTGTTCAATACTCCAACAGTCTGCTGTGCTTTTCTTTTTTGGTACTGGGGATTGAACTCAGGTCCTTGCGCTTGCACAGCAGGCAGCAAAACCACTGAGCTAAAGCCCTGGCCCTGCTGTGCTTTTCTTGTGCTTGTCCCGTAGGCTCCTCATGGTCAGAATGTCCACAGGGAGCTCATCCTCTTTCCGCCGTCTTCCAGTCCACATTTTGCTTTGGGCCTGTCATGAAGCAATCCATCATGGCTGGAAGGTACATGGGGTAGAAACCTATCACCTTGCACTTCTCACCTCACCTGGAAGTAGAGATGGAGAGGGAGGAGCTAAGGCTTCACGCTCCCCTTCAAGGCCACACCCCCATGACCTAACTTCCACCAATCAGATCCAACCTCCTCTCCCACAGTGCCCCAGGCAGGCAGCACTGGCCTTTGAGGGACACTGAAGATCCAAACCGTATCAAAGACCAAAGCCAGACAATGATTGTTTGTGTGACCAGCAGAAAATCCCTGCCCTGGACAACTCCACAATCCATTCTGTGGCATTTTTCACCCCTTCTTGCTGTGTGTATGGCAAAGAGAACTGACATGACCAATTGCTCATGAGCCTGGCTCAGGCAATCCCAAGATTATTACAAGAAATTCATATTAGAATTACCAAATGGGCTGAAACCTCTTCATTGCCACCCTGAAGCTCCGGAGAATAGCGTTCGTTTTGGGATGATGTGCTTCTTTTCGAGCTGAGAGGGTTGGGGACTGCATTTCTTGCATAAAGTGAATATGTTACATCATAGGGTCAGGACTTAAAGAAACTGCTAAGTGTTGTTAGTTGTCTTGAAGAAAAACGCACTGCAGAAGTGAACAGGCCACTTCTGTTTGGACTCAGAGTGTGGAAAAAAGAAAAACCCCAATGGGTTTCTTTTCCTCTCCTTATCCTTTAAAATTAAAAATACTTCCCCTTCCTTTCTTTTATTTAAGTAACTACCTAATAGCTTTTTGGCAGCAACATAAAAATTATAGAGTAGGCTAGAATATGGGGAATATTTTAATTAAATCTGGGGTTTCATTTGTTTTTTCATTTATTAAAAGATGATAGGCCAAAAAAGTCCCACTCTCCCTCTGCCCCTCTTTTTATATATCCATGTGCATTTGGCAGAGCTCACAGCAGCCTTCCTCCAGCTGTGGACAGGAAAGGCCTTTTCTGAGGCTCCTGATTCTGATTCAGCTGACTGATTAAAAGCTTTACAAACAAACACTGCCAGAAATGTCAGGAGCTCCTGTTATGGCTGTGTCTAGAAGTCCCCCCAAACCTTGTACAGTCAAAACTGGGGCTTTTTCAGAGGTAGCTGGATCTGGAGTGTGTGATGCTGAGATTGAGGGTGTGTGGTTACTGAATCAGTCCACTTTAGGGTTCTTTTGCCACTGCCCTAATCCCTGGTAAGCCTAGACAGAGTGTAAAAGGGGCAGAAAGAAGCTGTTGTCTCTTGCTTGCTTTGCTGCCTTCTGCCCACCATGAACTGTTTCACCCCTGCAACACCCCTCTGCCATGCCACCCTGCCTTGGAGCCGGCTGATTATGGACTGAAACCTCTACAAACTGTGAGCTAAATAAACCTTTCCTCCTTTAACTTGTGGGTGTTGGGTGTTTTATCTCAGCAATGAGAAAAATAACTAATACAGAATTTGGTACCAGAGAAGTGGGGGTCATTGCTGTGACTGTACCTGACCATGTGATTTAGAAGCCTTTGGACCTAGCTTGTGGGAAGGGGAAGAATTAGGAAAGGTTTGGAGATGCCGGCTGAAGAAGTAGAGCAGGAATGCCTTAGGCTGTACTTGATGAGAGATTCTGGTCAGAGCTCCGAAGACCAGAAGGCTGATTGAAATCCTGCCAGCAATGACCAGGGAGGTTTCTTCTCGGAAGAGGGACTGCATTGCCTATTGGACTCCAGACCATGTGTGTTATGGCTTGGCAGAAAGTTTGTCTGCATTTGGGTTATGTACAGTGACTTTGCCTGAGACTGAGATTAAGGGCAATGGACTAATTAATCTGGCAGAAGAAATTTCAAAGCAGCCTAATGTTGAGGTGGTGGCATGGCTACTGTGGGGGGATTTTAGCCAGATCTATGTGGAGACTCAAGAGCAAAGAGCCCAACAGAATGATTTAAAATGTTGTGAGTTTGGCCAGAAAGGAAGCTCCAGTAAAGTTATGGCCTGCAAAGATAGAACAGTGGAGAAATTGGTCACTAAAAAGACTAGCAAGAAAAAGCCAAGTATTTCAGAAGAAGACAACAGAAAAGATGGTCTCAGGCCATCACAAGAACCAACAGGACCTCAGCCTTTGCAGCCTCAGAGTTGCAAAAGTGCAAAAGTGAAAGACTTTGCTTTGAGAAGAGAGCCCCAGAGCACCATGTTCCAGGATGGCAATGACCTAAAGAATTTGTTCCTTGGGATTGGGTTCAGAGATCTAGGCACACAACAGCCAAAGGAGAAGGAAGCCTGGCTACTGCTCCAGCGGGTGGCAGACCTATGCATCATACATGTGGTGCTGATTTTAGTTGCAGGCAGAATGCAAGAACTGTAGGGTCAATAAATCTTTCATCCAGATTTCAGAAGAAGGCCTGGGAGGCCAGGCAGGGTGCCCCTGAGTGGGCAGTGTGTGAAGACATGAGTCTGAAGCTAAAGGTGCATTGGAGACCTCAGAAGTTTGGAGAAGCCAGGAGTGTGGATCGTCTGAGGAAAACTGCACGGAGGGAGCAGAGCCCGCCCCAGAGAGAAGCCATGGGGGCTGCAACCACCAGCAGTGCTGTAGGGGCAGAGCCACCCAAGCTCTTTGGAGTTCACATCTTACCACACATTGCCTCAGATGCTGGAATGGAACTACATGACTTAATATTTGCCCTGTTGGATTTTGGACTTGCTTTGATCCTTTGTTTCCCTCTATTTGTACCTTTTGGAATGGTAATATCTATCTTGTGCCATTGAGTGTTGGAAGGGCTTAACTTTCTTTTCATTTGTACAGGGACTTGCAGCTGAGAGTTTGCCTTAAATCTCAGAGGAGACTTGGGACTTGGAGCTTTCAGCAATGCTGAAACTGTCAGGACTTTGGCACCTCTTAGAGATGGACTAAATGCCTTTGTGTAAAGGAATGTACATTTGTCTTTGGGAGACCTGGGCTAGAATGTTATGGTTTGTGTCTAGATGTCCCCCCCAAACCACATGCAGTCTTAAGTGGGGCTTTTTCAGAGGTGGCTGGATCTAGAGCATGTGATAGTAGATCAGTCCACTGACTGGTTTGGCACCACCCTAATGCCAGTAGCCTAGATAGAGTATAAAAAGGATGGAATCTTCTAAATGATGTCCCTTGCTTGCTTTGCTACCTTCTGCCTGTCATGAACTCTTTCACCTCTGCAATGCCTGTCTGCCATGCCACCCTGCCTTGGAGCCAGATGATTATGGACTGAAAACACTACAAACTGTGAGTTAAATATACCTTTCCTCCCTTAACTTGTGGGTGTTGGGTATTTTGCCTCAGCAACAAGAAAAGTAACTAAGATAGCTCCCTTGACATTTAATTCTGTTGTCTTATCTTTTAGAGGAAAATTAATGTAGTTTTTGATCTTGCATTTGTTAGCTTGTTTTCTTTTTGAGTTTTGGTGAAGCAGAACAAGAACTTGCAAACAGCAGAACCTTATTTTTGTCTCCACTGTAGCTTCCTGAATCCAAGAAGTCCCTTTGCCATGGTAGGTAGGTTCACAATGAAAGAAGAAAGGTGAGACCAAGCCAGGCATGAGGGACTGGGACTAGGGAGGGGAATTTCAGGCTGAGGAGACAGTGCCTGGAGAAGCACATGTGGGTGGCAAGTTGAGTAGCCTGGAGCTAAATGTGTCAATGCAGAGAAATGACGCTGGAGAGAAGACAGTAGAGGAAGACATGCCCTGCAAATCTGGACTCCTTCCTAGAGAAGCTCCCTGTCTAAGATATTTCCTGCCCACAGTGGGATCTTAGGGAAGCTTTAACTTCTTTCAAAATGGTGTTTTGGGCTGGAGTGCTTGACTTCTTTGTCCCTGTGGGGAGGGATTTGGTGGCTTTGCCATTGCTTGGGTCTCTTCCCCACCCGGTTCCAGGACCCAGCTAATGACCTCTCCTGAATTGGGTGCGCACTCTTGGCTGCCTGCAGCAAAGTAGTACCACCTTGGAGCCTGGCTTCTCCACTTACAAAGCTCTCCTAGCTTCCCATTTATGCTACAAGAGAGATTTTCCAGGTAAAGGCAACAGAAGCCTCCCTGACCCTGGCTGACAGATACTTGCTCCAGTGCCAAGTACCCGTCTTCTGTCCGCCTCCTGCAGTGAGGGTGATGATTTTTATTGACTTCACTCTTCTCACAGAGCCAATGCTGTAGGCTTGCAAAAGAGCAAGCTGATGAAAATAAAGATTGTGAGTTGCCAGCTTGTGTTTGTCCTCATCTCCAGGGAAAAACAAACACTGTCTCAGGGAGCTGCTTCTCCACTCCAAGACAAATGAGCTGTTGAAGTGTCATGAAACTGAAATCAGAGACATATACATCAAGAATCATTTGCTGATCAACCTCAGGGTATCTGTCATAATGAAAAATGGTTTGCGTTGCCTGTTTGAGGACTTTGCCTTGGGACCCACTCTGCTGTCTAAGACACAGAGTCTTCCCTGAAAGAAACGGCTTAGTATTTTTTGCTTGCCTTTCTTCTAAGGTGCTTGGTTCAAGCAGTCTTTTATAAGCCGCCATATTGGACAGCCTTTAAAACACCTTTTATGATGAAGATGAGAAAGAGCACAGGATGGAGTCCTCTAGCCCTTGGTTGTCATCCTCTTTCCTCCTTGGCTGTCTCCCTCTGTCACCCTTGCCTGCTTCCCTCTCCTCATTTGCCCACTCTGTGCCAACCACCAGCTACTGTGGACACAAAGATAAATAAGTAGTGTATTTTTTTAGGCTAAAAAGCTGTAAAGTCTTTGACTAAACTAATTTTTGTTAAATTGTTAAACAGATTATACTTAGAGTCCCAAATTGGCACTAAAAAAATAAAATAAGAAAAAACAAAGCACAAGATGGTACTACTTTCTGAATGGGGCCGAGGGAGGCTGGGCTGAGTGAGGGGAAGACTACATTCAATCCTAGATGAATTGAAACTTTTTCTCCTTTGGTATGTATTATTTATTTTCATTCCTGAACCATTTTCTTTAAGTTTGCCCCCTATGAAGTCCTGCACAGATCTCTTTCATGCTTTCCGTGTTCTGTAAAGTTGTCTGGTCTGTTTTGAAAATTTTCATTTAAGTTTTTGAATAGGCAAAAAGTTGACATGGTTTAAAATTCAAAACAGTTCAAAAATGAATCCCCAGTGAAAAGTTTCCCTCTTTCCCTCTCCCTCTTCCCCATGGGTCCCTTGACTGCCTAGCTCTATGCCTTATGACAACCACTGTCCAGTGTCACAGCTGGCTTAGCTCATGGTGAAATAAAACAAAGTGCAAATCAAAGCCATAACTACAATACCCATGCGGGGGCAGTGACAAGAACAAAGGACCTGGAGTTAGATGACAGTCCAGTCCTCGGAGGACAGCCCCGAGTCCATCAATGCCTTAAACATAAGAATGATGATCTTTCCATAGTGATCTCTTTTGGAATAAGCATCTGTCTTGAAAGTGTGGATGAATGCATGTTGGAAAAGTTTTACATAAGGGTTACAGAGGCCAGGGAGGAGAAAACCCATGGCCTGAAGTTAAATCCATCACGCAGGAGCTGAATCATGCGGAGCTGAGCTGTCCTGCTGTTTGCCCAAGAAGACCTTTCATTTGATTTTGAAGCTTTTATGGCAGAGAAATGGAGTGGCCATTGGCTCCAAAAAGTGGATTTCTTTCCTGTCAGTTTTTGAGGCCCTCTCCCACATCCTCCTATCTCCTAGGCAGGAGCAGTGGCCTCTCTTAGGTCCATACCTAAGCCAAGAATGCAGGTCTTTGTGGCTGCCTGATCCTCCACCTTGGGGTCCTCCGAGGTGATTGCCCAGCCTGTGACTACTTCCTGGGTTGTAGAGTGGCATCCAGTCAAGCCAAGATACGGACAAGGGAGTGATGTGGACCTTTGGGGTTACCGTCATGTCCTCCTTGAAGTGAAGCCATTGACTTCAGAGGAAGTAGCACTTGAGGAAAGAATGCAGACCCAACTTGCAGTTAAATGTGCATATGTGAAGGGCACTGGCCTGATAGCCAGGGGCTGGAGCCTTGTTTATCCACAGGAGATAGGAAGCAAGGGACCAGATAGCACAGGCTTTCACATCTGCACCTGGCCCGGAAGAGCTGGGCTAGGGAGATAGGAGCTCTGTGTCTGGCTCGTTTTGTCTTGGTGGTGCAGAAGGGACTAATGCCCTTCTGTGGCAGCAAGCTCTGTAAAGTTTTAGCAAAGGAATCTTAGGTTTACACCATTTGTAGTCTTCTTCGTTTTTTAAAGTGATGATTATTATTTTTCAGAAACTCAATAGATAGTTAGCTAGTTTTGTGCGTTGTTTTTCCTTTACCAAGCTGCCAAAGCAAAGTCCAGGATTCCTGAGAGGATGTGCAAGGTACAAGCCTTGGTGGTCCTCCTCTCTCTCCTTCCCCTCCCTCAGTCCTTTGGGGCACAAAGTAGAGATTCCTCCACAGATAACTATCCGAGGTGTGTGTGGTCATCTGGAATTTCCAGTGCCAGGAATCAAATGCTTGTGTCTTGGGTAATCTTTGCAGTTACTTATCTTCTGTGTATGGGGAGAACACGATTCTTTTTGAAGAGTGTGTTGTGGTGAATTGAACTGGGATATCTGGGTAGAGATGCAGACTCTGAGCTGCTCCATCTGGGAATTTCTGGAGATGCTTGGCATGCTCCACTGATTGGATTCGTGGCTTTTTAATGAGTGCTCAATATAGATCAGAGCTCTGAACACAGTAACTCTAGGAAAAATCGTACTGGCTAATGACCTGAACGGACTTGTTAAACAAGTTTCTTAAAACTCACTGACACCAGGAATTCTGTAAACGGTTTGGTTTAACTATTTTAAAATAGTTCAAATGCTTCTGCCCAGGCAGGAATTAGTATTCAGGAAACAGAGAGAAGGTGTCCGCCACAACATTGCCTTCTGTCAATCAAACCTGCCACCTGGTTGGAAGGTGGCTTTAGCATTTGACAGCAGTGGAACTCAGAGGACTTAGGTCAAGACCTGATGGCCCAAGGATTACCTGCTGGTTGCCTGATTGTCTTCAAAGTCTTTCTATGAGAGCATCTTTGCTGAGGGGCAGTCACGGATTGTGAGGCTTAGCAAGGCAGCTTTGTCTCCCCGACGGTGTTTCCAAAGCACAAGGCCCATAGAGATGGCTGGGATGGCCTGTTCTGTTACTGTTCCTCCGTCAGGCCTAGGAGCCTGCCTCGGATCTTAGGGTTGTGCTTCTCCTCCTCTGGAGAATGAACTGAAGAGTAGATTTGCTCCTTGAGTCTTTGCTCTGTTTATCAGCGTGTTCTGCCTATCTTTTGATGACCGAAGATGGGACAGCTCTACTGAGAATTGGCTTAGTTGTAATTTTCTGTCCACTTCTGTGATTCTAGATCCAGAAGGATCTTAGAGCTGGTACAAGCCAAGAGCAAAGCATGCTGTCCAGGAAGCTGCTTCTTATCCTTTCAATACATTTTTCAGCGGACACCATTCGGGTAAAAGAAATATAAATGCCAGCTTTTGTAAACAGCAAAACATGAGCGGTAGAAAAAGCAATGAGTGGACAGAGGAAGAGGCTGGGAAAGAGGGCATTCAATTAGCTACAACTGTGCAGTAATAATCGCTAGCACACCCTAACTCGGTGGCATTAGCTGGGTACACTCCTATAATCTCAGCCACTCCAGAGGCTAAGGCAAGAGGATCTCATGATGGCGGTCAGCACAGGCAATCTAGTGAGACCTTGTCTCAAAGTGAAAAACAAAAAGGGGTGGTAGGATGCCCCTGGATTTAATCCCCAAACCCAAAATAGCCATTTTAATAGGTGCCTTTTATGTAATATTTAATTTTCATAACTGTTATATGCCTTAGGAATTGTGTGCAAAGATGAAGAAACTGAAACTCACAGAGGTGAAGCAGCGTGAGGTGTGGAATGGTGACCATGTCGGGGGTGGGGTGGGAGTCCACCTCGCACTAGTAAGGACTGCACGCTTCACACTGTACTCCCCTGTCAGTAGCTCTTAGCTGTCATCTTCCCTAGGCTGTGGGTTTGTCCAGGCCATGGGCCTTGTCTTCAGTGGCTGTGTCCATGGAATTTAGTCCTCCTCCCTAAGGCTTCCATTGACACAGGACTGCACCTTGCCGTATCTAAAATTAGCTCTGAGAAAAACTTATCTGGAGGAGCGGGTGGGGACAATCAGTCAATGGAAATACGGGTAAGAACTGTCCTCCATGTGACAATTTTTAGTGAAAATGACCTACAAGGCCGTGGAGAGAGAGAGAGAGAGAGTTCATATGAACCTCGTGTATGTATGTCAGGAGTGTTACAACTTCTCTTCAGGAGCAGGTTCTTCTCCCTTTCTAGATGCTGAACACTGAATCTAGACCTGCTGGCAGGATTTTTATTACACTTCTTAAATTCAGAATCTTAGGTCAAGAGCTCAAATGCACAGAATGAGAAATTGCTACTCTATGACCTGCATCTTTTAAAAATAAGGCTGCACCTTCAGAATCTGACATCAGCTATTTCTCTTTCACTTTTATCTTATCATTGGCTCTTGGGCTCAAGTTGTCCACCCAGAGAAGTGAAAAGCCAGAGGGGCTATGCAGTTCTTCATCCCCTCTGTTCTTCAGGCGAGTTCTGTCTGGAGAGAAAAGGCCATTCACAGGCTGCGCCATCACCCAGGGCATTGGTGACAAGGTACAGATCAAAGACTGGCATGGCACCCGCAGAGTCTGGGTTGGCCCTGCTCACAGGATGTGGCCAGTCACTGTGGGAGGTGAAGACAGGGCCTGGGCTTCATCCACCAGGCACACAATAGAGTCCTTCAGTTTCTCCTTTTGATTGAGAAATGAGTCTCCCTTCCAACCCTGATGGCAGACAGTGCCTCCCTTGAAGGCCCGGGGGTGAGTCAGTGCTGAGTATAACAGCACTTTGGAGAACGCAGTGTGGACAACTTGTCATCTGCTTTCAGATCAGAGGACAATGGCATGGTTTGTGTATTCTCTATGCCCAGGGGTGTGCGCTCACTTGAGTAAATGAAATCCACAAAACTCAGTGTAGTGCATGGTTTCAATCTCTTTTCCCACCGATGGTTCTGGGAGCTGCTGAAAGGTAAGTGCCCTCTTGTTCCTGGAAGTGCTGGTGAGAAGCCTTGTGGCTGAATGAAGGCCAGCATCATGCAAGAGAGGAATCAGAGCTGCATGGTGAGGAAGCTGGTTCTCTAGCACTCGGCTGCTCAGTGTTGTGTGTGGACCAGCGCCATCAGTATAATCAGAGCTTGTTAGAAATGTAGAATCGCAGGCCCATCCCAGCCTGCCAAATTGGAGCAAATGTTTTAACAGGATCCCCAAATCAGATTTATTTGAATATTAAAAGTTGAGAAGCAGTGCTTCAAACTCAAAACAATGTGCTGCATGTGTTGTATGTCTGCTAGCAGAGAAGACTCAAGCCGTGAACATAGGTCTCACACTTCTGTTATCAAGGTTAATCATTTGTTTATTTCAGTCATAATGGTCTGCTTCCTTTGAAGCCATTTATTGTGCCTATAAGTACATTGTTACTTTTAAATTACAGGCTTCCTTATTTCCTACTTGCTTGATGATTCTCAGAATGAGCTAAGGATCTGCCAATTTTTTAAAGCTTTAGACACGCGTAGCCAGTTCATTCCAACACTCAGATATGTTGACATCCTTCCTGTTTACCCATAATGCTGCTGGGAAATAGTGGATGTTGTGGGCAGTTGCTGGTCTGGTCTTCCCAGACAACTATTCCCGCTTCACTAAGAGATGACACTGCCCTTGTTAGCAGCTTGCAGGTTGGTAGGGCTGTCAGCCAAGGTCTGCTCCCCTCCAGTGGCCAGGGATGGCTGCAGAGGTGAGGCTGCCCCTTATTGCCTGACTGTGAGGTAGAACCTCATTTATTCTATCACAGGAACCGGAAGGGTCACCAGCTGCTGGACGACCATTTCACTAAAGACCTCAGTATTCGCTTTTTCTTTCGTTTCAGTTCATATTCTTACAGGACAATCTGTTTTTATTTGCTTGAGGTAGCCAACAGCTCTTCCTGTTGATTCAATTCAAAGAACCCCAGCTGAGAAGGAATTTAAATCTGATTCATGCTCTGGAAAAAAATCACAATTTTGTTTTCAGTTAAGGGAAAAAGCACACATCAATCACTACATCTTTATACTTTATTTTATGGCTTAGATTGTGTTCTAAAGTCACTTATAAAGGATTTGAAGACTGTTCAAACTTTATTTACAATTTTTCCCTCACTTTGCCATAGTTTGTTATGTATATACACATCTGTGAAAAGACTGATACTGATTCATAACCACCAGGATTTAGGTAGTCCATACTTCTGTGGTAACTTCAAACTTAGCCTTGTGTTTTTGTTTTAGTTTTTAAACTCATGGCTTTGGTCTTCAGATACTCTTAGCACATTCTAACTGAGCTCAAAATTATCCCCAGGACAAGGAAAAATTCATGTATAACTTACCAATCTCTATAGAGAGCAGCACTGTCGTTTAGGCCAATCCACTTAATGACCATCAAAGCACTTAACCTCATTGGCAGGCTTTGGTTTTGTCTACTCATAGAGCTGCATAAAAATTCACATGATTTCCGCACAAACGTATTTCTTTATATATATGAAACAAATCAATTGAATCAAGCCCCCAAAATACCTAACATATACCTCCTATCATATTTCTGTAATGCCTTTGGGAAAGAATGGAAATTGATCCTGTGACATATTGGCTGAATGTCCAAAATAATGAACATTGTGCAGCCATTAAGCAATATTGTAGATAAATATTTATTGGACAGTTACTCATTATAGACAAATAAAAAGTGTGGACCATGGGATCACAATTTGTTATCTGTAATAATGTCACAGATATATGTAAGTATTCTAATATCACATAATGGTTATCTCTAGGTAGTTTTGCCTTTTTATTTTGTTGATTCATTTTCTTTTTATTCCAGCAATATATGGATATATATAGTTTTTCTTTCCTAACATGAAAAAAGGAGCAGATTATTTTCAATTGAAAAGAAATTAGAAACTCAGTGGCCTTGTGCCTCAATGAATATGGGAAGCCATGGTAAGGTTTTGCTATCCAGTTTAGCTAACGCTTCTTGTACCATGTGGAAATGGTACAGAAGTACTAAAATTTCTCAAGAATTTGGGGAAAATCTTATGAGCTTTTCAAAAAATGAACCAAATTCAATGGAACTTAAATTAAGAAATTATTTCTGTAACATTTCTGTTTGATGGTGTAAAGACGTCCTGTACTTGGGCATTAAAAAAATAATAAATGGAACTTTGTACTCTAGCAGACAAACTGCTAGAACTCTAGCAGACAGTTCTATTTTCGAGACCAGAGCTTCTCGATTCTGTTATGCAGGGAAAACGCAGCTGGGTCTGCAGTGAAGGCTGCGGGTCTCGGGCTTCCCTGGCTTCGAGGTGCAGCTCGATGCTACTGATCCATGGGTTACTCTCTGAGAAGAAATGGTCTCTGGTTAGAAGTTGTCATTCTTTTTTTTGTACTGGGGATCGAACTCAGGACCTTGCGCTTTCGAGGCAGGCACGGTGCCACTGGGCTAAATCCCGGGCCCAGAAGCTGTCATTCTTAATGATGATGGGAATCACTCTGAACCAAGAAAAAATAAACAACCGGTGAGCAAAACGTTTTAAAGCCCCCGGCAGAGAGCTGGGGCGATCTGAGCCTTCTGGAAGTGGGACTGGAATGTTTCGCGAGAGTGGAACTGAGGCCAGAGATGCAGGAGCCAGAGTGAGGGGCTGGATGGGATCACGGGGTGCGGGATGTTGGGGGGTGCACATGTGGCTGTGTCACATATTATTCAATATTACATTCTGTTTTTTTGGTACTGGGGATTGAACTCAGGACCTTGCACTTGCAGGGCAGGCGCGGTGCCACTGAGCTAAAGTCCTGGCCCTCGATATTATGTTCTTGAGGGTGTCACTGTTGGTCTCCTTCACTCGGAACTGGAAGAGCTAGAGGTTGGTAACCTTTGGCGAAAGAAGTCAGGGAAGAGGAGTGCACCCGGTGAGGTGCTGAGCAAGGCCGGATGGGCCGGAGGGAGAAAGGCCATGCAAGAACCTGAGACCCTTGGCCTCCAGTGTGCGGGGCAGCCCGGGCTCTGAAGCTCTGCCTGTGCCTGCAATAGCCAGCGAAGGTGGGGATCTGTAGACCCCTTCTGAGGCCCTGTGAGCCTTTCAGAAGAACCAGTGCCTCTCGGTTCCCAAGAAGTGATGAAATACACAGCTGTCAGAGCAGCCCAAGCTGTGGGGGGCTCCTGGATTATGTTCACAGAGGGGACATGGAGGCCAGAACTATTAGATCAATTTCCTGACGTGATTTGCATTCTGAATTAGAAAGGCAATCTCATAAGAAATAATTAATTTGTCTCCAAGATACAACAAAAGTCACAGTGAAAGATTAGAGATCACTTTTTGACACCGCAATTGTCACAGTGTATGTGACAATTGCTGACAACAACCCTCAATAAACCAGAAAATGAAAATTCTATTTTGAGAGCAAATATAGGTCAAACACATGATTTCTGCAGGCAAAAAAAAAAAAAATCATGGAAGTTAGGTTCAGATCCATAGGGAAAGGAGGTGGGCTTGATCCTTAGGGAAGGTCAATATTTCCTTTAAAAATCTGTGACCATGAGTTTTTCCTCCTAGTGGTAGTTTTTATCTTCTGTTCCAGCTCTTAGCATTTGTTTAGCAGGCTTGTTTTGTGTCTGTTTAGTTAATAGCTTCGTGCAGCAGGGATAGTTGAAAAGGCTAATTAGCTGTGATTATTTGATACTAGAAACATTTACTTTAGAAATGAAGGAAGATCCTTCGGGCAGAACCCAGGAGCTGGCTCGAGTCTAGGAGCCTTCAGATGCATTGCTGGGAGCTCCGGGTGGAGCACAGTGGCAGACAGTTTGGCTCTGGGTTTGATCCCCAGTACCAGAGAAAAATTCATTGCTGAGATCCCTATCAGCACAGATGTGTGGAATCACAGCTTCCCCTATAGGAGAGAGACGAAAGGAGAGCCCAGAGAGAAGTGTAGTTTCTAAAGCCACTGACAATTTCCCACTCACAACAGGGTGAACTATTTGCCTGTGAAAAGGAGCTTTAAAAACAATGCAAAACAAACCCAAATAACTAAACCTGAAGGATTTTAAAAATTGCTAAACAAATAGCTTGACAGGACACCCCCCCCAACTATAAAGGGTCTGCGTGTGCTGAGTAGTGGGCAGGAGAGAAGACTGGACCAGTCCTCTTGTCTGACCGTGGTGAGTGCTGAGTCTGGCGCCTGGAGAGCCTGCCCAGCTCCTGCCATAGTGGGGTGGGGTGGAGCGGTTGTGGGGACCCAACCTGAGCAGTACCCAGTGCTTCCCCGGCCACCAGGCAGCTTGAGGACAGTTCTTTGGGTTGCATCCACCTGTTTGGGGTTATCTGGTGCTTCCAACTTGAACCCGAAATAATGAATCCTTTAATTCTGGCTGACTGTCTGGCTAAGGTTTGTAGATAGTAAGTTTGATTCAAATCATGACTTCTCCATTCACTAATCACGACACTCCGAGCTCGCTACTTGTCTCTCTGTGCCTTGGTTTTCCTTCTTGTGAAATAGGAGTAATAACATACCTATCACGTGAGGTTGCCGGAAGGCTTATAAAATGCATACACATGAAGCACTTAGAAGAGTGCCTGACACTAGGTTCTCAGGAGATAAGACTCAACAGAGAGTGGACTATTATTCCTTAGTTGTGCAGTCTTGGGCAAATTGCTTTGTTTCTCTGATATTGTGAATGTTGTAGTGATGTAATATTGTAATATTGTAGTGATGTTCTGAGTGCAGTGAAGATGATAGTATCTGCCTCATGAGCTTTTTGTGGTGTAAAAGGACAAATGCTGAGACCCCGTAGACTGGTGGAGGTCGGCTGCTGCTGGGCAGAGCTGAGAAGGCCGTGGGTGCCTGCAGTGCCTTACACTTCCATGGAAGCAGGTTTCTTGGGGAACAGATGAGGGTTCAGACCCCTTGCATGTTCATTGCTGCAGCGATCCGAATCAAGGCTGGACTCTGAAGGTAGAAGCCCTCTGAAATGTTCACTTTGCCTGTCAGGACTGCAGCCCACCTCACTCTCAGCTCATGGCCTACAGAGACACTCAGTGTAAGGAGTGAGAACGTGCAGCATTGCAACTTAGGCCATCGAGGTGTATACCTTGAATATGGTGGGATGCAGTCATTTTGGTGCCATGATGACTGAAGGAATTAAAGAGTTTTTGTGCGTCCTAAACCATGCCCAAGCCCCAGAATGTGCTTAGTAGACCAGTTCCCTTCCTTGCTTCCCCTGCTTTGCTCCTCCTACCGTGCTTGGCTGAACACCCAGCTGATCTAGGTTAACAAGGAGAGGGAGCAAGCCAAGGCAGCAGCAGGTCAACGGCATGGTAGTTTGTGATCCAGGACAAGGAATTCCTTTTGAGCAGCCATGTTGGGTCTGACATCAAAGTGACAAAGCTCTGACCAACCATCCAAACACAAAACATTCATCATGTATGCCTTGCTTTACTTTTCTGTTTCTGAAAATATACCCCAAATAATAATCATTTGGTTGTTTCTGGTTTCTACCTACATTTTTTAAGTGAAGTAAACTACTCAATCAAAACAATAAATCTCCAATATTAAATTATGCCTAATGGCCTTGCTGAGTTAGCTGCTGAGACCCCAGGCCAACCTTTGAGCTTGGAGACAGCCATCAAGCTGCAAAGCTGTGTGGTACCCTAACACCTTTTGGTAACAGCTCTCTCTTGGCAGCCTGTCATTTGCTGCCCGCAAGGTGTTTCTCTGGAACCAGATGTTTGAGACCTGTCAACGTTCAGAGGCATCACCTTTGGTTATTGGAGACTTCTATGTATGAATTTTCCTCCTGCTTTTGAAGGGAGTTAGTTTTGGACCTGACACGAGGACCATAAGTTTCTGTAGATGATGGCTACTTACTAGTTGTCTTGAAACAAGCATGGGTCTGTCAGAAATGCCCTGTTAAATTCACCTTTGTCTTTGAAGAGTCAAGTAGAAGAGTTATGATATGGTTATTAGAGGAGTTATAATATGATTCGTTGGGGAGCATTGGGGACAGTTAGAATCCCACAAAATCAGATCGGGGCGAATCAAAATGAAGCCAAACACACCGATGACACATGACATAGTAGCCATAGGCTACCTTGTCTTTCCAGAGACTGTTGGATAGAAGGGAACCGAATGTCTGGAGACAGTGACTGAGGTGTCAGAGAACCAAGGAACTGTCAACACTTTTGTTTTTCCCTTTGGGATTCCCGTACCGGGATCAAGAGCCAACTTGGTTTCCACAGTTTTCTATGGGAGAACTCTGAAAGTGTTCCTAGCTTATCTATGCTGCAGACTCCTTCTCTGGCTTCCTGTTTTTTGTCCCCACCCACATCCGGGGTATTCTCACATACTGTATTCTTTTTTCTTTTTTTCCAAATTTGAATTAAAATTACATTCATCCTAAGAGAAAGATGTTTGCTAATCCAAGTGAGATAAGAAACTGAAATAAAGGAAGGCAACTTTGTGGGTAGAATTCCAAGAATCAGCTAAGTGAAGTGGTGGGAGAAATTTAAAAGGTTTTCTCTCCGTCCTTCATTTCTATTTAAAAAAACCCTGCTCTTTATTCTATAGGAAGTCACATCTGTTGGTGACACCATCACACATAAACCAAATTTGAACACTGATAATCATGTAGTAGTACTATTTCATCAGCATTTACTTAAACATTTTGCTAAACATCTTATAATTCAAAATGATTCTAAGATGTTAGTGGTATTATTCACATTTTTACAGATGGGGAAACTGAGGTAAGCCCCTGGCATCACATACTTGCAGGCCCCAGTGGCTTGGATTGCAGAAGAAGAAAATGAAAGGCCTGGGAGGGACCCTGTGTGGAGTTCATCGAATTTGAGTTGGTCATGAAGGATACAGAGGAACAGGCAACCAAGAGTCATGCGTGGTCTTATCATGTTCGGAGTGGAAGGTAGCTTTTTCCTTGAAAGTGCTAGTCCTGCTCCTCACTGCACACGAGCATTGGGTGTGGTAGTTTTCCACTTCAGCTAGAAACTGGTGATCTTTAATCACTGTGTGCGGCCCCGTTTCCGCTGGGAGCTTCTTTTGGATGCTGATAAATCTTTCTAATTAGCTGTAAAAGTCATGAAAATGTGACATCATGTTTTAATCATAAGCCACTGGGGCCATTGACATTTGTTTCCTAGTTGAATTCTTTTTCATTTACTAAATTTCTTTGAGTTTATAACATTTTTATTTTTAAAATTTTATTATCATGTTTAATAACATTTTTTAGTAGATCTCCTTTTAGTCCACAGAGCTCTGGATTACCAAAGCTATGAATTGTTTTCAGTAACTCAATCACAGAAAAGCAATGAAAGAGAAAAAGAAGAAAGGAAGAAAGAAAAAAGACAAGGCATTGACACCATGTCTTTTTCCCATGTGTCGGTGGATAGTAAAGATCTTTGAGATCTTTTCAGATAATTCAGTGCAGGCCTAGTTCTAAGAAGAAAAGCTGGCATACTGAACAGCGAGCCATAAAATGGTTTTGCTTTGTTTTTCCTTTTCCCAGAAGCTAAAGTGTTTCAGAGAAGAGATAGGGATTAGAAGTCACACTCTAATTGGCTTTTAGTGGTCTGATGTAGCAACAGAACAGCTTCAGAAAATCATGTCTCTGCTAAAATCTTCTCCCTGTCGTGGTATTCTAGTGGCTGTCCACCTTGAGCTCACCTCAGACTAGTCCGGAGAGTTTGTTGCCACACTGATGGCTGGGCCCCAGTGTCATGTCTGAGCTGGTAGTTCTGTGACCTTCGGTGAATTCATGGACCTGATGTGCATTTATGACAAGGTCATAGATGAAGCCAGTGCTGTTGCCACCAAAATTTGAGGGTCTGATTTCCAATCCCAGCTTCATGCTAACCAGCTATGTGACCTTGGCACATCTCTGTGGCTTTTGTCTCTACTGCATCTAATCCAGCACAGGTTTAGGAACCATTTGAGAGCCTCTGTGATATATCTGAGAATGCATACTAGTATCCAAACTTATAAGAATATTCACTTCATTGATTCTTGAGTTTGACTGAGATCTGCTTTACTGGAAATGTTGATGAGGACGTTCTATATTTGGGGAGCTTTTGAAGATGAACTTCAGCATAAGGCCATGTAACACATGCCTGAGAATCTGAACCTCCTGTGAATGTAGACGCTCCAGCACTGGACATAGCACAGTGTGACTTGATAATTTAGCATTTAAAATTTCATAATAAATCACTGTTACTTCTGAATGTCCCATGTGTCTGTGTATGTTTTGTGGTGCTGTGACTCCAAAACAGGGCCTTTCCTGGGATAGGTATGGTACCTTCCCCAGCCTCCAGTATGTGTGCTCGCGACTGTGTGTGCTGCATAGTACATCAAGGAGAGTCTTGGGCGTGGGAGATGTTCAATACACGCTTATGGAGTTGAAACCCTGAATTTTACATTTAATCTTAGCGCCAAGAGTGCATTCGCAAAATGGTAGCTTTTGAGTAGTTAAAAACAAATCAGAACAATCGCAGTGATATGTGTCCGAGTCCATTTCAGGCTGCTACTTCAGAATACTATAGACCGCATGGCTTAAACAACAAATTGTTACCATAGTTCTGGAGCCTGGGAGGTCCCAAGTGCTGGCGGACCTGGAGTCTGTGGCGGGACCCTCTTCTTGGCTCGCAGTTTGCTGTCCGCTCATCGTCCTCCCATGACAGATGGCAGAGGTCAACCTTGTGTCTCTTCTTCTAAGAGCACCGATTCCATCCACAGAGCCTCACTCTCACGAGCCAGGGGCCTCTCAAAGTGGCCACTTCCAAATAGCATCACATTCAAGACTCAGGCTTCCACATGTGAATGTTGGGGAGACACTTTCAGTCCTTGGCAATGTGACTTAGGTTCTTCTCAACAGAGATGGAGAACAAATGATCTGTCCTCCTGGTCTTCATAAAAGTGGAATGTAACGACTGAGTCTTTGGGGTGCAGATCACTGCAGATCCTACATGAGGAGTTTCAGTATTCCCCGACCAGGACTGTGGGCACAACGTTCCAGCTCTGTGCTAGAGCCAGAGGAAGGCATGCGGGAGGCACTCCCCTGCAGTCACTGATAGCTGGTCCTAGGCACAACCGAAAATGCAGCTGTCCCAGGGTCCACGAACTGTGAAGCCCCTCAAGGGGTCCTGTGCCTGCTCTGAGCCGAGGAAAATGCTTTCCTTGGGTCTGAATATCCTCATGAAGACAATAAGAGACGACAAACACTACCAGTCTCTGTCAAGTGCTGTCTGAATCATGGACTCGGCATACAAATCCATGTGGATAATTCCTCTTTTCAAAGTCAAAGCAAGTTTTTTTCTTTCTTTTTTTTAATAACAAAACCTTTATTGGTCCATTTTAGGGACACATAATGATAGCACTCATCCTAGGGAATTTGTACCTGTCCATGGTACATTTTCCATTCCTCTCTTCCCCTCAAGTCCCCTCCCCTCCCTATGGACAAAAGCTCTGTTTCTATTTTTCCTTCTATTTTCACTTTTTCTCTTGTCCCTTCCTTCCTTTCTTCCTCCTCCCTCCCTTGTTCCTCTTCCCATTAGAACATTTTCTTCCCATTTCCCAATATCTATTATACATTTTAGTCCTTATTTCCACTTTTGGTTTCTCACACCAGAGAAACAGTGCAGTATTTAAACATGTGTATCTGATTTATTTAATTTAGGAGTATGATCTCAAAGTTCATCCATTTAGCTATAAATGTCTGAAGCTCATCCTTCTTTATGGCTGAGTAGTACTCCATTGTATAAAAACCCCACATCTTCTTTATCCAGTTTCCAGTTGATGGGCACTTGGTCTGTTTCCAAGCTTTAGCTATTACAAACCATGGCGCTATAAACATGGGTGCACGTATGTTACTGTGGTATGATGCTTTTAATTCTTTTGGGAAGATACCCAGCAGGGGGATAGCTGGGTCAAATGGGACCTGTAGTCCTAGTTCTTTGAGGTATCTCCATGCAGATTTCCACAGTGGTTGCACCAGTCTGCACTCCCACCAGCAATGGAGAAGGGTTCCTTTCTCCCCACACCCCCGCCAGCATTTGTTACTGGTTGATCTCTTGATAGCAGCCATTCTTTCTGGGATGAGGTGGAATCTCAGCATTGTTTTCATCTGCATCTCTGGAATGACCAGTGATGTCGAACATTTTTTCATATATTTCTTTGCTGTTTTTACTTCTTTGTCTGAGAAATGTCTGTTCATTTCAGATGCCCATTTTTGAATTAGGTCTTTGAATTTGGGGGGGGGTGTCTGATTTTTTTTAAGTTCTTTATATATTCTAGATAGTAGACCTTTGTTTGAGGTACAGCTGCTAAATTTTTTTTCCCACATTGTAGGTTGTCTCTTAGCTCTGTTGGTGGTTTCTCTTGCAGTGCAGAAGCTTTT
>NW_004624753.1:646865-674411 GCF_000247695.1 Heterocephalus glaber
ATAGTGGACATCCTTGTCTTGTTCCTGATTTTAGCATGAAAGTTTTCAGTTTTTGACCATTTAGTATGATGTTGGCTGTTGGTTTTTCATAAATAGCCTTAATCAGGTTTAGATAAAGACCTTCTATTTTATTTTCTGTAGCGTTTTTATCATGAATGTGTATTGGATTTTGTCAAATGCCTTTTCTGCATCCATTGAGATGATCATATGGTTTTTGTCCTTGGCTGTGTTAATATACTGTATTACATTTATTGATTTACGAATGTTGAACCATCCTTGCATCCCTGCGATAAATCTGACTTGGTCAGTGTGTATGATCTTCTTGATGACCCTCTGTATTCTTTTTGCCAGTATCTTGTTGAGGATTTTTACATCTATGTTCATTAGGGAGATTGGCCTGTAGTTCTCTTTTTGGGGTGGGTCTTTCCCTGGTTTTGAAATCAAAGTAACCCTTGCTTCCAGGAATGAATTTGGAAGCCTTGCTCCCCTTTCAATTTCATTAATGAGTTTAAAGAGTAATGGTGATAGTTCTTCTTCAATGTCTTGTAGAGCTCAGCAGTGAAGCCATCAGGACCTGGGCTTTTCTTTGTTAGTAGGTTTTTTATTACATTTTGAATTTCACTCATTGTAATTGGGGTATTTAGAACTTCTATATCTTATTCATTTAACTTTGGCAATTTGTATATATCTAGGAATCTGTCCATTTCTTCTGTGTTGTCCATCTTATTGGCGTATAGGTTCTGGAAGTAGGTATTGATGATCCTCTGGATTTCTGCTGGGGGTGTTGTGACTTCACCTTTTTCATTCTTAATTGCATGGATTTGAGCCTTTTCTTTCTTTTTTTTAAGGTTGGCTAAAGGTTTATCGATTTTATTTATTCTTTCAAAAAACCAACTCTTTGATTCATTAATTTTTTGTGTTTTTCTCTTAGTCTCCATTGCATTGATTTCTGCTCTTATCTTTATAATTTCCCCTCTTGTATGAGCTTTGAGTTTGTTATGCTCTTCTTTTTCTAGGAGCTTGAGAATCTGCATTAGGTTATTTATGTGAGTTCTCTCTGTTTTCCTAATATGGGCATTCACTGCTATGAATTTCCCACATAGAACTGCTTTCATTGTGTCCCACAGATTCCTGTATGTTGTACTGGCATTATCATTTACTTGTAGAAACTGTCTAATTTCTTCTTTAATTTCCTCTGTGACCCATTGGTTGTTCAGGAGGGTGTTATTCAATTTCCATGTGTTTGCCGGGGTTTTGCAGTTTCTTATGTTATTGATCTCCAATTTTATTGCACTATGGTCTGATAATATACAGGGGGTACCTTCAATTCTTTTACATTTACTTAGACATGTCCTGTGAGCTAGCATGTGGCCTATTTTGGAGAATGACCCATCCCAGCACCATTTATTGAGGAGGCTATCTTTCTTCCAGTGAAGGTGGTTGGCTCCTTTGTCAAAGATTATGTGGCTGAGTATGCCTGGAGTTATTTCTGCATCTTCTAGTCTGTTCCATTGATCCTCAGGTCTGTTCTTTTGCCAGTACCATGCTGTTCTTATCACAGTAGCTTTGAGGTCAGGGATTTTGATACACACTGCCTTACCTTTGTTACCCAGAATTGCCTTTTCTATTCTAGGTCTCTTCTGGTTTTAAATGAATTTTTGGATTTAAAAAAAAATTCTGTGAGATATGCTGTTGGAATTTTGATTGGGATTGCATTAAATCAGTATAACAGTTTTGGAAGTATAGCCATTTTCACTATATTTATTCCTCCTATCCAAGAACAAGGGATATTTTTCCATTTTATGATATCCTCTTCTATCTCCTTTTCAGAGTAGTGTAGTTTTCAATGTAGAGGTTTTTTTTACTTCCTTTGATAGATTGATTCCTAAGTATTTCAGGTTTTGGATGCTATTGTGAAAGGTATGGTTTCTCTAATACCTTTTTCAGTGAGTTTGTTATTCATATACAGGAAGGCTATTGAGTTTTGAATGTTGACTTTGTATGCAGCTATGCCACTGAATTTGGTTATCAAACCTAGAAGTCTCTTGGTGGAGTTCTTGGGGTCTTCTATGTAGAGTATCATGTCACCCACAAATAATGATAATTTAACTTCTTCCTTTCCTATGCTTATTCATTTTATTTCTTTCTCTTGTCTAATTGCTGTGGCTAGTGTTTCCAGAACTATATTGAACAAGAGTGGTTACAATGGACATCCTTGTCTTGTTCCTGATTTTAGAGTGAAAGTTTTCAGTTTTGTCCATTTAGTATGATGTTGGCTGTTGGTTTGTCATAGATGGCTTTTCAGATTGAGGTAAAGACCATCTATGCCAATTTTCTGCAGGTTTTTTTTTTATCATGAATGGGTATTGTACCTTGTCAAGTGCTTTTTCTGCATTTATTGAGAGGATCATGTGGTTTTTGTCCTTGGCTCTGTTAATATGGTGTATTACATTTATTGATTTGTGTAGGTTAAACCACCCCTGCATCCCTGGGATGAATCCAACCGTGGTGTATGACCATGAGTCCAATCCATGGTGTATAATGTTCTTGATGATTTGGTGCATTCTTTTTTTTTTTTGGTACTGGGGCCCAAACTCAGGTCCTTGCACTTGCTCAGCAGGCGGTGAAATCACTGAGCTAAATCCCCAGCCCTTCTGCATTCTTTTTGCCAGTATCTTATAAAGGATTTTTGCATCTATAGTCATTAGGGAGATTGTCCTATAATTATCTTTAATTGGTTGGATCCTTCTCTGGTTTTAGAATCAGGGTAATGCTTGCTTCCAGGAATGAATTTGGGAGTATTACTTCCCTTTCAATTTCATTAAAGAGTTTGAGAAGCAGCAGCATTAGGTCTTCTCTCAATTTCTTGTAAAATTCAACAGTGAATCCATCAGAACCTGGGCTTTTCTTTGTTGGTAGGTTTTTAGTTGCATCTTCAATTTTGTTGGCTGATATTAGTTTATTTAGAATTTTTATATCTTCTTGATTCAGTTTTGGTAATTCATATGTATCTAGAATCTGTCCATTTCTTCTCTATTTTCCATCTCACTAGAATAGAGGTTCCTGAAGTAGGTATTGTTGATCTTCTGGATTTCTACAGGATCTATAGTGATTTCACCTTTTTTATTCCTAATTGCATGGATTTGAATCTTTTTTTCCCCTTTTTTTGATAAAGTTGGCTAAGAGTTTGTCAATTTTATTTAATCTTTCAAAGAACCAACTATTTGATTCATTGATTCTTTGTATTGTTTTCTTAGTCTCTATTGCATTAATTTTTGCTCTGATTTTTATAATTTCCTCCCTCATAAGAGCTTTGCACTTGATTTGCTCTTCTTTTTTCTAGAAGTTTGAGGTTCAACATTAGGTTTTTTATTTGAGTCTGGTTTCCTGATATGGGTACTCACTGCTATAAATCTCCCTCAAAGGACTTCTTTCACTGTGTCCCATAAATTCTGGTATGTTGTATTGTCATTATCATTTAATTATAGAAACTGTCTAATTTCTTCGTTAATTTCATCTGTGGCCCATTGGTTGTTCAGGAAGGTGTTATTCAGTTCCCATCAGTTTATGAAGTTCTTGTGGTTTCTTTTGCTGATGATTTCCAATTTCATTGCACTATGGTCTGATAATATGGATGGGATAATTTCAATTCCTTTGCATTTACTTAAGCATGTTCTTTGAGCTAGTATGTGGTCTATTTTGAAGAACGACCTGTGTGCAGCTGAAAAGAATGTGTATTTTGATGTTGTGGGGTGGAACACTCTGTAGACATCTACTAAGTCTATTTGCTCAAGAGTTTGGTTCAGTTCTAATACGTCATTGTTGATTTTTTTGTCTAGTTGATCTATCTAGTTGTGACAGTCAGGTAATGAGGTCCCCCATTACAACTGTATTAGTGCTTATATGATTTTTCATGTCCATTAATATTTGTTTTGTATAGTTAGGTGCACTGCTATTTGGTGCATGTATATTTACGATTGTTATCTCTTCCTCTTGGATTGTTCCCTTTACAAGGATGTTGTGACCTTCTTTGTCTCTCTCAATCAGTCTTGGCTTGAAACCTACTTTTTCTACAAATAGAAATGTTATCCCTGCTTTTTTCTGGATTCCTGTTGCATGGAATATTGTTTTCCATCCTTTGATTTTCAGACTATGAAATTTTTTTTTTTTTTGGTACCGAGGATCAAACTTGGGTCCTTGCTCTTGCGCAGCAGGTGGCAAAACCACTGAGCTAAATCCTTGGCCCTATGAATTTGTTTTTGAGTTAAATGTGTTTCTTGTATGCATCATATTGCTGGATCTTGCTTCTTTACCCATTCTGCCAGTCTGTTTCTTTTGATTGGTGAATTGAAACCATTAACATTGATGATTATAACTGATACATATTGACTTATCCCTGTCATGTTATTTTCCTGTTGTGGGCTCCTTTCTTTCCTCCTCTGTTTAATTTCTTGCCTTTCCTGGTGGATTCATTCTGTTGGGGTTCATGGAGTTGAATCCTTGTTATCTCTTTCTAGAATGTCCTTCAGAACACTTTGGAGTGCTGGTTTGGTTGTGATGAATTTCTTCAGGTGTTCTTTGTCATGGAAGTATCTTGTTTTTCCATCAATTTTGAAAGATAGTTTTATAAGGTACATCAATGTGAGTTGGAAGTTATTTTCCTTTAGGGTTTGAAATACTTCACTCCAAGCTCTCCTTGACTTCAGAGTTTTTGGTGAGAAATCTGTCATGATTCTGATGGCCTTTCCTTTATAGGTGATTTGTTTCTTTTCTGTAATAGCTTTTAATATTCTGTCCTTGTGTTGAATTTCTGGAATCTTGACTATTATATGCCTTGGGGAAATTTTATTTGATCATAGCTAATTGGAGTCCTCTATACCTCATTTTTCTGTATGTCAAATTCTTTTTTCCCTCTTTGGGAAGTTTTCTGCTATTACTTCTGTGAAGAGATTTTTTTGTCATTTGTGCTATCTCCCGCTTTTTCATTGACTCTGATAAATCTTATGTTATTCTTGGAATCACCTAGCATCTGCTGGATTGATTTCTCATGGTCCCTTGCTATTTTTAAGAAATCTCTCTTTTTGTGATCACTAATTGCAATCCTGTCTTCTATATCTAATATTCTGTTCTCACATTGGCTCATTCTGCTACATACACTTTCAATAGAGTTTTTAATCTCCTGGATATCTGTTCAAATCTGTTTCATGGATTCCATTTCTTTCCTATGGTAAGCATTCATGGTTTCCATTTCTTTTCTATGCTGGGTGTTTGTGGTTTCCATGATGTTCCTGAGCTCCTCTGTTTTTTTTTTTTTAATCTGTATTTCCTCTGGAGACACTATGCATGTCTTTCATTCTAGTCACCATCTTTTTAGTTATCTGGGAAATTATTCATGCTTTGATTTGTTTTCTACAGCCTCATTAATCTGCTTTGTTACTTCTGCTGTTATCACTTCAGAGAGTCCAGGTGGGTGGCTTTCAGATTGTTCTACCTCATTGTCCCTGGTTCTTGTCTTTGGTGAGCTGAAAGTCTGGAGAGTTTACATCTTGTTTAAGTGTCTTCTCATTTTCTTTTTTTAAAAGTTTGATTCCTGGGTTGATGCTTGTAAATCACTTTATTGCTAGTATTCAGAACCCTTAGGAAATGACTACTTCTCAGAAGCATCTTCCAGGTGTAGCTGGCTTTTGGGTTTTGAGTCTGTTGCAAGATCCTACCTCTTCAATTTATTGGGGATGAGACATTTCTGTCTACTTGGCCCAGCTGCCAGTTCTTTGGCACTGGCCTATAGTTGTTATTTTTTTAAGACCCTTAGGCAAACTTAGCCTTGGTATGCCAGGAAGAACAACTGATCAGCACAATTATGTCACCTTGGCTAAAGTAGTACAATCAGGAATAACAATAGCATCAAATACAGCCTAGAAAATGACAAACTATGGTAACTATTAATTTGCTACCTTTAACCATATGAACTAGATTTGTGGTTATATAATGAAATCTAGAATGAGTCCGAAAAATTGTATGCATTAAATAAGCCCTTAATATGGTGATTTTACCTTCAGGGGAGAAGCTTTAAAAGAGGTTAGTGGGGGAAAGAAAAGAAATTGAAGAAGTGGAAGATATTAGAAGCAAGACTGTAGGACAAACTTTAGGAAGCTGGTGAAGAAGACAGGTGGGAAAGAGAAAAGGAGAAAATAAAAATAAGTGTAGAATAGTATAACAACAACAAAAAACTAGAAACTGTGTTCAAGCAGTCAGAAAAAACCAAAACAGAACAAGAACCAGAAAGGAAGAAAAAAAGAAAGGAAAAAAAGAAAGAAAACCCAAAAATGTCCAATTCAAGGTGTGTCTCTGCTGTCACTGGTAGGAAACATGGGCAAACAGAGTCCAGAGCCAAACTGATTTTTCCCAGCAAGCAGCCACAGCTTCAGGGTGGGGTAGGTGGTAATCCCAGCCAGCCTGCCCCTTTAGTTCCTCTGGAGTTCAGGCTGGGTTTTGGCTATGAGGCTGGAGCCAGATTCCTTGAGCCTACAATGATCTAGGCACTTCCTGCTGGCTTGAACTCCACTCTCTGACCTCCTGCTGAGTTGAACTCAGAATGCACACCATGGCACTGGAAGCCACTAGATGAGGTCAGCCTGTAGCTGTTCTGAACTCTGAGCTCAGTTGGCCCCTCTTCAAGATGGTTACTGGCCCGTTGCCCTGTCCTGGGAGAAGTCTGAACCCAGATAATTCACCAGCTGCTGCAGTCCGGTGCATCCACTGCTCCATTCTTCTGGTGCATTTCTCTGTGGAGACCTCTGGGGTTGTCAGTAGCTACCATGTGTCTGCAGGTTGAACCCGCCATTTCCTTGCCATGAGTCTAGGCTCTAGGAGAGAGTGCTGCTTGCTACCTCCCTCCTGTTCATTATATTCTCTCTTTTCACTCTCCCTGTGGACTTCAATTCTCACCTCAGAACCTTCCTGGGTCCTGGAGACCCACTTCCCTCCTTCATCTCTTCCTTGTGCCACTATATTCCAGTGTCAGGACACCAAATCTTGGAGAAGCTCTTTCTCTACTGCTCACCACTCCACCATCTTCTAGGAAGTCCAAGCTTTTTTCTTTTAGTTATGGCTTAGTTACTTTTCTCATTGCTGAGACAAAATACCCCACACCCAAAGTTAAAAGAGGAAAAGTTTATCTTGGTTCACAGTTCATAGAGGTTTCAGTTCATTTGGCTGGCTCCAAGGCAGGGTGGCATGGCAGATGGGGACAGCAGAGGAGAAACAGTTCATGGTGGGCAGAAGGCAGCAAAGCAGGGAAGTAGTGAAGAAGCAGCAAGCAATAGGCAGTGACAACAGCAGACCTCTTTCTCTCTCTTATATTCTATCCAGGCTACCTGCTCTCAGCATGAGTAGCACTCACAGCATGTGGGCCTTCCCATTATCCACACCCAGAGCCATGCCAAACCAATCAGTGGAATAATTTGGTAATCATACACTCTTGATTCCAGCATCATACACTTAATCTAAGCATCATACACCCACATCTCCAAAGCCCCATCTACAACCACATGAGGCTTTGTGGGAGGGGTGTTTAGACACAAGCCATATCAGTTAATAAATGAAGTCCTTATAATGGGAAATTATGTGTGACCGACTCTTGTTATCCATTCTCAAATAAGTACATAAATCAAAAAATCACAACATAAACCCACTCTGGAAATAGCTATCCATCAAACAGTTCACAGGGCATGGATATGAATGCAGTTGTTCTCTTGGTGTCTGTGGGGTGGATTGGTTCTGGGACTCTCCTTTCTCTCCCCTTGGGAAACCAAAATCAAGTCCCTTATATAAGATGGCATAGTGTTTGCATATAACCTACACATATCTTTTTGTATACTTTAATTATCTCTAGATTACTTATCATACCAAATACAATGCAAATATAAATATGAATAATTGTCACACTATATTGTTTAGGGAGTAATGAGAAGAAGGTACATGTTCTCTATTTGTACATGTTCTGCAATGGCATTCTTTGTTGTTGGTGGTATTAGGGATCGAACCCAGGTCTTTCACACTGAGCTACCTTTTCAATGGTTTTTTTGTTTTTCATTTTGAGGCAGGATCTTGCTAAGTGGACCAGGCTGGGCTTGAATTTGCAATCCTCCTACCTCAGCCTCCCAGAATGCTGGAATTATGAGCATGTACCGCCATGCCTGGCTACCTACTCTAAATTTATGCCATCATTCTGTGTTTTATCTACCTTTGGAAACTGCCTAGAATCCTGTTAGAACAAAGGAAGAACTGTGAGTAATCAATATTGAAATAAACAAATAAAGCTGTATCTGGCAACTTGAAGCAGATTGATAAAGAAATGCCAGTGATGTAATGAAACTTCATGTTGTTTCCTTGAGCACTGATCTTTGTAGTGGAGAAATGAATAAATTACACATCCTCCTAGAAGTATGCCTCTCTTCCTACCAAAGTGGACTACTGACCTTCTCTTAAGGAAATACAGCATGTGGGTGGTTTCATGGGGATGATAGATGTTTACCAACTAAGCTACACACAGTTCTTGACATGCGTGGGACACTCCACATTCAAGGAGCTGATGGGAGCTCGCTGAACCACACAGAGGTTGAACTAGTGTTACCCTCGTTAGCTGCATGCATACCTGTTGGACCAATAAGCTCAGCTTAAGGGTCACAGCTAGCTCTCTGAGGTTCCTGGCAGTCCTTGCAGGTGTAAAGTGTGAAATGCCACATCTCAGTTTCCTGGGATGAACTTGTGGGTGACAGGAGGCTCAAATCAAAGATTTACACAACACCCAGGGGAGTTGTCCTCCTAATAGATAAGGCACAGCTTGCTTGGTTATAGAATCATATCTCTTGAAATGATGAGCTGCCAGTGACTCCAAATAGACCCTGGAATCCTGTTTATCTGAGAAATGAGGCCAGTCTATCCTGTCCTCCTGTCCTCCCTCCCTCTACCGAGCTTTCTGGCTGGAACCCCCTTCCTTTGCGCTTGTACCATGCTTGTCATTCCTGAGGACAAAGCTGTGGCCAGCATCCTCAGTGCAGTCTTCTCCAGCACCTCCTGCATTCCTTGCTTAGGACTCTCCCAGCAGGTCGTGTGACCCTACAACTGCTGGGTGCTACATGCTCCACTGGACTGCAGCTCTCTTTACCCCAGTTCATGAGTTTTGATCCTTGTTAGAAGAGCACAGTATCTGCTGGTTAAATAGATTATCTCCATATTTTTGTCATCAAAGTAGACTTCCTGTGTTCGTGGTATAGTGGTGAGCGTAGCTACCTTCCAAAGTAGATTTTTTAGGGTGTGAGTGGGGAGATCTAAGCTAAAATATTGTGAGTGCTGTCTATGGCTAAGAGAAATCATCAGAAGAGCCCTTAGAATGGACACTAGGGCCTAGGAGATAGCACATTATTTTAGAATTTATCAATTTTAAAGTTTTTTGCTATGTAGGACATGAGACAACATATTTTTCCACAGTCTTAGTATAAAATGTCTTTCTTTGATTTTTCTTAAGAACTAATTCTGTTAACACTCTCTTTTGTACTTTTATGTGCTTAACGAGAGAGAGGATACATCTTACATGGTAAGGTCTCAATTTCTTAGTTCAATGAAACCTACATAAATAAGAATGAATTACCTAGAATCCTCAGTGAAATGCATTCTTTCTGTACCAGACTTACGGAAAAAAAAATAAAAAGAGTAAATAATTAAGGAATTATTTTCAAGACTGGATGCCAGAAACAAATCCAAAGGTCAGTACTAATTAATTCCTTTTCTTCATTTATTGAAGTCTATAGAACGAATCAATTTTCACGGATGTGTTCCATCAGCAGACTTTTCTTAATTATTTAAAAATAATAGCTGACAATAGGAATAGAATGTTTTAAAAAGACCTCATACATATTCAAAAATAATTTTAACATAAGCAGAATATCCTATTTAGAGAGTCAAGTTTCTGTATTAAGTCCTCACAGTTATTAAATGCTATGTATAAAGAAAACACATATTGTCCATGAATTAATCATGGGGTCATATGTAGGGCACCTTAAAGCAGCTGCATTTCATTCTCTTATTAAAGGAAAATTTCAAATTTCCATGTTAAAGGAGTCTGAGAGGAAATAACTATGTGAGACCTGTGAGTAAGACTTTCTTTAACTGCTGTGTTTCATCTCCATGCAAGGGTTGCTGAGAAATGGTAATGTTCTAGTTAGGATAATTACTCCTAGCTGCTGCAAAGGCAAATCCCCAAGACTTAGGAACTTAATGCAATAAAGTTCATTTTTTTGCTGATGTGGATCCCAGTTTGGGCCAGGGGTACTCCTCCATCTGGGAGCTATCCCTTCTGGGCCACAGGGCCTCTGAGGTCCTCACTGCAAAGGAGGAAGAAGCTGGAGGAGGCACAATGGCCTGAACTGGTCTGGCCCAGAAGTGACATGTGCCACTGGTTCAGTCTGGCCAGATTTATTCACAGGACACAAGACAACTGCAGACAAGTCTGCAGTCTTTACACTGTATTTTACGAGCTTGCAGATGGTGAGTGAGCATGAACTATTTCTTCCACAATCTTCTTTGACAAGTAGGATTTTACCCTGTCTTGGTGTATCATCTGCTGACTGGATCTGCTTCTATAACAGAGTGCTGTAGACTGGAAGCTGGATGATTTATAAAGAGAAGAAAGTTGTGTCTCATACTTTTGGAGGCTGGGGAGTTCAGGATTGAAGAGCTGAATCTGGTGGGGGCTCTTACGTTGCATCATAACATGGTGAAAGGCACCAGAGGCGGCACATGGACAGGAGGAGGAGGAAGGGGGTTGAGGAAGAAAGAGATGGTGGGATTAGGAGAAAAGAGGCAGATAGAGGGAAAGAGGAAGAGGAAGAAGGAGGGGGAGATTGTGCTTCTAACAAAGCCACTGCATGGATACCTAACCCGGTCCTGCGATGAATCCATTCACGATGGTTTAAGCTTCCTGGCCTACTCACCCTTTAAAAGTTCCCCCTCTCATCTACTGTGAAGGTGGAAATGAAGTTTCAGCATGAGTTTGGAGGGGACGCTCAAACCATTGCACACCGTCCCTTTCCTGCCTGCTCAGTGTGCTGCTGAGGCTAGCACTGTGACGGTGGAAGGCAGGGAGCAGTTGAGGACATGAGGACATGAGTAGTGATGTATACTGCCCTGCTGGTAGCAGAACCCGCAGCTCCTTCTGGGAACCATCTGCTTCCCAATTCCAGCTCTTGTAGTTCTGATTTGACTTCTCACTTTCGGCTTGGGCAAGGCCAGTGAGAGATATCAGTGGGACAGAAGAGCCCTTGTTTAGCTTTCGGGGCTAAGGGTGCCCATGGTGCTGGCAGCAGTACCAATGTCAGGCCACCAGTGTGTGCGCTTTTGAGAATGAAGCCACACCAAGGGACTCTTAAGCCCAGAGGGAAGAGACAGACTTTGGATGGCACTCATGGAAACTCTGCTTCGAGCTCTACCTGTTTCTACCCTGATTTTCCTAGACACGTCAGCCAGTTAGTTCGTTAGTTCAGGTCAGTTGGTTTGAGTTTCTGTAACTTGTAACAGAAACGGAAGAGCTAGCACTGAGTACCTCTCAAAATTCCAAACCATCATCTTTATGCCCCTTTGTCTTCAAACCCAAATGCTAGTTGCTTAAGAAAGTACAGATAGGGCCGGGGATTTAGCTCAGTGGTTTCACAGCCTGCTGCGCAAGTACAAGGACCTGAGTTCGATCCCTGGTACCAAAAAAAAAAAAAAGAAAGTATGGATAATTATAGCCCATACATTACAACAACTACGGTGGTACTATGTAAATGAGGACAGATTAATTGTCCTACATGTGTCTTTTCTAGTACTAGTCTAACCATTAGCAGAATTTTTACAATAAGTAGTTGGCTGATTATTATCGGAATCCAAATGGATCTATTTTGGCAGTTAATCATTTCTACCTGGGAAGGCTCAATATTAAAAATAAGGTTCACGAATACCAAGGGAGAAATCCATCACCTCCACAGAAATCAGACTATCAGTCAATAGAATTGTTTTGCAAATAAGTAAAGTAAATCTGAGTAATGTTTTTTCTGGCCATGGCACCAAAAAGACAGATGCTGCCGCCAGCTCCATGCTCTGTGGAGTGTTCCAGGGGATTTGGCCAAGTTACCCTCTTTCACCTACCACTTTGTGACACAAGAAGATTCGCAGTCACTTTCTGCTGACCCAAACAATTGTAACTTCAGTATCTAAATCACAGGAAAGTATTTGCTTACTTTCCTTCCAATACCCTGATTAGTTATCTGTCCTTATTTAGGGTTCTCTATCAGGAGTCAAAAGAAGTTTGGGGCAGGTGAGGCCAGTTTTTAAATTTAAAACTAACTGTGCAGTGTAACTGTCTGATGTGGAACTGAAGAGTGACTTGTTTTTTAACATCGTCATCACCACTGACCTGCTGTGCTCCAGATCCGCAACACGTGGGCTCTGAGGAGGGTGACGAGGACGCTGGACAAGACACATGGACATCCGGATGAGAAGAGGGGCTCAGCCAACCGAATTCCTTTCCTCTGTGCTTGCTTACGTCTAATTTCATCAATGTCTTCTGGAATCCTCTGTCTGGAAAGCAGAACTCATCTTCTTTTGCCAGCAAAGCAGCAAATGTAAAGATAGTTTTATGGTCTCAGATGATTAAATAGACTGAAAGAGAATCCACCTGCAGAGTCCCCCAAGCCCTCCCCAGAGATGTCGCCAAGATGGACAAACCTCAGTGCTCTTCCTGGTGGTCCAGGAGGTGCCGAGGGTGGGGTGCTTGGGAAGAACCAAGTCCTCTCCTCCAGAGGAAAAGTATTGTAGTACACTTCCTTTCTCCTGATTGCGGTGGTTTTATCTTCAACACTATAAACTCTTGCTTCCCTAGTTTAGACTGAGGACTCAACAACTCACTTGACAGTTTTGAAGAACAAGAATTGATATTCAGCTCCTTTGGGAGAAAGCGAAGGTTAAGCTTTAAGTAGGACGATCCTGTGGTCAAAAGAGGATATCACTTGACTAATAGCTTACTCTTTTTTCATGAAAACTTTTCTTGTTACAATTTTAACATGGCTCACTTATGTGTAAAAAAAAAAATCCTGCAGTTACATAAACCAAGGCAGACGCTAGTTGCCTCGGTTGGATTTTAGTGCCTTCCTAATGAGCAAGCAAACATCTTTTATTAACCAGTCCTTCAGTATTTATTGAAGATGCTCTGTGTGCTTGCATGGTGTGAAGGGAATGAGAGGTGCAGGTCAAGCCCCTTCCTTGTTCACCGTCTAGTGTGTGAGAGAATACTAGCATAGCTTAAAGAGGAGTTACTATTAAAAGGCAGAATACAACTAATACCGAGTTAGATGGCAGAGATTAAAAGGTTTGAGGAGCTCAGAAAGGAGGCTGTAGTCATGATAAATGACTGCAGGAGTCAGAGATTGTTCTGTGATTTAAAGAAGGGTTTAATCACAGATGGTACAGCTTACCCCCTGCTTGTGTCTGAAAAATAGAATCCTTAGTCACAAGACAGACTGAGTTTGGGAATATGGGCTGCTCTCTGCTAATACATCATTCCCATGGTTTCTATTCTGTTACCTGTTACCTTTGTTGTATAAGTTCTTTATTCACTGGAGAGAATGTTTATCTGTAATCCATCTCATCTTTTTTATCCTTTTTTTTGGTGATACTGGATATTGAACCCAGGACCTTCACACTGAGCTACATCCCCAGGCCTTTTAAAATTTTCAGGCCAATCTCGCTAAGTCACTAAGTTGCTCAGGCTGGACTCAAGCTTCTGATTCTCCTGCCGCAGTCTCTCAGAGTGCTGGGATTCTGGGCATTATGCTACCATGCACAGCACCTTTTATATTTTTCATAAAAGAGATGTCTGAAAAGTAAGAGAGTCACTTCCCTGAGGGAAATATAGGACTCCGTGATGGAGCGGGTACTTTGGGATTGGAAAAATTGCCCATGAAATCAAATTTAGGTAAAAAGATAGCCCAGCAGCCATATGTAAACTGTTCGCTCATGTAGAAACAATGGTGTGCACTGGATAATTCAATAGAAAACATTAGTCATTTATCATCATTAATTATCAGCCATCCCTGACTGCATCTGGTTTGCATTTTTTATTAGAAAGGTTTTTTGTTTTTTTTTTGAGTTGGACCCAGGCATTTTTTTTTCTTCTGTTCTTGGTTTCATTTTGTTATTCTTTTTCGAATTCCATCACTAATTCCCATGATGCGAGGAGGTTTCTATTTCATAAGACACCATAAATCAAGCAATTTCTCTGTTGTAATGTCGTCCTTACTGTGCATTTATCACGGGCCCCGCATGGCTGAGTTGACTCAAGGTTAGAGAATCAAGCAGCTTTGAGGATGCACTTGGCCAGTGCCATGGGTGCACACATAGCCCCATGCCAGGGGCCAAAGGTATAAAAATTCAGTCAGCTTGAAGGAGCCCAGCTGCTTACTAGAGTCAAGTGGCAAAAACTCCCTGGGACATGTTGGAGTCTGAGTGTTCTTGTCTTGATACTCTGGTAGTGCATGATGGTTCTGTCAAACTTTCATACATACAATTGGTGACTAGTAGTGTTTCCCCTCATAAAATAAGTTCATAGCTAATATTTATGAAGAGGTTTCTTCAAGATTTGCCTTATGTGATGTGCTTTTTATACATTGTCACATTCAGTTCTCACAATAGTCCTTTGAGGAAGGTAAATATTATTTACATCATTTAGATAAGCAAATTATTGCCTTAGAAGGAAAATGTTGAATGTTAATTTTCCAATGGGGGATGGCCTGCATTATAAAGGTAGAATAAATTTCTTTGGAGAACATAATTTTAATCATGAAAATCACAGGGCAAGATAGGCAAACTCTTTGTTTTTTCCCCCTGTGGTATGGGGTTTCTTTTTTATTCAAGTTTCAAGTTTATATGCTTCAAGTTTATATGGCTGTGTTTCTCAATGGGTTCATGAAACTCCTGGAAATTGAACACTGTGCTCTTGAGAGCTGGCACCAGTTGGCTCTAGCACACCATTGTCTGCATCTAATGAAGCCACGGAGCTATGTGTCCAAGGCACAGTGCAGAAGGACCCCAAACATTTCCATCCTTAAGGTTTGGAACCATATGCTGGTGAGACAAACACTAGCACCTTGGCAAAGCTGGATGCCTACTCTTTGTAGACCAGACCTGACCAGGGAGCGTGTGCCTCTGAGACGGGGACCTTGACCTCAGTGGGGATGAGGGATTCCTGCCCAGCAAGGACACATGGACACATTCACATCCAGGGCAGCAGAAATATTCTGCTGGTCCAAGTGTATTAGGTTGCTGAGATCAGAGTGTACTGGTGGCTAGTTGATCATGATGTCTAGCAATGAAATAGATGAAGAGGCTACCAGAGTACTGCTTGATCACAACATTAGAAAAACTCTAATTCTGGTGGCCAAATCTGGACCGAAATGCCATAATGGAAATCACGCCACTCACCAGGGACCCAAATCAACTCAAAATCTCCAAACTCCTGATGGGAGGAAGGACCCTGCATTGTCCTTGCAAATAAAGACCATAAATCTTTCTGAAGGCCTTTCCTCAGTGGCACTCGAAGGTATTTGATAGAGTGAATGTACTATTTTTTTTTTTTTTTTTTGCAGTACCGGGGAATGAACTCAGGACCTTGTGCTTGCAAGGCAGGCGTGGTGACACTGAGTTAAACCCCTGGCCCAAATGTACTCTTGATAAAGAAAACACCCAGCTCTTCCAGGAATGATTAAATACCTTTTCTTAATTACATTAATTGTTATGATCTAAACTACCATCCAGCTTGGCCATCAAATTGTGGGCTCTTGAGGGCCAAGATGGAGATGCATCGCTGACACTGGGCCCAGGGGCCCTTGGCTCAGCCTGTGGTTATTCCCCACTCCAAAATGTGCAGTTGAACAGACGTACTCAGTCACTGTCAGAATCCTCACCATGGCTCTCTGACGCAAACAGTGAGGGCCACTGTGCTAGAAGGGGCAAAGTGGAAGCTCCTGGGATTGCTCATTCCCAGAAAGATGGTAAACCAATCTTGGGGGTGAGAGGGAATTAGAGATTAGGCCGCCATCAAAGACTTGAGATGTACAGGTGAGCCTCATCACGTGGCCATTTGGTTTAGTCTGTACCTGTCTTGGTTCCTGACGTACACAGTTGGTTTAGCAAGTGCCAGGCAGTGCTCTGGAGCATTTGTCGCGAAGGCACTTAGGCACCTGTTCTTATTTCATAGGGGGTCTTGGCTCTTTGCCCATTTCTCTTTGGTTTCTTGCTCTTTCAAGCTCCTTCACCTTGGAAATACAGAAAATGCTAGAAAAGTGATTCTTAAGTAAGGTAACAAAACATATTTAAAATGAGGGAAGCTGCTTCCTCCGACCCTGGAAGTGCCTCAGTGTCTTTCATGTATCAGAGAGCACCTGTAGTGTTAGCTATGCTAGGCCAATCCTGAACACAGGGAATCTACAATCAATTGACATCAAGGTGATACCTGCTGGATGTCTCCTTTCCCCACTCACAGGATAACACAAATTGATGATTAGGGTGGTGAAAATGCTCTGCACCATAGGATCCTGATCTATACAGGTATCATATATATGCATGCATGCACAGAATGGAAAACATTAAGAGTGAGCCTGCGGGTAATATGGACTCCTGGTGACAACAAGTCTGTGTAGGTTTATCAATTGTAATAAATGTCTGTGGGGTTAATAACAGGAGATTTTGTATGCGTGGGAGGAGGGGGTCTATGGGAACTCTGTGTTTCCTTTCAATCTTTTGGGGGTTTTTTTTGGTACCAGAGATTGAACTCGGGTCCTTGTGCTTGTGAGGCAGATGGCAGAACCACTGAACTGAATTCCCAGCCCTCAATCTTGCTGTGAACATGAAATTGCTCTAAAATTAATGCCTTTTTAAAACAACAACAACAACAGTGAAGCAAAACCATAAAACCAAATGGATAGGAAGTGATATCAGAGGTCTATGGTTTTAATAGTTGGAGGAAAATGTTCTTAGTTGATTTAATTAGAAGAATAAAGTCTCTAAGCCTCTAACTTTTATGCTGATTTAGTTAAAAGTAGTAGATTAAAATTAAGAAATATTCAATTAAAATATCACCCATAGGACCGGGGATTTAGCTCAGTGGTTTTACCGCCTGCTGCGCAAGCGCAAGGACCCGAGTTCAATCCCCAGTACAAAAAAAAAAAAAAGATATCACCCATATATGAGCACAGATGAAAAATTTCCCCATTTTGTTTACTGAATCATGAATGAATCATTTGAATTTCCATTATTAATGAAACATCTTTGTTTAACTTAGTTCTGGGGAAAATCTATTTAAGCCACAGTGAATGTTTAGAGAGGAATGCTTAGTTCCAGGCCTTGAATCTGGGCAGTTACCTGGGCTAGCAACCTAGGCTTCCTCCTGGACTGCTCTTTCTCCACATCCACAGCTCCCCTCATCCAGTCCCTCACCATGTTCTGTTCATTTTACCCCCTACTGCCTCTCCAGTCCATCCCTTTTCGTAGTCTCATTATTCTCAAAAGTTTACTGCATCTGCTTCCTTTGGTCTCCTTGTCCTCATTGACTTTCGAAATCACAGCTGTGCTAAAGCCAGGTCATGAATTTCCTTGCTCAATAATTAAAACCTATCTGTGGAGTTAAGTCTGCAGCCTTGGGCTCACATGCTAGATCTTTGACCCTTGGTTCATGTTCACAGTTTTGGTGATCTCTCTGCTCACTTCCTCCACACTTTCAGCTTTGAGGTATTGTGTGACTTGGGGCCTTTGGACCTCACTGCTTTCTCCTGGGTTGTCATTGTTCTTTTATTGGAACAGCTACAGCTCTTTGATCTGAAGACAGTGGCGGGATCACTTTGAGATAGTGGCTTCCTTCTGGCCTGCCCCTCGCTCCTATGCTTACCTTTACGACAGTATTATTCACCTTGCGCTTTAGCTTTTCATTTTTCTGCCTGCTCCCAGACTGCCAAGAATTCGAAGTTATTTGGAGGGAGGAGCTGAGCCTTATTTGTGCCTAGCATGCTGTCTAGCACAGAGGGAAGTGTTTCCATAAACACTTTTTGAATGAATAAGTTAATAGATAAAAGAAAAGAGTAAATATCCAAAGTTTCCTACCCTCTTTATTAGTTCACAAACCTAGTGAATTTAATAGTTTGCCAATTATAAGCCATCACAAGCTCTATGTAGGCACTCACTTTTGTTCTAACCGAATACATTGCTCTTCAAAGACACAAATGACATTAAATGTTTTGTAAATGAGCCCATTGGAGTGTAAGAAAGAATATTATATTGGAGAACATGAAACAACCTGAAACAAAAGCAGATCATTTCCCAACCACAAATTGCAAATTAAAGAAGCAAAATTCTCAACCAATATTGAGTAAATATTGCCAGCATTTTAAGGGGAGGGCACAGCCAAATCAAAGGGACCAAGATTGTGGAATGAAGACAAATGGTAAAAGAAAGAACATTAGCCCAGAAAATAAAATCTCAGAAAGCCTGGACAATGAAGGAGAACAAACAAACTCAAGTGTTTTAAAAATATCTGATTTCTATAGGATTATTCCACTGTTTTTGTTGTATTTTTCCTCGTAAGCTGATCTGAGAGACTTTTCCTTTGGAGGAAGAGGCCCGGCTGATGTTTTATCATGGTGTGTGTTTGTTCACATGCCACACAGTCAACAAATTATAAAGAAGGAAGAGCCCTTAGGAGGTTGGGCAGGCTAGAAATGCTTTTAAACCACAAAGGAGGCCCGGCTAGGAAAACGCCTTGAAAACTAGATTCTTCCCAGTGTACCTCCCCCAAAGACTTGCTGGCATTTCTCCCCCTTTCTTCTCTGTTTGTATACATATTACTACTGCAAAATGTGCCTCAGTTTTCCTCAACTCTCAGCCTCCCCAGAGCTTCTGGCCAGTTCGACCATTTCTCCTGACCTTCTTGGGAGCACTGGAGTCAGAGTGGCCAGCTGTTCATATTACTGTGTTACAGTTATCTCTGAATATGTCTTTATGTGTAAACATGGTCTCTCTAACCAGATTATTTCCTCTGCCAAAACTTTGACTTTTAAAAAATATTCCCAGTAGTTATTAGCACAATGTGCAATGTATATAGTCAGCACTCAGTAAACATTACAATAAAATTGAATTAAATTAAACCAAAGACATTTTAGAAATTACTTTCCTCTTTCCAAAGTATTCGTGGAAAATAACATCAGAATATGACAGTCTTCATTGTCCCTATATATGACAAGTGTCCCCTCTTTCTTTCTCTTGTTTTCCAAAAGCTGAGTGGGTATTATACCTCACCAGTGCTTCACAACCCTGGACACACGTTTGAGCCACATGAGAATTTAAAAAAAATACACTTTCCTGGTCCAAAGTCAACCAGGTGACAAGTTTTAAAAGATCTTGGGTTATTCCAATTTGCAGACAGGGCTGAAAAGCACTGTGGTATACCACTGATCTGAGTGTCAGGTGGTTGATAGCATTTACTGAGCCCCAGGGCGAATATGTTCAAGGTTGCCATGGCGACTGCTCCAGTGGGTTTTGCCTATTGTAGGGGTGCCAAGCTGTGCATGTGCTTTAGGCTTTTCAAATATCCAAATAGCCCCTTCTTTCATGTATGGGCACTTCTCTTCTAGACCTATTTATAGTAAATTATATAAGCATCTTTAATCTAGAGTAAAATGTGGAGAGATAACTTCCAAGAAGTTTAGGGAGTTTACTAAGAACAATTTAGATTGGCTGTATATTTTTAAAGGAGAAGAAGAAAACTAGTTTATTTTACTTGAAAAATCAGATTCCTAACCAAGTCCATCTGAAACCTGTATTTTTTATATCCAAAATAACTTGTTATTGAGCTCTGACTACACATTGGATACTGCAAAGCTCTTACATATAGTCTTATTTATTTAGACTCTTTGAGCCTCATGCTACTATAGCACCTATTTTACATGCAAAGAAACTGAGGCTAGAGAAGATCAGAAACCTACTCTGGTCACACAGTTCCTGAGAAACAAAGGCAAGGTACAAACCTGACTCTGTCCAGTTCCAGAGCTCTTAACCTTTGCACTCTGCCTCAAGAAATAACTTCTGCCACCTGGTGCTGCCCAATAAAGAACTGAATGAAGTGCTTAACCCAAAATCCAGGGGTGATGGAAAAGAAATAAATTGTGGGGGTTTTCCTCTTCATTTAAGTTCAACTGTAAGTCATTTATGAATTAATGTCTACTGTAATCATGTTTGTAACTTTCCAGCAGAACGTGTTTTGGATGATCTTGTAAAATTTCAAAGAAAATTCATGGGATCTTTTCCCCAGTGTTAAATGATGAGGAAGATCAGCAATGTAGCTGTAATGCCTTGTGTATTTATGAGGAAATGATAGAATATATTAACACAACTGGCTTATGTTTAAACTCAACGACAATTCAACTACTGGTTCTTGAGCACACTGTGGTGTTTTGTGCCTCGCCATGTGCATGTGCTGTGTGCATCCCTTGGCCTGGGACCTTCCTCACCTTGGCCATGTCTGTACGTTAAATTCCAGCCAGGGCTCTGAGATTAGCTTATGCATCTTTCCCCCTGTTGAGCTCTTCCCATTCCCACCCCAGATGCTAGAGAAATTTCCCTTGTGCCCCTCTCGACCTGTACCTGTGACTTGATCTGTTGTGGGCTCCACAGGTCTCCTGGCAGTGACTCCCTTAGGAGGTAGGAAACCTCTCTGGGTTAGGCTATGGTTTGGATAAGTGTCCTGAGAAGGCTCGTGTTAAAGTCTTGGTCCTCAGCCTGTGCATTACTGGGGGGCGATGGGCTCTTTAAAAGGGGGAGGGGCCTGGGGGAGGAAGTTGGGTAATTATGCGTGCATGTGACCTTGAAGGGCCATTGGGAGCTCTGACTTTTTCTTTCCTTGCTGTCTTGCTAGGAGATGGGGAGAGCTTCCTCCATCACATGCTCCCACAGTGATATTCTGCCTCCTCACAGGCCCCAAAGCAATGGGAAAGTGATCGTGGACTGAAAACTCTGAAACCATGGACCAAAATCAACCTTTCTTCCTTTTCAGTTGATTTATCTCAGGTACCTGTTAGAGTAACGGGAAGCTGACTCACTTGGGTTGGGACTTTCACGACCCCTGTGTCTCTAGCTCCTAGCATGTAGCGTATGCTTGATAGATGGGTTGCTGTATTTTTGAGTGACTTGTGATGGAGACAGTTTGGAATTTGCTCAAGAGACCTACTGTGAAAGCTGAGCAGAGCCTGTACCCTGATCTGACTAGGTTTCTGCTCTATTTAAATACCTTCCACACCCACAGTTTTTGAGAGGTACAGGTATCCACAATAGATAGATGCATCTAATTTTGCATGAAGATAAAGCCTACTCTGAGAGTAATTGGATGATATGCAGTGGTAGTGGTAGCAGTGTTTATGTATGTTGGACTATGTGCACGTAAATCCTGGTCTCATGAGGTCAGTTTATCTCTTTTGTTTGTTTGTTTGTTTTTGGTACAGGGGATCGAACTCAGGACTTTGGCCTTGCAAGGCAGGTGCCGGAACCACTGAGCTAAATCCCCCGCCCCAATTTATCTCTTTCAAAAGTTTATATTCTTTGTAATATTACAATTTACTACTACATCAAAGCATCCCTATAATGCTATCTTCTCTAATACACGAGACTGCTCATCCTGACATTCATCTGTGAGCTTTCCGTGACTGAATTAACCACTCAGAGAGAATTAATCCTCCCATGTGGGCTGTGGCTGTTAGTTTGTTATATGGGAAACAGCGCCTGGATCCAGCCTCTCTCTCTTCAAAGCTTTTCTTTGAAACAGATGTGCTGTCTCCTACTGAAGAGAGACCTGGGGCTGTGCCTCTTGGCTGCCCTGGCTTGGGCCCCATCTGCCTTGCTCTGGGCAGGTCCTCAACACAGAAGGGCCCAGTGATGATGCGTCCTGGCAGCTTGGTTGTTTGCATAGAAGTAAAAAAAGTACCAGCTTCGTTCTCTTCTGCTGAAATAGTAAAACTCAAAACAGTTTTTATGCTGGTGGTGTAGCTCAGTGGTAGAGCACTTCTGTAGCTGTGTTTATTCTCAGCAGTGCAAAAACAGAACAAAAGTAGAAAACAGTTATTGCCTGGTCTAAAGAATGCTGTGCACCTTGACAACACAGATTGCTTTTCTCCTGTATTTCCTGGCCTGAAATCGTCACCTGGAAATTCATTCCATTCCTTAAGACTTTTTTTAGTTTGATCAAATTCTGGCTTTCTAACTTACTATATGTCCTATGTGTTTAAATCATCCAGAATGGAGGTGTTACAATAACTCATCACCTGCCTCTAGGAGCCCTATGAAATCTTAAAATCATTTGTAATCATATGATTTTAAGTTTTACAAAGCTGTCGAAGAAATATGAAATTACTGGTTAAGATAGTTACTCAGATGATTCACATCGAAAGTAGCCTTGTAAACACTTTATTTGGTATGATTAATCATGATTACTTACTCATGGTGGTTGAACTCTCTATGCAGCTTCTTTTTAATTTAGTTTCAATTTTAATTGAAGGACTACATCTGGTTTTCTAACTTTGCTAGAACTGAGAGCACAGCGAATACAATTTGAGCTTCTGCTCTTAGAGATTGGCCTGTCTGCTTATTCATTTCTAAAATGACAGAGTCTATTGCAACTATAAACTCCTGTATTTGTCTTGATGATTTCCAGAAGTGTCAAGATCTTTTACCTATCCAGTGGTTCTGTTTCCAAAGATTATTTCCTGGCTGGTCGGTTGGGCAACTGGAATTCTCACAAGTGAATAAAAATGACACAGCTTTAATTTGTGACTCAGAACGTGAGCAAGCTCTGCCAGTTTTGGTGCCCACAAATGCCACAGTCCTAAAAACCACACAAGGTTTTCAAGTTGATTCCAATGTCTTCTGGACTCCTTGCTCAATTTTCTTACGTGCTGAGGTTTATCTGTGAAAAGGAATCTTATATTTTAACCTGTCCCACGAACAGTTTACCATTTTTGCAACTTTTTCCGTAGTGCTTATTTCATGTCGTGAAGAGGAGGAGATAGTTTCCTGGGAAGGTGTTATGTTATTCCTTACAAACCTAAGTATGGCTTGGAGAATTCATTTGGTCCATCATAAGCCTGAGTTATCTGGGTAACATACAGCTAATATTTTCTCCAAGCACATTAATCATCAAGTTACTTAATTTGGTCTCTGGACAGCACTTCCTGGCCCCCTGCAGGATTCCTTTCCTCCTTTCATATCCTCTGGTCTACAGTGAATTAGATATTTTAAGATAGACTGACTATAAAGCTCGATCATGGATTCCAGTGAAAGAATGTGGGATAAAATTGGGACACCAGTAGGAGGGCCTTGTGACTGCTTTCTTTGTGTGATATGGTTAGGGACAAACGAGGTGATGCAGTCCTCAGGATGCTGGACAAGACTGTCTCATTTGGTATCTACTGCAGAGAATAGGGTTTATTTTGTTTATAGTACTGACTGAACCTAGAATTCACTCAAGAACTTAAAAAAAGAGATTAATTTTCTTGGAGAGTTGAATTCTAAAATTAAAACATTAAATGGAAGAGTACAATGAATCAGGCAATTGAATGGCTTGGGGGTTTGGTAATAGGTATGTACACCTTAGAACTAATAAGCTAATTTAGCAAGTTCCTAGGACATAAAATCAATAGATAAAAGTTACATATCTAAAAGCTGGCAGTGAATGATTGCACGTTTTCTGAATGAATAGACCTAAACTGAATGCTTCTTCAGCACTACAGTTTTTCAAAGTGTGATTTAAGCAGCAGGAGGACTGAAGACTTCCTGAAACCAGGGTCCTGAGCCGACTTTCAGGGTGATGTGTTCCTGGTCTGTTGGCCTTTGGCTCTTGGTTGTCTTAGCAAGAGGTGCACAGGAAGTGATTTTACCCAGGGGCAGCCATAAGCAAAGGAGTAGAGCTGTCTTACAGACTTGGCTCTGACTACCTTATTTCATGAAGCATACCTGAAGGTATAAACGTTATTGAATTTTATGCTTCTCAGAGCAATAAAATCTCATGTATAAAGCAATCAAACCTCAAAATGTTGAACACGGTAGTACCATGAGGTCATGTGTGGTGTTAGGAACTCGTAAAGAAGAGCATAAATCCAGTAGGATGGGAAGGATGTTCTTTCAGAAGGGGAATTTTCTCATTGAAAACTGTTGTAATGTTCCGCAGGACTACTGAAATGTATATATTGTATATATTTCAAACACATACTTCTAAATAACTGCCAAATTTACATGTCAGTGTTGACATGGTCTCAAGAGCTAGCCTGGCCACCTGGGCTTGGTGCTCCTGGTCTTTCTACAGAGTAGTAGAAAACCGTGGACCTGTTGTGTTCCCCAGACTTTCTGCCCAGCCCGGGGCCACCATGGACGCAGGTTCCCATATTTCTTCAGCACTGCAGAGGAAAGGTTAGGAGGGAAGGAGAGGAAAGAAAGGTCATCCCTTGGCTGTTCAGTGGAGAATGCCAAGTGTCTCATCTAGGCCTGGCCTGAGTTTGAATGCAGAGAGAAACGAGACAATGGCTCCTTTCTGTAGCTCTTAATTATTGATGTGTGAGTTGAATGTTCAAGAACATTCTCAGGTGAACGCAGGTCACATTAACTGTGGCCTATTTTCTACTTAATAAGTAAAAAGTATGTTACATAAAGACATTTCAAAGGACCCTTGTATGGCTTCCTCTGCCAACATATGCTGCTGTATTTCTTTGCCTTCTTTATAATTTTGTAGGGCAGATAGACATTGGATGTTTATCAAACCGAGAAAGAATCCTGGATTGAGAATGAGTTCTAGATTCTCACAGCTACCATTATTTATGGCTTCAATTTCATCTTTAAAATAAGATGTTTCTAAAACCCTCATTATTTTCATTCTTCATACCGATGAACTCACGAAACACAGAGAAGCTGTTATTTCTTCAGGGTTTGTACTTTTCCATGTGGGTAGGGCTGTCTAAGCTTGTGAAAGCATGCACCTCTGGGGCTAGGGACAACTTGCTCTGACTGTTGGATAGCGGTAATGTTTGGAAAAGGAGAATGGCAATGGCCAACGCAGGATGGACGTGTATAGTGCCCCCTTGTGACCATTTCAGCCTCAAGTCTTCCCTGAAGAGATAGGTAACCCAAGGAGTATAGCCGTGAGTAGTAGTTTCCTTGCTTATATTGTCTACTGATGAATGACAAAGGGTTGAATTATTTGTAGGAATCTGTCAGGGTTTTCAGTATGCTCTGAGGGAGAGAGAGCAGTTACTATCCTGGCATTGTTGGGAGCCATTGACCTATCTGGAGTTGGAGTATAATGCTGAAATTGCTCAATGATCTGCTCAGTAGGAATATTTAACTCCTTTGGTCTCTTTCTTTGCTGTGTAATCTGCTGATTCCAACTTGGCTTTCAAAGTACAGTCACTTTAATCAGTCACCAAATATTTTGTCTCTGTCAAGTGCTAGGCCTATACATCTGGAGCTGAGAAATGTAGTCCCTGTCCTTGTTCCTGTGGGGCTTATGGTCTACTTGGGACCATAAGTAGGAAGGAAGAGACCATAAGAAGGAAGGAGAGAGAAGCAAAACATGTAAAATATAATTACTTTAGGGTGAGATGCCTAGTATAACAAAGGTATGAGCAGAATGTACTGGGAGCAATGAAATATGCAGGATATATGGATATATATGAAATATCCAAGATTAAGTGATGTGAAGAAGGAATAAGAAAATTCTTTGTCTAGGAGGTGACACTTAATTTGAGTCGTACAGAGTAGAAGAGAAGAGGCAAAGACTTCCTATGTGAGATCAATCATTTGCCAAATCATGGAGGCAGGAGGAAGCATCACTTATTGAAGAAATAATGCCATATTTTGTAGTAGGAGCTTGATTTGGAGAGGGTTATGGGCAGGCATAGAAGAAAGAAAAGAGCTAAAACTGAAGTCAAGCTGGTGTCAGACTTAGAGTGACTTTGGTTTCTAGAACAAGGTTTTGGGTTTTATTCTGCACAAAATAATGAACCAGCAGAGAACAGAGTTTTTGTGTCCTACCAGTAGAATTCTGTTTTGTTGGAAGGTTAACTCTTGACTGCAGAGTATTTTGGTTTTGATTATAGTTTTTCTTTTAGACCAGTGGACCCATAGAGTTCCATGTTCATTAGCAACTAACCTGATTTATCAGTGTAGATTGGTAAAATGGTGTTCTAGTTTGCCATTCAGTCTGTAGTAAATTTTGTTAGTTTCAGTCTCTTCTGGTGTCTGATCAACTATGAGGATCTCCAGAAACCCTGATATTTTGGATCCACACAATTTTGTCATCCTGTGATGTTTCCCAGTTCCTTCATCAGTGTGCCTGTAACTCAGTCAGCAGTACGTGAGCCTGAGACTCCAAATACTCGCCCTAACCCATTTAGGCACACAGCCTCTAATTTCAAAACTCTGAATACATTACTTTTCTAGTCTCTGTCTCATTGGATGGCAAGGAGGTGGTAAGCACTGGGGCACTGTTGTTTCTGTGGCTTTGTCTGTAAGTGGGGATGGGTCTTAAGGTTTGCAACCTTGTGGTGTCTATGATGACCTTTTATGTGTGGTAGGAACACCATAACAATTCACTGAAGAATGACTTCACAATCACATTTTTCCATTAAATAATTTTTGGCCTGCGCCAGGAATCTGCAGATACTCTGCATTATCTACAAATATATAACAGATTTAAATTGATTCAACTTCACTGGAGAATTTCATTAAGAAAGAGGCTCATTATATCACAGATGTGAATGACTGAAATCTATGGAAAAGAGAATTCAAGGCAGTGAGTCACAGATGCAGGTAGACATGCAGGATTCATAACCATGGTGGACGGCTGGAGTTATCTGTACTCACAAGAAACAGTCTCATTGGCTCTTTCCAGACTGCAGACTTTCACCCAAATAGGGTAACTTTTATTTAATATTAACATATCAACACTAAGTATGACTACATAAAAGAGTGAGCTGGTTTGTATTTTCCCCAAAATATGTGATTTGAGGGTGATAGCTATGAAACAGGAGAATGTTCTGACAGTACTTCAGGGGAGATGTCAGATGCCTCTTGGGCTCCAGTAGGGTACTTGGATTAGAAAATGTCTTTCTCTTTTGGGAAGTTAATCTGTCTACTGCAGCCTTGCTATTAGCATTGCTAGTCTCCTACTGGCTGCTAAAGAACAGCAGCAAGTAACACTCACCTCACAGGACCTAACTGTACACCAAGAAGACCAAATAGTAGCGTGTGCTATTTTTAGTAATTTTTTTTTCATTGGGAATTGTACCTTTATATAATGCATCTTGGTTCTTATTTTTTCCCTATTCCTAGCCCTCCCTTCACGTCCCCCACCCTTCCCTATTTACAAAGACTTTATTTCCATTTTTTCCATTTCTCATCATTTTTTCCTTTCCCTTCTTTCCTTTC
>NW_004624753.1:684076-724379 GCF_000247695.1 Heterocephalus glaber
AAATGTACCAATGATTAGAATGAATAATTGATAATGTAAAATAGGAAGAAAAGGTCCAAAGGAGTAGGGGTAGTGGGAGGGGCAGGGGCAGGGGAAAGGAAAGAAGGGAAAGGAAAAATGCTGAGAAATGGAAAAAATGAAAATAAAGTCTTTGTAAATAAGGAAGGGTGGAGGGGGTGAAGGGAGGGCTAGGAATGGGGAACAAAATAAGACCCAAGATGCTTTATGTAAAGGTTCAATTCCCAATGAGAAATGTAATTGTGTTGTGTACCTACAATGTACCAATAAAAGAATTTAAGAAAAAAAAAGTTATAGTAAAAGAATTGGGGCAAGGAGAAGGTATGTGGAAAGAATTAAGATGTGTTATGTACATGTACCAACTCCCCATGATGAATGTAATAATTATGTACTAATAAAAATAAGAATTTAAAAAAAATTTTTTTGGAGCTGGGGATTTAGCTCAGTGGTGTTACATGCCTTGCAAGCGCAAGGTCCTGAGTTTGATCCCTGGTACCAAAAAAAATTTATTTTTTGAATTTTATTGAGTATAACTGACAAATAAAATAATATATAAGTGTACAACATTATATTTTGCGATAGCCTGAGAAATCATTACTAAAATAACGCTAATTAACATAACACATACTTATAGCAACTCATAATTTCCTCTGCTTAGATGCATTTCATAATGCCACAAGTCAAAAAATACTCTTGAACAAAAAGAAACACATGTTCAGCATCTTACCCCAGATACAGATTAAAACAATTAAATGAACTCCATTTTAGATGATTTTTGATATCTCTCTATGTTAATTCTTTTTTTTGGTACTGGGAATTGAACTTGGGACCTTGCCCTTGTGAGGCAGGCAGCGGAACCACTGAGCTAAATCCCCAGCCGTTATGTTAATTCATTTTTGAATATAAAAAATTGGCAATACCATATATACAGTTTTGTAACTTGCTGTTTCATTTAACAGAGTGTAGTGGACACATTTTTACTTCAATAAATTCATGTCCATGTCCTGATCTCTCAGTGATAAATTAATAACTTTTCTCCATCTCCACATTACACTGCTTCCCCCCTTATTCCTTCCCTCTTACCCAGTAACAATCTCCCTTCTACTTCCATGTTTTCTTCCCCCTCACCACTTTTTTTTCTGGTACCGGGAATTAAATTGACGATCTTGCCTTTTTTTTTTGTCTTTACCGGGGGTTGAACTCAGGACCTTGGACTTGCCAGGCAGGCATGGCGCCACTGAGCTACATCCCCGGGCCAATGTCATCTTTTTAGATTCCACACATTAGGGATAATGTGTGATACTTGTCTTTCTGAGTCTGGCTTATTTTGCTTAACACGATTTCCACATCCATCCATTTTCCTGGAAATGATGTCATTGTTATTCTTCTTTATGACTGAATAATACTCTATTGTATATACATCTGCTCACCTGCTAAGGGGCACCTAGACTAGTTTCATATCTTGGCGAATGAGAGTTAATAAACATGGGTTTGCAGGGATTCCTCTATAGTATGCTGACTTCATATATACCAGGGGGTGCTATAGCTGATCATATGGTAGTTCTGTTTTTAGTTTCTGTGGAGGAAACTTTTAAAATTTTTTATAGTGATTATATAATTTACACCAGGAGTTCAGAAGGGTTTCCTTTTCCCCATATCCTTGCCGAGATTTATTTTTAAAAATTAATTAATTAATTTTGAGACTCACTTTCTAGTGCAGGCTGGCCTCGAACTCACTATGGCGCCCAGGCTGGCCTCGAACTCAAGTGATCCTCCTGCCTCAGGCTCCTGAGTGTGCCACCATGCCCAGCTTGCTTTTTGTATTTTCAGTGATAACATTTCTGACGGAATCTCAGTGTAGTTTTGATTTGCATTACCCTATTGGCGAAAGATAAACATTTTTCATGTACTTATTAGCCATTGATACTTTTTAGCAGTGTCTGTTCAATTCATTTGGCCATTTATTAATTGGGCTATTTGATTTTGTTGTGTTTGTTTGTTTTGGAGCCGGGATTGAACTCAGGACCTTGTGATTTCGAGGCAGGCTGCAGAACCACTGAGCCAAATCCCCAGCCCTGTTGTGTTTTCAAAGGTCTTTATATACTGTAAATATTAATTCTCTGTCAGAGAAGTAGCTGGTAAATATTTTCTCCCATTCTGTAGGCTGTCTCTTCTCTCTGTTGGTTGCTTCTCTTGCTGTGTTTAAAGTTTTATGTCTCATACCTAGGTGTTTGAGCTATTTTGATTTGATTTTTGCATAGGGTGGGAGATAAGGATTTAGTTTTAGTTTTCTACATATGAATATCCAGTTTTCCCAGTGTGATTTGTTTTCCCCAAAGTACATTTTTGGCTCCTTTGTACAGAATTGATGGCAGTAGTTGTGTGGGTTTGTTTCTGTGTCCTGTTTTCTTTTCTAATTTTTCTTTCTTTTTTTTTTTTGGTACCGGGGATCGAACTTGGACTTGGTGCTTGCATGGCAGGCGCCGGAACCACTGAGCTAAGTCCCCAACCCTGTGTCCTGTTTTCTATTCCTTGGGTCTATGTTTTTATTTTTGCACCACGACCATGCTGCTTTTGTTACTATGGCTTTGTAGAATAATTTGAAATCAGGTATTGTGATGCCTCCAGCTGTGCTTTTTCTGCTCAGGCTGCTTTGGCTTTCCAGGTCTTTTGTGTTTTCATAAGAATTACCGCCTTTTTTCCTAGTTTGGTAAAGAATATCATTAGAATTTTGATGGGATAGCACTGAATCTGTAGATTGCTTTTGGTAATATGGCCACTTTAACAACCTTGATTCTGCCAATCCATGAACATGGGCAGTCTTTCCATTTTCTGGTGTCAGGAAATTTCTTTCTTCAGGTCTCTTTAATTTTCTTTGTAGAGGTCTTTCACCTCTTGGTTAGGTTGACCCTTTGGTATTTTATTTTATTTTTTGGAAACTATTGTGAGTGGAATTGACCTCTTGATTTCTTCCTCAGCTAGTTCATTATTGGTGTACAGAAAACCTATGATTTTTTTTTTTGGTACCAAGGATTGAACTCAGGAATTTGCGCTTGCAAGGCAAGCATGGTGCCACTGAGCTAAATCCCCGGGTGAAAAACTATGAATTTTGAATGCTGATTTTCAATTCGTATTAAAATTTTTACACAGTATTTTAAAAGTTATTTTTCATTGACAAATAAAAATTGTATATATTTATTATGCACACAATATGTTGTGTTAGATATGTGTGCATTGCTGAATGGTAGCCTGAATTTTTAAGAGGTACTTTGAATCACTCCTTGTAGGTTACACTTACAATCGCCCCCTCATGAGTATCTCTCCCCAGCAACAGTTCCTTGTGTTTCCCCCCTCACAGGGTTGCATTCACTTCCTTTCTTTCCTTTCTTGTCATGGATCTGTGAAGTGAAGCTTGAAGGAGGGGAGGGAGCCATCCTGAGTTGGAGAACAGTATAACTAATAGATGCCTACTAAGGAACATTAATATCAATGAGCCAGTCTCTACGGATTGCTGGTGGCACAGGCTTGTAGCCCAGCACTCTGGGAGGCTGAAGCGGGAGGATCACAAATTCAAGTCCAGCCTGGGAAATTTAGTGATTTGGTGAGACATTATCTCAAAATAAAAAATAAATAAAATGGGTTGGCGATAGAGCTCAGTGTGAAGGCACTGGGTTCAAACCCAAGTATCCCCCTCCCCACCAAAGAATCAGTTTCCCCATTGGTCAAATGGGCTCAGATAAACAGACACCTACACCATTATGATTTTTTCATGTTTCAGTATTTTAGGGATTTTTAAAAAAAGAAACAGGTAAGAAATTATCGATCATTCTAGAAAAAGTAGCTGTCCAACATTGACACCACATGTACATACTGAGCTCTGGCTCTGTGCCGGCCACAGTTGGTAGAAACACACAGTGAGCAGCAGTGGTTTTAGGTTCCTTTTCCATCTCCCGGTGATTTGGTGGATCCTTAACTCAGTCAGTTGGCTTCCTACTTCTTGGCTGTCTTTCAGGAATGTAAAGTATGTAGGTAGAATTGTATACTGCCTTTAATGTGCTGTGTTTTGAATTCAGGAAAGTTTCCCCAATTTCCTCCATGCCTTTGGTCAGCAAAGCTGTTTGCTGGTCTTGCTTCTACAGATCCCTGTTGAATTAAAAATAAACCTATGTGTTTCTCGACATTCAGCCCCATTTAGACCTTGAGACCATAATGTTAAGTGAAGTCATCAGACGCTTGGGCTCAGATATTGCATGTTTTCTCTCATGTGGGTAACCCAAAGTATAAATAAATTAAAGAGCAAAACAAAAGATAGATAACAGGAAAGAGGATTGTGGTTAGCTAGTTGCCTCTGTATAACATTTTATATAAAATAATATATTGATATAGAAATACTTTTTTTCATTATCTTACATTTCATGAGATAATTTTACTTTAAGTCTTTGCATATTTAGTCAATGTTAGTGTAATTTTCATCCCTAGAAGAACTTTTTGAAACACTTATGAAAGTTTTTCATATGACATCATCTTTCCCTTCATTTGTTTGAGTTATAATATTGTGTGATTTTGTCAGAGGCTGACACTGGAGGTTTTATTCTATTTATAATTTCTGTTTATGAAGTTATTCTCAAGAGCCTGTTTACAGTGCTAAATCTATGAAGTTTCCTTGCCTCTTAACTAAATTAAATTTTTAAATTGAAATTTTAAAGTCCTTCCTTCCTTCTTTCCCTCCTTCCCTTTCTTCTTTCTTTTTAAATTTTTGCTTTTTGAGGCACAGTGGTGCTTGTACCCCAGGCTGGCCTCCAATTCATTCTGACCCTCCTGCCTCAGCCTCCTGAGTGCTGTGATGACAGGCATGCACCACCATGCCTGGCTTAAAGTTAGTTACTTCAAGGGACGTCTGTGAATATTGTCCATTGTAATTTCAGTTAACATTGCTTTGCTCTTGAAGCTGGAATAATTGAGAAAGGGCCCTGAAGTATAAACATTTTGGTTAAGACTTCACTATATGGTGAGTGTCTTATTTTGGAAGAATATTTTGAGGGGAAGGACAAGGGATAGGTTTGCATTCTTGAACGTGTTGACTCGAGAACGTTCACTTCTGAAGGGTACCTGCAGCGGGGAGGGATGGAAAACGAGGCGGAGCCTCTGCTGGGAGCCACGGGGCTCAGGGGTCGCGATGCTCTCGGTTTGCAGGAGCACGCGGTCTGGAAGAGGGACCGGAGCACCGAGGTGACCCTGCAGCCCGCTGCCGTCCGCTGAGGCCTCGGGCTCTCAGGAAAGTCAGGTGGCTCCCCTCTGGGCTGACCCGTGCCTCCTGCCCTTCTCAGATGATGCAGGCGGAGGACCCAGCCAGGAGGAGATTCTTGAGTTGGCTTTCTTTATGTTTTGTGAAATTAGAGACAGGATCATGTTTGTATCTCGTGTGGTGTGGTGAGCATCTCAAACCAATCCAGTTTTATAGATGCACATCACAGCACACTCTGGGACTGTGAATTACCTGCTGCTGTGAGTTGGTCACAATGCTGAGATTTTAACAGCTCGAAAGCATTGTCATTTAGGCACTCATTTCCTTTCTGTTATTTTCTGTTCAAAAATGTTATTCTGTCCGTTTCATTTCATTCGTAGCTCATTGTTGTTTTAGAAATCTTTGATGCAGGTGACAGAAACCCATCTTGAATAAACTTGAGCAAGAAGATGTGCTACATGGAATCTGCTGTATGGTTCTGTCGGTACATGGCTTAGTTACTCTCCCAGTACTGGGACACAATACCCAACACCCACAACGCTAAGGAGGAAAGGTTTAGTTTGGCTCACAGTTTGTAGAAGTTTCAGCCCATAGTCCACTGGCCCCAAGGCAGGGAGACATGGCAGAGGGGCATCCTAGAGAAGAAACAGCTTACAGCATGGCATCAGGAAACAGAGAGGGATCAAGGGAGGAGGAGAGAGACAGACCCTTCCAGCCAAGGCCCCCAGGGACCCACCTCCTCCAACCAGGCTTCACCTCCCAACATCACACTTAGCTATAAACTCATGGATGGACAATTCACTGATGAGTATCCCATCCCCATGATCCAGTCACCTCCCCAAACCCATCTATGAGCTCACGAGGCTGCAGTGGACGTTTAGATGTAAACTGTAACAATACAACACATATCCTGAGAACAGAAATATAGCTAAGCCCTTGGAATATTGTTCCAATCATCTGTAGCCAGGCCAGACTCATGCTAACCTAACACAGTGGCTCCTACTTTACTGATGAACTTTGGGCTGGGGAACAGGAGAGATTTAGCTGAGAAGACAGTTTCCAGAATGTGTGCTCGTAGGCAGACAAAAAAAATTTGCTACAGTTAATAATCATGGTTTTGAAATTGGTGATAATCTATATACTACACTTACAAAATGGCTCAATGAAGCTGACAATATTCGGTATTTTATAAGACTATATAATGACCTTATCTTATCCTGAAATCCTATGTGCCAAATGCAGTAAAGCAACAAAAGTGTCTGTTCCCATTTTATAGATGAGCAGACCAGTGTGTAGAGAGGTTACGCAGCTTGCCCGAGGACAAATAGCTGGTAACTTACAGAGCTGGAATGCAAGCCTCTTCCACCACATCGTCCTTCTAGGGGCTTCAGTTCTCAAAATAAACCAACTCTGTTGTTCAGGTCTTTTCATTTATGTCAAGGAAACAACATTCTGGATTAATTTTAGGTAAAAGTACTCTGAAGGCACACTGAGTTTTCAGCGCTGGACAGCTGATCATCTGATGGGGCTGCAACATTTCCATGCTGCTTTTGGTTGGGAGAAAGACCATTCTCCATGCTCCTTGTTTCTTTTGATTTCCTATTGGCATCTCCGCTTCCCTCCATACTTTTCAACATTCAAGCCAGATGCCAACTGTCTGTGTGAAAATACACTGAGACCCTGATATATCAAGATGCCAGTTATGTGTGCAATATTTGACCATATGTGACTCTTTCAGTAAATTCCTGGGGCTTATGTTCCAGGATGGTGCTGGAAACAGGAAGATTGTAAATTCCACCAACTCACCAGATACAATGTATGCTAAACTTGACTTTTTGGTACAATGGAAGTGTTGTGTGTTTTTCCCATGGTAGCTCACAGAAGTACAAATCAGTGGGACCTCCTCAGCTTAACATTGTTATTATTGATCACAGCCATTGATTATGGTGGAGAGACTTGCCAACACAAAACATTGCTGAAGATGACTCTTGAAAGAAAAGAAGGAAAGAATGTGTCAGTGATAGCTCACAGATATATTTAACAAAAAAGTAAAAGGTTGGATCACACTAACTGGCTTAGGGAAATTCCTCAGAAGCTAGAGAAGGTAGGATTCAATTCTGAAACCATAATCAAAATATTTTGAAAGACACACAATAGAGGTTAGAATTTTGAGTAATATCCATTTCTCTCTTGTCCTTCTCCCCATCCTCATGAGATGCTGACCTAATCATTGAAGAACAAAAGCACAAGACAAAACCACCTCAGGAGGATTTACTGCATGGCAAGTCTTTGCTTTGGGTCTGGAGGAAGGCCCGTGGACAGGCCTTTTCCAGATCTACCCAGAGAATCTTCACTGTTAGCAAAGTGCCGACAACGCCAGTGAGGAAGCAGGTGATAAATGGGCCTTCGAGTGGTGTGATGCTGGGTGAGAGGCTGAAACTCATAGCCTGCCTCAGAGCTGGCCAAAGCCTTGGAGAAAAGGAGTTCTCTCACTGAACTGCAGGCCCTTGCTGCAAACACTGGAAGTCCCATTTGCGTAGCTTCTCTGCTTTTGGCCAGGATCAAGAGTAGTCTCTACTGCCGGTTTAGCATCCGATATGTTTTCCATTCAAGGACAGCATATTAAATGGCCTTTTGGAGCAGGAGATGGAATAGGAGCTTGCTCTGTCCACTCCATGCATAGACCTGGCATTGCACAACCTCCAGGAATGGTGCATCCCTTGGAGAATGTAAAACGAGTCCTATTGGTGACAATAACAGTGAAAATTTATCAGGTTATTACATGTGCCAAGCACTTCCTTTTTGTCATTTGATTCCTAGAACAACCTAATGAGGAAGACACCCTGAGTTTTTCCCTGTATTATAGCTGAGGGAATGAGGGTTTAGAAAAAGTAGCGAGACAAAGTCATGTATTTGTTGGGTCATGTGCTGACTGATCCTTCGAAGAATGGCATTGTCATTCTACTGAAACCCAGGTAAGTTAATCATTCCTTACAGGTGATATGTTGCCTATTTCTATTGTGTTACTCCCCATCTCTGCCAGAGCGAGCTGTATCCAAAGAAGCTGCTGGAACTGTGGGTCTTGACTCCGACTACGTCTGTCATAACCTCTTCCTAGGACCCAAGGACTCTATTTGGTGTAATTAGAAAATGTATTCCTGTCTCCTTTATTTGGCAGTTCAACATGAACTATCTTAATAAGTTCTTAATTGTCATATGATATTGTTTAATTTTGTTTGTTCTTTTCATCCTGATTGTAAACTTCCTTACATCAGGGGTTAAATAATTCTTACAGTGTCCACCTCAGGGCACATGAGGAGCTGTATTCTTCACAGTTCAAATTAAAGTTGTATTGGTTCTCCGTCCCTTCTTACAAATTACTGCAAACACAGTAGCTTCAGACATTATACATGTATTATAATTTCTCCGAGTCAAGAGCAAGACTCTTCTGGCCTCTTCAGTGGTGCACTCAAAGCATTTTGTGGGCTTGTTTTTTGTCTGAGCCTTGAGTGGCCTCAGATCTGCCTGCATGGCAAAAGTCTTTTCTTTGTGGTTGTAGAACAGAAGGCTTCGGCTTCTTGCTGGCTGTCAGATGGAGACCACTATTAGAAAGTAGGGGCTGCCTCACCCCAGTTTCAGATACGTGGCTCGCTTTGCACACTGGTGGTCACTTTCTTCCCAACCAGCAACTGGGAGAAGCCCGTGGGGAGTTTGCTAGCAAAATAGTCTCATGTAAAGTGACGTAGTCTTGGGAATGACATCCCCTTTGCCTTGCTGTACGTTATTGACCACATGCCCTACCCTCTCTCACAGGGATGGGTGTGAGCAGTAAGAACTGAGGTTCATAGGAAGATTGCCTTGAAATTTATCTACCCCTAAAGTGAAAGAAGCAGGAAATGTACAGATACTGGAGATTGAAATTCGTCTAGAAAATCACTAATAGTATTTAAAATAAAACTAAAGATCTGATGCTGCTTTTCCTGTTCCAGTCACTAAATTATCAGCATCACAATTCGGGGGGCTCTGGCTTGTGGAGACAGAGCCCAGGAAGGCTGCAGTCAGGAGGTCAGTGTGGAGGGAGGTAACTTGCTATGAATGGTCACTGTCCACATGTGGTCAACTTAAGCCCTTCTCTCACTGGAGGAGGGACACGTGGTCAAGCAGACAGAGTTTGTTGGCCTCTAGAGAGGCTGGGGAGGTGGTTCACTGGGACTGCAGCCTGGAAGAGCAGGGATGGAGCCTACTGAGAGAGGAAGCCGAGGTTGAGCCATCAGTATAAACAATGAGCTGATTCCACGTTGATCAAGTGTATGAGAACAATGCATAGGTACATTTTCTTCCCTGAACATAAGGCACAGTTACTTAATAGCTTTTAACATGATTTCATTTTTTTCTGCTTCCTCTCTTCCCCCATTGTTTAAACACTCTAGCTTTTGTCAAAACCCTTAGATTTCTATCCAGTTTTTCTTTGTTCATTGAAACCCAGTGATAAAATCATGTCGATTGAACAAATTGGATTGGATGTGCTTTTCTGGGTATTGCTTATTTATTGTACAACTTCCTATGCCTTTTTAAATCACATATTTTATGGGCTCTTTCTCCTGTGACTCATTTTTGGAGCTAGTCCGAGAAGGAGTTATTCTCCAGTCATGTCACCATTGACCCTGATTTCGAACTACATTTTAAAATTTATTTTTAAAAAGATATTTCATTCACAGAATCCCCACTGAGATTTTTATTGTGGAAAATTAGGGTCTGTAAATCATCCCCCTCAGAAAACTATAAATTTTATACAATTGAAACATTCCATGGGCCGAGCTTGGCACTTTGATGAAATCACCTCCTTCGCTTCTTATAATTTATGAGCTTTCCCCATTCTCCTCCTCCTGTTCATCATCACCTTGCTCTCCTAGCAAGAGTGGGGGTGGGATCCTGACTTTAAATTGCTCACTGGGGTTTATCAAGTATAATTTGTGAGCGAATTTATGTGAATCTACAATATTACAATGTATCCAAAATTATGAACAATAAAACTTTTCATTTTCTCCTGGCAGGCAGCAGGACTCTGGTTGATTGTGTAGGAGGTACCTCTGCCTGGTGCTCTGGGGAAGGGCACTGTCATTGGAGGCCAAATGGCATGGGTTGGAGCCAGGCTGCGTCCTGTAAGGAAGGACTCAGTTTCCTCACCTGTAGACTCAGAGCATGAGTTGTCTTCATGATTCTTTTCAGGGATCCATCTTCTGATTCAATGAGTGGCAGATGGTTCTTGGCTTGTTACTTCTTTTAAGGGTAATTATGGAAACCAACATGATGTCTCTCAAGGGTTGGGTTTTGGATGTGGGTGGTAACCCTTGCTTTTCAAGGGAAAGGAGAGTACACAATAGCAGTCCAGAGTGAAGCAGCCCTAACTCTTGTCTGTTAGGTTTGCCCTGGGTTATGAAGTTCTTGAAACCAGTGACTGTATCCTATGTAATCTGGAAGTTCTGGCTCCCAGTACAGAGCCCAAAGCATCCAGCGAGTCAGAGAATTCCCAGGCTCATGCGTCCACCGATGCAGGTGCCCGGAGCAGTCCAGACACACAAGAGGTGTGCAGCACGTGTGTGTTTCACTCCCAACAAATGGGCTCCGTGCTGGCACTGGGATCCTGGAGCTCCCTGTGTGTCATCTTTACTTTTTGTATGTCAGTACTTTTCCTGACTGGAACTCTGATGGATCTTCGAATGCGTTGCCGGCTTCTTGGCATCACCAGTTCTGTCAGTCTTGGCAAGAGTTTTGCTACTAGAGGAAGAGGCTAGAATTTGAAGATAGAGGCGGTGTGGCCACATGGCTGAGCTCAAGGTCTGGAGTGAGACTGAAGGTTAAATGTGGACTCTACAACTCGAAGGTACTGTGGCTTCAGACTCTTCCCCCTGCTAGGTTCAGCTCTTTTCTGTAGAATGGGGCAATAATGTACCTGAGGATTCAAGAGATTGTCCGTGCTGGAATGCTTTCCCTGGTGCTGGCAGCCAGTGAGTTTTCAATTAATGTGAGCTATGTCTTGAGAGGTAAATTATCTTTAATAGGGTTGGTTTATATACCAGTAGTAGCTACCATTTTTATTTTTTCTTTTCTTTCTTTCTTTCTTTCTTTAGGTACTGGGAGTCAACATCAGGGCCTAGCGCTTGCCAGGCAGACACTGTGTTGCTGAGCTACATGCCTAGCATTGCTGCATGACCTTAAGCAAATCATTTAACCTCTCTGAGCCTGTTCCCGTGCTTAGAGGATGGGGCCCTATACCTTATGGACAGGTGTGCAGTGAGAAGGTCGTAATGTGGTACACAGTAAGTGTAGAATAAATGCATCTCAGCAGCCATGCCCCCTTCTGGAATAGCTCTGATTTTGTTTTCTTTTCTTCTTTTTTTCCAGTATTGTGGATTGAACCCAGGGCCTTTGCACTGAGTGACATCCCCACACCCCCACTCTTTCTTGGGGCAGGTTCTCTTTAAGTTGCTAAGTTGCCCAGGCAGGACTTCAACATGAAACTCTCCTGCTTCAGCCTCCCAGAGTGCTAGAATTCTCTCATTTTTATTTTTGTGTTAAAATTCAAATTCTGTATTGGCAATGTGACGATTATCCTACCTAAAATTTGTATATACTTTTTGAATAGTCCTGGGGATCGAACGTAGGGTCTTGCATGTGCTATACAACCGTGTACACTAGGCACACTGCAACCTTTTTGTTTATTGATTTATTTAAATTTTTTTGGGGGGGTACCGGGGATTGAACTCAGGACCTTTTGCTTGCTAGGCAGGCACTGAAACCACTGAGCTAAATCCCTGGCCCTGATTTATTTACATTTTGACATAGTGTCATGCTAAATTCCTCAGGCTGACCTCAGACTTATACCCTTCCTGTCTCAGTCTTCCAAGTAGCTGGGTTTACAGGGTATGTGCCACTGCACTTGGCTGACTGTTGTGTTCCGATTTAATTCTTTTTCAACTTTTCAAAGTTTACTTTGAGATCCATGCATTCAAAGAGTAGCACCATCTTGGATAGACAACGTTGCCTGGATTCTACTTGTGACTTATGTAATTTTGGAGATTCTAGTCTTTTAGGAAAGACTGTGAATATAGTACTGTCTAAAACATGTCTGGAATCTATATTTTTTCCCTCAAGATGGAAAATGCCCTTTCAGAGAGTTGTCAGTTGTGACTCTGCCTACATGCAATTATAATATAGCACATGACTGTTTTAAGAAGAATATTGCTAGGGCTACAATGCAATCAGTCCGAAAACCTTGAAATCCCAGGTGAAGTCTTCCCCTTTGATTTGCTTGTAGGACACCTCAACACACTGTGAACTGGAATATGTGTCTTGGAACAATTTTCCCCCTAAATATTAAAAATGTAAATAAGTGATGGAATTTCTGGGGTTACAGCATATTAAAGTGACGGCCACCCAGCACTTGCAAGTAAAATACAGCTCATTTAATAATGTGTCAGTCTTAAATCACCACACTGCGGGCAAGTTTGTAGCTGAGGGAGCTGCACAAAAACATTCCTTCAAGACCACTGAGAAAGGCTGAGGAAGCAAAGGCTGCCGTGGGACCATCTCACCCGTCACGGGAGCAGTTCAGGTACACGTCATGGCCCGTGGCTTCAGGCCCAATAACCTTTTCCTCACAGGGACAGAGTCCCTGGACAGAAAACAAATCTCTGTCCAAGTTAGAGGACTTTTTCAGATTTATCTCTCATTGTCAGATCAGCATGCAGGAAACAAATGAAGGCTGCAGTGAGATTCGAGTTGGAAGGAACTCAATTTGCAGTGCTCACTGGCTTCTCGTAAACCTTATTAATGTTTGGCACGGGGTGCCAAGGAGTCGTAAAGAATCGTCCTGCAGAACATTTATATCTGCTTCATCTCTTATTATACGTCCTCAGCACAGCTTAAATCATGGCAGCCAGAGCATCTCCTGAACAGGAAATGAGAAAGTTACACATGTTTTTGTCTCACAATCAAATATTCCACCCTATCTTTTTTATGTCTCCCACTGGGAGACAAAATACTGTTATTTGGTTTCATTTTTCCTTAAGCTGTTGCTTGTAATTCCCACTTTGTTTTAGATTTGTCACAGCCCTAAAATGGAATTAAGTTGCTTATGTATTCTTATGTCTTCTGTTATTTTGGATTTGGGGCATTTCTTAATTCAGTTATGGATATATAGTTTCTTGAATTCACATTCTCTTTTGCCCTACTGATGGAGCTCATTATGGATAGTGCTAACTTATTTATTTATTAAATTCAGATTTTCCTATTTCTCTACAGTTCTCAACATATTTGACCTAATAATACGACAGGTGACACACATTGAATACTTACTGTATGCCAGGCCATTACACTTATATTTCACTTAATCACCATAGCAACCTCATGAGGTAAGTGCTATTATCACTTTCATTTCAGAAATGAAGAAATTGTTTTCCTGGAACACACCACTATTACATTACATGGATACGCTAGGAATTGGATCCTGACAGCCCTCCTTGCATGATGTTGCCCTTCTCTAGAAATTAACTCAGTTCTTTGCGTGTAATGCCCTAGAAAACATGAGTACAACAGAGAGGAAAGGAGGAAGATGGAAAGAAAGAAGGGCAAATGTAGAAAGATTTACAATATGAGTTTCTACCAATCATTGAGCTAAGAGAATACTGTATAGTTGGCCCTTGAATTGAATTGGCTTCTCTTGTGCCATGGTAAGACAGTCATGAAGGTGGTCCATTCAGTCCTCCTAATAACTAAGAAAGGACAGTCTTCCACTATAGAAGATTACATATTTTTGGTAATGTTTTTACTTTGAAATAATTTTAGGTTCTCAAAAAAAGCAACAAAAACAAAAACAAAACAAAAAATCAGGAGCAGTACAAAGAACTCTCATATCCTGTCATCTAGAAGTCTCCAATTGCTAACATTTTAGCATATTTTTTTTTAGCATTTCTTCTTTCCATAGGTATTTATTATTATTTGATGGAACACTTGGGAATAAGCCAGAAACACAATATTCCTTATCTCTAAGCATGTTGGTGTGCATTTTAAAAGAATAGGTAAATTGCCTTAATAACCGCAGTATAATTATTTTGATCAGAAAATTAACATTAACACAATGCTGACATCTAAACTACAGTCTTTATTTATATTCTGTCGATGGTCCCAGTGAAAATATTTTGGGAGGAGGTATTCCGGGACCATTCTTGTATGTTGCCTTTAGCTGTTATACATCTTTAGTCTCTTGTAGTCTGGAACAGTTTGTCTTTTTGCATTTTGACATTTTTAAAGAGAATAGGTCAGTTGTTTTGTAGATCGTCTCTCAATTTGAGTTTGTCTGATGTTTCTCTGTAATTTGGTTGAAGTTATATACGTTGAGCATGAATAACAGGAAAGCAATGTTCTAATGTCCTTAGTTCATAATATTAGGATGACTTTGGTGCTAATTTGTTCCACTACTGCTGAGTTCAGCAGTATAAATTTATAATACTTCAATGGATTTAATGTAACATTTCATTTAGATGTCAGTTTCCCGGGAATTTGGTTCAAATCAGGTTCGTCACCTATGCAGCTTTGGTTAGTCTGAAAAAGTTAGCTCCCTGTTCTGTAATTTTAGGATAAGTCTGTGGACATAAGTGAATCAGCTGAGGTACTTCCTGAAGGAAAAGTAAGCAAGACCCATCTGTACCACCATAATTCCAAATCGTGACTCTGTTTTTACTTAGGAACGTATCTTGATATTTGGTGAGTCTTTAATGAAGCAAATGGAACATAACAACATTTCCATGTTAAAACAAAGTACAATTTTTATCATAGACTCAGATTATGGGTAGGCAGAGGCATTTCTACACAACTGCTCTTGGGGTGGAAGTGATGGATATAGTCGAATTAGGGCAGTACCATTGCTGGACAAGGAGCTGGGTGGCCTTGTATCTAAGGGTAGCAGAATTGGGCCAAGTGGGAAAGGCTGGAGTCTAAAATGCCCTCCTGTCCTAATGTGGAGGAAGCTGAGTTTCATGGAACATTATCTCCCAGGAGTAAGGCAATAAGTGGCAGCACTATTTCAGAGCAATAACTGCTTACATAAATGAGGGAGGAGCCAAGCGTCTAGACAGCAGGCAAGTCGGGGCCTCCAGGAATTCAGCCTGTGTGTGTGTATGTGTGTGTGTGTGTGTCTGTGTGTGACAGAGAAATGGGGAGGGTGAATAGCAGCGGTGGTACAGATGGAGAAGAACATTAGAAGAGACAGTCATAAAGGATGCAGGACACTAAGCAGGTACAGAGATGTGATATTGCACATAGCAGAACAAACCAGAAGAGGAGGATCTCAGGAAGTCTGGGCTGGCTAGAAAGTGGTGACTAGAAAGAGGTCGTGGAAGTAGCTTAAGTGTTGCTGTGGCATCTGGGCTGGCCTGGGAGACACAGGAAGGGAAGCAGAGTGCTGTAGCTGGGGAGGAAGCAGGACAGAGTTTGGGGTCACATCTGATGGATGGCACAGCCAGGATTTTCTGTTAAAGATTTGAGACTCACAATGATTTAAAGGCCAAGAGCAGCTCCCCTCTCCTCAGCCAAACCGTGCTCTCTGGGGTATTAGACAGCTCATGTCTTTTTTTTTTTTTGGTGTCTTGTGAAATTGTTCTCTTTTGAGGTTATTCTTCAGTTGTATATCTCTTGTGCTAAGAAAATCAAATATGCTTTTTTTTTTCTGGGCTCTAAGCCTTTTCAAAAATTCTTAATACTGAGGATATGGTGTCCTTTTCATATCTCTGAATTGGGCTAAAGTGTCCAGATAAAAACAGAATGCTTGGTGAAGTATGTATTAATGAAGAAATATCTTTCAATAAAATTACTTTAGAACACAATTCCTTTCGAAAATCATCACCCATTCTTACCCTTTGTAATTCTCTGTTCCCTATTAATTTTCTTTATTTTAATTCCTCTCTTTCCCCTTGACATTTCTTCCTTATTTAATTCAAGCAGTGTTCCTAGAGACCATGGCAATGAGGTGTTGTATAAACATGGAGTGGGGCAGAATGGAAACAACTCCTATGGTGACAGAAACCGTAGAAATGTGTGTGTGTGCTTACACGCATGTGCGTGTAAAAGCTGCTTTAGGGTCAAAGCTTTGCAGAGTTCCTGCAGTTGGGAAAATGAAGTGTTTTATTGTGATCACATTGCTATTTGGGTCTACTGTTGTTGTCATCAGGATTTAACCTTTACTGCATGTCTCTAGTTCCCTGGACAGACCCTGAAACGTGGTGTCAACTCTGCTTAGTGGATTTATGCTTGAAATTAGATAGCAAAGCCACAAAATGGAAACAAATCAGAGTGCATCCAATGCAGAAATATTAAATAATGCATTCCCCATAGTGGTAGGTAAAGAGGATAAGTTTGACCTAGGCAGTGAGGAATGAAGAATGTATGAGGGGACCTAAATGTTGAGCTCAGGTGTGGCTCACAGCCGTTTCCAAGAATCTTGGAGATGTCATGGACTGCGTGATCTAACACTTCACTCCTCTTCTATCACAGCTCAGACCCCAGGGAGTGGAATTGTGGCAAGAGACTCCCTGTCTTGGGTTATAATAACGAACTGTCTTCCCTGGAGGTGAATTTGCAGGCGGAAGTCTTCCTCTTCCACTTGTACAACCCATGCAACACACATGCCGTCAGGCTGGAAGAGAGAGCCTGCAGATTTTTTTAAGGATGTAAAGGCCATTCAAAATGAAAGATACAGTTTCTTAGAATATTCTCCCCTTGAAAATGTGCCTGAGACCTTTTTTTTAACCTCTGATGTCTCCCCCCACTTTTCAATATTAAGCGTCTCTTAATAACAAAAGCAAACTGCATGTTATTTATGGAAACGGCACAGTATTAACTTTGCTAATTTCATGGTTGCTCATTTTCCCAGGGCCGGATCACCTCCTGTTTGTTTCCAAGTGCTGTGGCTGCCATGTGTTTTAAGAGTAAGGCAGAAATAATAAACTGCAGGTTTCCAGGGTAATCGCATGTTGTTTCTAGGTTTGCACAGGGAATGTGCCATCTGGATCGAAGGTCACATCGTCCCAAGACAGGGTGGAATGAGGAGGGCTTTCCTGTCACCTGCCACACTGATCCTGTGGGGAAATTCCAAATGGAACCCGGGGCCGGGAAGACCCACATTCAGATGCCCAGCACAGCGATTTTATACTTAGTGATCATCTCTGCCTCTTGGTTTTCTGTGTGTTCGTTGGGGATCCTGAAGCCTAATTTCTAAAGTGTCTCTGGATTTTCAGTGAGGTGATACAATATAGTACTTAGCATGGGACAAATGGTTAGTGAATGATGGTTCTTTAGTTTCTTTCTGTTCTGTTTCAACCTCTTCTAAACTCCTAAGCAGAGAAGCAATGAAAGCTAGCTCTAACCTTGGATGAAGAAGCCCCAGTGGGCTATATTCTGCCAGGGGAGTTGGTGTGCTATGGGAGATACTATTCGCTCAGCCTTGACTCTCCCTCCCATCCCTCCTTGGTTAGTGACCTGGGTTACCACCTGCCTGTTAGGGAACTGGGCTATTTGTGCTGTGATGCATCGGTGGATTCTAGCGGGGGACTTGAGCTCCCTCTCAGTTCAGTCAGCAACCCTTTCCCAGGGTGTCTAAGAGGTACGCCAGGAACTGTTCTGTCCCTGTAGATCTGGGACAGAATTCCTGTGGTTCCATAAAGGGCTCGAATCTTTGGATCTGTACATTCTTTCTGTCTCTTTTTTTAAGAAAAGAGTTTTCTACTTGAATGCTGTTTCATCTCAAATAGGGAGTTCCATTCTGACACAGTGGAGACATGACACTCCCCTCAACTGATACAACTTGGCTGGAGGCCAGCCTGGATACCTTTAGGATATTTTGGCTGTTGGATAAATTACAGATACCCTGGCCTTGCCATACCACTGATCATTGCTGTAGTAATGACAAACACTGGGTGCACAACTGGTTGTCTGAAAACATGAGCTAATTCATTATCCAGCACTTTCAGCAACTCCGCCTAGACCTTATTTCTCAGCCTTCTCTTGTCTGTCATTTTTACCACAAATCCCCTACAGATCTTTGCTGCCTACTTTCTTCTCTTCTATTGTCTATCTTTCAGCCACTGGCTTCTACTGTGATTTTTTAAAAACTGGAATTTTAATAACCTTCTTAGTTGTAAGGAAAAGAAAACAAGTCTCCTTGAATTAGAGCCTCACTACGTTTTCCATTTTGCTAAGTCTGCCACAGTCCAGATGGCCTATGACTGAGGCAAGTCATGTCTTTTCAGACTACCAAATCAGACTGGCACACCCTTCTTGGGCCTGAAGGAGTCAGGCTCCAAGGGGCACTGGAGACAGAGGTGAAGCCCATACCCCACCCTTTGGGTGCTCACAATAAGCAAACAACCACAGTACTGTGAACCAAGAGGAATAAGTATCATATAAGCAAAGCGACTGCTGGAGGGTTCATGCTGCCCCTCTACTGATCTTAAGTGGGTGGGAGTATCTTGACTAGAGTGTATGTCTGAGTCTGAACAGTCCGGTTTGCAATTTACTAGGGTTCTCTTTTACTCTTGGACTCTCTTTGAACAGTAAGTTTCATGGGCTTCCTGTTTGCAATACGTGACCAGTTTAGTTTGGGGATAGTCATGTTCCAATTTATCAAGAATTCTTGAATTGTTTGACTTTATATGAATGATGAGACTGGGGTAGATTTCTTGTTTGGTTCACTTTTTTTCCCTAACCATAATATTTGTATCTTTCAGGTTACATCAAATATGAAATGACCAATATAAGGTGTTTCTTAGTGGATAGTTCCAACTATAGTATGAGCCTTTGTAAGCACTCATTTGAGTTTTATTTTATTTTTATTTTGGGGGTACCAGGGATCAAACTCGGGACCTTATGCTTGCGAGGCAGGCGGTGGAACCACTGAGCTAAATCCCCCGCCCTCATTTGAGTTTTAAAATAACTACCAATGAGATGACTACTGTCAGCATTTGAAAAAAATGATCCCAACTTAGATCTATTCTAGATCCTCTGGACATTCTACCTTATCACATGTAGTAGACGCTAAGGAGAATTGCTTTTGATTATTTGTAATAGTTTAACTTTAATGTAAGGTGAAAGCAAAGGTTGGTAGGATTGGGGATGTAGTTTAGTGGAAGAGCATATGCTTAGTAAACATGACGCCTTGGGTTTAATCTCATTTACAAAAAAAAATGTTAATGAAAAGCAAATGGAAAATCTAGTTCTGAATTTCATGCTATTCCAAAGCACATAAGTTCAAGTTAGTGTATATATCAGAGAATGAGTTGATTTTACAGCCAACCTAGAGCTCACTTATTCATTCCTTTAGCCATCCACTGAATGGATGAACTCCACAATTATCAAGTGCTATCTGCCAGCCAATCTAGTGGCACGCAGAATAGTGATAATCTATAAAGACATAACAGGGCCCATAGAGCTTGGTGTAGAACCACAGAATAGAACCCTTACAAGTGATTTTATTTTATCCATTTTGGGTGTTCCATTTTCTAGAGTCCTTTACTGTCTTGATACTTGACTATTAGTAACTTTGATTTTGGAGTTATTTTGTGCTAAAAAATTGTTACCTGTGTTCTGAGAGTTTTGCCATATGCAGCGATGTAAATGAAACTATGCCTTGCTGAAATACAGTACCTAGGGATATCTGCTAACTTAGGGGTTCAACTGTAGTCCACAGCTCAGGTTGGTATACCAGTTACAGAGGCGGATGGCTAGAAAATGCTTAGAAATAACAGAAACCATGATCATTAAAGCTGTGTGTGTTTGGGTACAACTTTCCCACAAGTGTACCAACTGTCAAGATTATGTTAGAGCTTTGTATCTTGTTAAGTATTGACATAACTAATAGCCAGTTTATTTAGAGAATATTTAGTTCAGTTTGGATCCACTACTATGAATTCTACATCTTCTGGTCACCAATGAGATCTTTATGTGTTGGATTTGATACTTACCATTAACTCCAGAAAAATTTTAGTCTTACAGTCTCTAGGATTGGGAGAGAAGGACCGCAGCTCTCTTTTCTTAATCAAAACAATTTAATCTGTCCTTTCTTCGAAGAATTTATTTCTATGTGGGACCTGTTTCTCTGTGTGGCCTCAACACTCTCTATGTGTTGCAAGAGACGTCAACTCCTGGTTGTCATGTCAGAATGGCTTTCCTATGATATGAACACAGTCAGGGAACAATTGCCCTTTATTTCTTGCCTTGAACAGATGTGTCAAGTTACATTGGTAACACTGCCTAGTCCGTTCCTATGTTGACAATGTCAGAGTGAATATGTGATCTACACGTTCAGTGGGAGTTTTCATTCTGACCCCTCATGATTCAGTAGGAGACCAGATCCATTCAATAACCAAAGGTATATGTATGACCAATTGTATTCCTGCCATCTGATGGGAAAAAGAAAAGAAAACAAAACAAAAAAACTGACAATAAAACCTCTCAAAATCGGACTGGGATTTAGCTCAGTGGTTTCACTGCCTGCTGCGCAAGCTCAAGGACCTGAGTTCGATCCCTGGTACAAAAAACAAACAAACCAACCCCAAACCTCTCAAAATCGATGTCACTGGGAAACACCAAATAGAACAAATATCACTGCAAATGGAGCAGGAAATGTGGGTTGCAGACAGGGCACTATGACCACAGGCATGTCACTCAACCTCTTTGAACCTTACTTTCCTCCTCTGTAATGCAAAATATAAGTTATCATATGCTTTTTTTCTACCTTGCAGACGACAGACTCTTAAAAGTCTGGCAATTGCCCCAACTCTTCTGTTCAGGTTGACTTTCTGGAAATGTGCTTTGTTCTCCAAGGATTTGATTATTGAGTTATCTTTATATTCTGCTGCTGTCAGTGGATGGACTATAAATGCTTCCTGACAGCCTCTCTCTTGAAGATATTCAGGCCCCAGTTAAGTTCTTCCCAATTAAAAATAGAACCCTGAGATGCTGCAGCTGTAGCACCTCTTAAACCTCTTCAAATAACATTGCACGACTAAGTACCTGCTACTGTGCAGATGGTGCCCACAGAGCCCCCAGTAGAGCCTCTCAGAAAGCGATAACCTCCGAGTGGCTGCCAGTCCTTAGTAAGCCCTGGTCATTCAGGGGATGTAGCATATCTCCCAGGAGTTCTAGAAGTTCCCGGGGAAAACAAATCACCTTTTCTTTGCTACAAAAAACTCCCTTTGTGTAACAACAACTAAATCCTCCAAAACAATATCAGACAAACAAGCATGTATGATTCTAATTCAATTCTATACCTAATAGGGTAGATAGTTTATTTTCCTCATGTTTCTGTCTGGCAGGTTTGAGGTAAAGAGCCAATGAATAGTTTAAAAACTGAGCACTGATTTTTGGGGAGACAGAAGAATTTACTTCTTTTCTTCCTATTTCTTCAATAAATGATTAGCTTTGAAATACATGGCCCCAAAATTGAATTGAGCTCTACTGGACTGTTTTCTGACTTTGGATTTTTATTTTCTTTTCATTCTTTAAGGAGAGTTTGAAATCAAACTTATCTTATCCCTTCCATAGTACATATGTCAGCTATTAAAAATTTCCAAGTGAAAAATCATAGAAGGTTCTTTGTTTATAAGGCAAAGCTCTGAGGAAGATCTCTTTATTGTATTTCAACAGCTGCTCGCTGTGGGAGCACCCCCACCTTAAAGCTACATTACCAGTGTCACTACTGGTTAATAAGCAGCATGACAATGACGTAAGCGGCCAAGTCTCCTTTGTAAACACTTCCTTAGGTAGGTAGGATTTTTATACACTTTCCCAAAGGACTGAGTTGACACACACGGGCTTTTGCTTTATCTCCACAGAGTTCTGGACTCAACCCCCCAGGGAAACATATGTACCCTTCGCTTCCTCCACTCAGTGGTGTGAGCTGTCTGACGGCTGGCCCAGGGAGTCCTTTCTGATGAGACTTTCGGCACACTCATTTGTCACCAGATGAACCCCACGAATGGGAGCCATGTGCGCAGTGGAAGCTCGCCATCAGGGCTTTGTCCTCTGCAGAAGAGCAGGGCCAATTTCCCCCTGAAAGCTCATGGCTCTCTGTCTGGTGTGATTCAAGAAACCTTGAAGCTTTCGTCCCAAGCACTTTTCTTGGGGAGCCCTGCACTTTTGAGTGTGCTGCTCCTATGGGTTACATCTGACTTTTCCATGGTTTTTCCCATTTTTCATTCTCTGTAAAAATGGACATTGCTCTGGGAAAGTCCTTTATACCTCAGTGTGCTTGACCTTATAGTGCCCTTTGTCTAAAGAGCTAGGATTGGAGGGGAACACTGCAGAGAGCCAGGGAGAGGGGAAAGAAAGAAGATAAATGAAGCCTGGAGTGAAACGGGCTCTGCCAAGGGCAGGGTGGGCCAGGCTGGCTCTGTTAGGTGGCCCGGATTTAGGAGTGAGGACTCAGTATGCCTGCATGCCCTGTTTGCTTTTTGAATGTGTCCGTGAGCATCTGGCTAAGTATAAACTGAGACTATATTTCTGGAAAAACAAGCTGGATATATTTATCAAGGGGATAAAGAGCATTCATAAGCTTAGAATCAATAATTTGGTGGGATGTTATCCTAAAAAAATAATCAACAATGAGGGAATTTCAACCCAAAGATGTTCACTTGGACGTTATTTATAATGGCAAAAATATTGGAACAAGTTAAATGTTTATTAATAGGGGGATGAATACTATGGAAATAAATTTATGCTATAAAAGTGACTAAGATAGTATATGAAATATACTAATATGATTTCAAGCATGTAAAATATATATGCACAGATGTAAGGAATTTTAATAATGGTTATCTATGGATGGTTATTATATCTTTTTGTTCTTTTTTTATAAATTCTCCACTATGGTCATTTATTACTTTTAGATATAGAAAAAAGTTATTAAAAATTCATCCAAGAGCAAATGTTTACGTTAAGGTTATAACCCTAAAATATGGGAGTCCTCCAAGGAGGCTGGCTATAGCTGTACAGCGATTTCCCAGGGGATAATTAAATATCTGTCAGTCTTTCCCTTATGTATGGGTCCTTTATGTTCAAGGGCTGTAATTCTAAATAAAATGTCTATGTAGTATGAAATTTGGCACCTGATATTTGATTTTGGACAGTATCACAGCTTACTGTGGCCAACTCTGAGGTAAAAACAATTTGGATGGAGGTTAGCATTCAGAGATATTTCTAAGCTTTCCCCTAGAACTAGACAAGGGCAGCAACACACAAGAAGCAAAAGAAGCCTGTGCAGTAAGTTTTTCAGCCCACAGGAAGATTTAACAGTTTTATCTACTGGCTGGATGTGGACCCAGACTGTCAAAACCTTTTCCCTGAGTTGGGTTGACTTCCCAAGTTTCAGACATATCTGAAAAAGACACTATAGACTACCACTCCAATTGGCCTTCCATGCAAAGATCCATTTGATTCTTGAAAACATAACACATAGTTAATTATTAACTTACAGTATCCGAGATTCCTGAGGAGTGGGTTTGGCCTCACTACTTTGGTACCATTTTGGGGATTTTTCTCCACTGGAAATGCATCTCATATCTCTCCTCCTTCAGGTTCTTTTGGGCCATGTTAAGTAATAGCTCTTCTTTGAACCTTCCACTTCTGCCCCAAGTAATGCTAAGTCCTGCTCCTTGGAACATCCCAGGCACATTTTTGGTGTTTTTCTATTACTTTTATTAGATTGTTAATTTCTTACATCCAAGGGCTGCTGTCTCTTACTCATCTTTGTATCCTCATGCCTAGACCCTCTTAGAAGGATTGAGTTCATTGATATATAAACAAATCAGGTGCTAGTTGGCTGGGTAATTTAGATCTGATGATCATCTCTCAGCTCTCAAAACTCATTACCTGTGAAGGTGACCACACATTTTCAAAAGTGCCTCTGTGGGGTACCATTCTAGAGAAAGGTACAGACTGAAAATGGAGCAGAGAGCTAGCAATGTAAACGAAATAGGGTTCTCTACTATGGTTTACTTAACTTTAGCAGTATGGAAAGTAAACTGGGCTTTAGCATTAGACAGAACTGAGCTTAAACCTTAGCTCATGACAGATTAGGCCGGTCTCTATACTCAGGAGAACTGAAGATGCATGATGTCCAGAACAATCTGTACTCTTGTGAAAATCTGGGCTGCACGACTTAGACTTCACAGGGCTGTTAATTTCTGGGTCTAATATCCTGAAATAATCACTCTATTCCCATAACACACCACCTAATATCTCTTTTGAAAATTCTGGTTAATACTGAGATGGAATATTGAATACATTTCTGCAGAAAAATTGCATTTGGTTATCAGTACATCATCTATGAATCTTATACATAATCACAGTGTGACTACTGGTGGATCACTAGAGTCCACCAAATCCTGCTGCTGCACTTCTCTGTTTGTATATTTATAAGTCTGGTCCATAATGTTTCTGTTCCCTGTGTGGAGTTGGTGCATGTCCACAACACAGCTTCACTCCTTTTCCACCCCCTTTCCTTCCCCTTCTCCCTCCATGTCTTGGTCCTGTGCCCGTTGGAGGAAGATCTACCTCTCTACTTCTGATTACCTAGCTTTTGTTTTGCTCTTTATTTGTAATTTGAGTTTCTTGTATAAGAGAGACCATGTGATGCTTCAATTTTTGTGTCTGATTTATTTCACTTAATATTATGGTCTCAAAGTGCTTCCATTTTCCTGCAAATTCAAGTTTATCTTTCTTTATGGCAGAGTAGTACTCCACTGTGTATAAATACCACATTTCCTTTATCCATTCATCTGTCCATGGACATATAGGCTGCTTCTAAGATTTAGCTATTATGAGTTGTGCTGCTGTAAACATGGATATGCATGGATCACTGTAACATGATGTCTTTGATTCTTTTGGGAAAATACATAGAAAGGGAAAAGCTGGGTCCAGTGAAATTTCTTTAGTTTTTGGAGGACTCTCCATACTGATTTCCATAGTGGTTGTATTAGTTTACATTCCCACTAACAATATAAAAGTGTTCCTGTTTAAATTTCCTGTTTTTGTTTCCTCATCTAAAATGCAGAATAATAATAATACTTTGTCTTGTTGACATGCTTTGAGTATAAAATGAACTAATATCTACCAAATGCTTCCAGTAGTGCTTGGCATACAGTAGGCAGCCAACAAACACAATCTCCCCAGGAAATTGATTTACAAGCTGGAGATTAAAGACCCATGTTGAACCAAGGCATTCAGTAACTGCGCTCGACTCCACTGTAGGGCTGGTGTCTTCTTTTAGGGGAGGAAGGCTGTGAATGAGTTGTGGCCCTGGGCCTCACAGCAGTTTAGATTTGTTAACAACATTAGTGGAGAAACACAGGGCATGGAAAAAGTCTCCAGCCAAGTGAGATGAGGGCCTCTGCATGAGCAGCAGTGGACTTGAGCTCTTACAAACTGGCACAACAAATGATGGCTCTGCCCAAGAAATCTTGTCCTTCGACCTTGATATCCTGGGATTTTTTTTCACTTGCGGATGAAAATATAAATACATGCAAGAACTTGACAGTGCAGCATCCTTAATTTCTGGTGTACTTCCTACTTCTATTTGCAACACGGGTATTTAATACAATAAAAGTGATGTGGTATGTGTGAGTGCTTAACTAAATAAGCAGCTTTTCTGATATGAAGAAATCAAGGAAATCTCATTTTGAGATTTTGAGGACCTTCTTCTTATACCCAGCCCTTTACTTTCATGTATTGGATCTCTTCTTCTGATTTATTAGTGGTTTGTTTTTGTTGTTATTATTTCTCTCCTATTTTCTATTTCTTGCCTTTTGTCCTTCTTTGAGTTCTTAAAAAAATGTAACCTCTTAATCCTTTGACTGAATATCTATTTCTCCTGTAATAGTTTTTAGTTTATAATTTAACAGATGATTTATTTAGATTTTAACTTCTCTGCTACCTATACTGAGTCCCTTTTTGTTTTCCTTTTGCTTTTCAGTTTTTGGTCCTGCATTTTGTATGCGATTTCCTCAGATGCCTGATGAACCAGGTTGCCCATTCAGTATTGTAAGTGACATACTAAAAAGATACTGGAAATGTGCTTCGCAGAAGATTAGCAAGGGAGCAAGCCAGATATTTCATGGGGAGAGGTCTCCAGGATGTCTCAGTATTTTTCTCATGGGTCCATGGGTTTCTCGGGAGATCAGACTGGTAGTATTTTTGCCTGTTCCTCCCTCTCAAGCCTGTCATTTGGTGAAGCATGCTGGGCTCTCCTCCTTTTGTGGAACAGAGTGGAGCCACCCAAGTTGCCCTAGCCAAAGCCAGACCTGCCAACCAGTGTCCCAGTAGATGTGCACATCCAGCCTGGATCAGCCTGTAGGCCTAACGCTATGTCCATAAGCGGTACATTTTTATTGTTGATCACCACTGTGGCTTTTTGTTACCAAGTGTTACTACCTAACAGACAATACACTACAGGGTTTTACCCAGATTCAGGGAGCTGCAAATAACTTTAGAAATTAACCTGTTATCTCCATGGTGTGCAAATACCATATTTTCTTTATCCATTCATTTGTTGATGGGCATATGGACTGTTTCCAAGATTTAGCTGATATAAACATGAATTGCGCTGATATAAACATGTGTGTGCATGTATCTCTATAGTATGATGTCTTTAACTCTTTTAGGAAGATACCTAAAAGGGGAATAGTTGAGTCTACTCTGCCATAAAGAAAGATAAATGAGTCATTTGTTGGAAAATGGATCCACCTTGAAACCAAAATGTTAAGTGAAATAAATCAGACACACAAGCTTAAGTATGACATTGTTTCTCTTACATGAGAAACTGAGAGTAAAAATAAAGAGCAAAATAAAAGATAAATAATAGTAAATAGGGAGATTGTTCACGCAGGAGAGAGGAACAAGGGATGGAGGGAAGGAGGGGGAGGGAAGGGACAAAGGATGAAAAAGAGGGAATTGAGATGTGTCACATGCATGTACCAACTTCCTAGGAGGAATGCAAACACTATATACTACCCTCATTTACTAACTAAAATAAAAAAAGAAATTCACCTCTGATCTTCTATGTAGACTGGGGAGAAGTCATGAAGCTGTGTGGGCTGTGGAGGAATCAGAATATCTCGCTTCCACTCATATCAGTGCATACCAATCCTCTCTTGAGGCCCTCCTGGGCCCCTCACTCAGAAGTCTGCAACGTGACTGTTCCCGGGCTTCTCCAGGGGTTTGTGCTATGAGTGAGGGAGGATGCTGCTTTTTGCATCTCTTCAGCAGGCACCAGGCTTTGTCCTTTTCCTGTTGTCTGAATCGCATGCCAGCCACCTTCCGGTTTCTAGGACTTCCTTGCTCACTTTGTCTCTGGCACTTGGCCCCTTTAATGCGTCTCCTCTTATACAGATGGATTTTAGGAGAAAGGGAAGACAAATATGTACCCAGTATTCCATGTTTAGCTTGAAATATGTCCAGTTTTTAATTGTATTTTCCCTCATTCTGTGATTTTTTTTCCCTTATGAATGTTGACCTGGTAGAATGATTTCCTTCAGGACTTTAATTGACATGATTATAAGCACCTCTCTGAATAATTTAATAGAATAATAAGCAGCTTATCCACCAGTGCTTTCTCTCTCTCTCTCACTGACTGTCACATAGTAATCATTCCAGGGACATTGGACAAGAGTCTACTTTGGGCCTGGTATTGTGCTAGCACTGGTGAAACAGGAAACAAACAAGATTCCTTTCTTTAAGGAACCTACAGTGCAGCAGATCTGTACACAAGAGCACAATCTATACAACATATAGATGCTATACAACATAACATCTAGTTCCTGAGCACTTCCTCTGTTATTCCACTAAGCATTACTGACCCAGTCAACGTCTACCCGCCTTGTTCACTGGGCATGTAAAGGTGAGATGGAGTAAGATGGAGTCACATAGTTGTCAGTTTAAATAATGGGCAAAACTCTTTTTAAGCCTCAGGTCTCCAGTGTAGCATGGATTATTTTTTTAAAAATCAGAAGATTTTTGTCAACATTTAAAAATCAAGATGTCTCTTTTCTTTCCCCCAAATACACATATGCACACACACTCTGATTTTGAGTTTCTTTAGACATATCAAAAGCTTCTGTAGCATTGGGCCAGTTTTCTATATGGCAACATTAAGCAAACCCAGTACTGCTCTGGCTGATCCCTTAGGATGATGCATGTCATTTGCCAGTGGCCCTGTCACCTCCCGTTGTAATATTTCTGGCTGTGTTATGTATTTATACTATTTGTTTGGCTTCTATGGGCATTGAAATTTTCCACCTGCTCTGCTGATAAGGAAATTAGAATGCTATTAAAAATATTCTTTTTTTTGGTACTGGGGATCGAACTTGGGTCCTTGCACTTGCGCATCAGGTGGCGAAACCACTGAGCTAAATCCCCGGCCCTAAAAATATTCTTAAAGGAATGTTTAATCTGTACCTGTGAAAGACATGAGGCATACAGTTAATTCCACCATATATTATTGCTCCCATATCCCTAAGTGTGACATGTGTGTGTATACCATGCAGTTAGGAATGTCCTTTAAGTTCAATTTCAATGCTTAATTGTTTTCTCAGTGCATTGATGACCAGGTTGCCGCTTCTGAGCTGGCTTTGGCCTTCTTAGGTATTTCATTCTACAAAATCCATCATCTCCTTGATTTCTGGCCCATTGTGTCAGATCACTGTTGCTGACTGCTCTGGACAGAGGTCTCCTATTTATTATTTCTGCTCCATTTTTATTTTCCTCTAGTCTTCAGATGGTCCTGAACCTGTGGGTTTATTTATCCAACCTCATGTCTCCTTTTAGAAACAGCCTTCATATTAGCTCACTGGCATCTGGGCTGCGTGCATCTCTGCAGTGAGTCAGCCTGGCTCATCCGTCCAGTCCCTGGTCTCTCACATTAACTTTGGTGCTTTGATAGGACCGTGCCCTGCCCCTCTGCCTCTGCTTACTCCAACCTTCCCAAGTTCAAAAAAGGGGTTCAGGTGTCCGGTAGCCCTCGGTCCTGTGATAGTTATTAGGTTGAGCGAGCAGACGCTCCCGAAATATCAAGACTGATTTGAACTGCTGAATTTTCTACCTGTGGAAATCTGTGTACGAGGCTTGAATTTCCTCCTCTCCTTAGGAAAAATATGAATCTTCATTCTTCAGAGACTAACTACATGGTGTCCTTGTATTTTGTCTATTTTCTTCAAGAGACATGAGGTTAATCCAGAGGGAATATAACCCAGGGTTCTTTTGTAGGGGGAAGACACTGGAGGAAGACTGGGGCTGGTCTCCTCTGCAGTGTCCAGTGGGCTCCTGGGCATGCATGTTGCCCTGCACACCACCAAGGAGGGAGTGGGAGATTAAACAAGAAATCATCCTGAGGAGTGCCTGCAGGACAGATTCTGGGACCCCAGAAGGAGCCCCAGTGAAGAGAGGGTAAGAAAAGTGAGAAGAGAGAACTTGGGGTCTGGTAACACGGCTATCAGCAGAATCATGTCTTCACGAAGAGAGAGCAGATGGCTCCAGAGGGTTCAAGTTGAATCAATGGTATGAACCCCAGGGAGATACAGTTGGGCTCTTCTTTCTCCTTTACTTCCCTTATCCTCCTCCTCCTCCACTTCTTCTATTTAAAGGAGAAAGTTAAAAGTTGGTTTTTCTTTTGGTCCAGGAAGAATATTCTGAACCTGTGGGCAGCCAAGCATAAAGTGGATGACCACTTGGTGGGGATGTTGTAGAAGAGATGGAATCGCTGGTGGTCTGATTAGCCCTGATGAGCTTTATGATTTCCCTCTCTTCTGGGATTCTAGAGTGGCTGAAATTGTCATGGAAGGAGATTACTGAACATTGTGTGTGTGTGTGTGTGTGTGTGTGTGTGTGTGTGTGTGTGTGTAGACATTCTAGGAGTGAATTTTATTCTGTCTATTGTGGCGGTAATAATGAAATATTAAAATGTGAATGTGTTCTGTTTATGGATTACCCATATAGGTAAATTAGACCTCATTACTGGTCAATAATACCACTACCCATTGTTGGAACGAGTTTGGCTCCTTTTTCCCTAAATTAATTACTCATTTTATGGAATCAAATAGAGACTGAGTCAATTAGGGCATTGAGTCAATTAATGAATTCACTAAGATAAGAACATAACAAATGTCAGATCATTCCCAATTCTTGGCCTTAATTTCTAGGCAAAAAATAATATTTATTCATTTCTTCCTTTCCTTCCATCCTTCCAAATTAGTAGATAAAAGATATAAATATTCCTTTCATATGATCCCTTACAGCTAACACTATGCTAAATTTGGAAAATTCATTTAGGAGAAAATATAACTGAATAATTCAGCCTCATTTCTTTTACATGGGATGAACCTCAGCTTTATCAATTTTTCTTCCTAGTGCCTTTCCCAGTCTCCTCAATCTAAGTTCTTTCCATTTTATTCCGTGTCCCTGAACCATATATTGTGTTTTGCAAGGCAGGCATGGCACCACTGAGCCCAACAGCACATTTTTTTTTTTTTATTGCAAGGTCCCGAACTCAGGACCTTGCACTTGCAAGACAACACATACTGTGTTTTGACTAGAGCTTGGTTACTTGTCAATATGTCCTTTTCCCCTAGTTGATGGCAGAAAGGAATATGTCATGCACACTTTTGTAATCCCACAGTACCTGTGTCCTTTTGGTGGTTCTCAACAGATATTTGTGGTTTGAAATGATTTCTATTGTAAACTAATTTGCTTATTCACTACATGAATAAGAGTTAGTAAGATAGCACTAATTAAGTATCCCATATAAGGTTGTGGCAACTTTGCTGTGGAGGTTATAAATGACTACCGTTATGTGAGAAGACTCGGAATGGACAACAGCATGGCAGGAAAGAAACCACTTTTCATGTTTGGCCATGGCTTTCACATGTGGGTAACCTTTTTATTGTGATCTGGAGCACTCTTTCTAGGGCTTATGAGGAATTGCAAAGGAGGACAGGACGCCTCAGTCTACCCCCAGCCTTTCCACCAACTGGCAATGCGGTGTTATTCCAAGCACTGGGTTTATCTGGTCTTAGCTTTCTCTTCTGGTGGACCTTTTGGGCAGATGCTAGCTCTTATATTCCTCCACAGTAGGTCACAAGATTCCCCTGTCTGTGACATGGACCTGTTCTCTTACCCCTCACAATATGTGCAACCTCAGACAACTAATATGCTTTTGTGTGGCTCGGCTTCCTAACTTGTGGAATGGGGGCTGCCTATTTACCAGGGCTGAGATCATCATAAATGAGTTAATGCACATGGCATGTTGTAGCAGTATCTGCTGGCAGATAAACACTGATTTAATGTTATCTTGCTCATTTTGTGACTTTTCCAAAACGTGTTAGCCCATCTCCAGTTGTTAAAGTTATAAAGCAATGCCTAACATGGAGCCTAGAACGAGAGAACACTCACCCTACACTTTAGCTCTAATTTGTATCCTTCCTCCTTCCAGTAGCAGTATACAAAGCTATATTTCCATTTGTTGTTAGACTATATCTGATCATTCACTCACTCTGGTCCACAGTTTAACTATCTTTATTTTTTACTTTGTTTTGCTTAGCATGGTTTTTAAAAAATATGCCTAAACTTTGAATTATGGTTCATTGTCCTGTGTTCTGGGATGATGTAGAGACTTTGGACTTGTCATTTACATGCTCATAGAACTCATCAGTAGCATGGATAGAGACAACTGGCATGCCGATCTGGTGTCTTTGGAACATTGCAGTCTAATAGTCGAATGCAAGGCTCAATGTAAGAATGCACCAACCTTCTAGAAATTTCTTCTTGGCTTCGCGTATAACGGCATAACTGACATAACTGATGGTCTATTAGTTCAGTTAAATATGTGAAGTTAATTAAATCTATTGGGCATTGATCCATGATAATCCCTGTTTTGTTTTGTGTATGTGAGAATGTGTAGTCTACTAAAGTGAAAGAGAAAAATGTGAAGGAAGCAACAAGTCTTTGGTCTCAAGGAATCTGTACTTTTATATGATGGTGGTGCTTTGAGTATTTTGAGAAGAGTATATATTTGAACATGTTACTCAAAGTCATTCGTTGTATACAAACATACATGTGTGTGTATGTTGCTCTTCAGCACTGTTATTTAATTTTGTTTAAATTTAAGAGCCAGCTGAGTTTCAGAAAGAATAAAGAACATGCCAGCAGGTTGCTGAGCTCGAATATGAAGCCAGGAAGGTCTTCCGACTCCAGAGTGTGTGCACCAGCGCGTTCAGGGAGGAGAATGTGATACCGTGTCTCTGCCAAAGGGACTTTGGGGAAACTGCAGAGGTTCCTGGTGCATTTCATTGGTTTTATTATTAGTCTGTAGTGCCTTTCTCATTCTCCGAGGCAGTCCACAACGGTCCAACTTCGAATTTGTGACAGGGCCATGATTTAAAGCTCCAAGCGTATGATTATGAGATGCTGGTTCTCAGCATTTACCACAGCCCCACTAACTGCACAGCAGCCAGCTCTCAAGATTTCTTCCAGGAGGCTAGAAGGAGTTTTCTCCCCACACAGAGCCCAACTCCATGGGAAAACATTAGCAGTGACAAATGACTCTGAATGAATACCTGGGTCTGAGGTAAATACAAACCTTTGCTCTTCCATAAGAGGAAGCCATCACCAGGGTATTCTCCACGAGAAGGTTTGGAATACATTAGCCGAACAATTTCAGTCATTATCTACTAGCCTTCAGGAGAATTTCTCCAATTACTAAGCAGGCAGTGGGAAGTGTTATTTCTTGGAGCCAAGACTATTTACATTGATATTTATAGATATTTATATTTATTTCCTTTGGCAGACATGGACAAACACATTTTTGAAAATACTTTCAGTCTGTGGAAAAACAAAGCAGAATATGCTTTTAAAAATCCACCACAGAAAGGATAATAATAGCTTCCATGTCTGAAGACAACAGACAGGCATAAAATATAAAGGAATTATTTTATCATGGACAAGAGAATTGCTGTTACAGCAAATTCTGACCCCGTCAGAGTCTGGATAACTCTTAGGTTTAAGACTCCCACCCCGCAGACCTCGGTCCACATAGGAGACAAGAATCTTGGGCTTAGCAGTATTGGCAAGGTGCTGCATTATGAGACTTAGTTATAGAGTGTCTGCTCCCCAAGGAAAGAACTGCAGGAATTTTAAGAACTTGCATTAATTCCCTGGTGTAGGAGCAGTATGTCTAAGTATATTTCAAGCAAATCCTCAACTCAGCACATAAAGCTGCAGTTCCACCACGCCTTTAAAAGGCAAGTGGAACACGGGAACCTGGCCAGACTGACCTCCTGGTACAAATCCGCTGCTCACCTCCCAATGGCCCAGTCAGTCCACCCTAGTCACGTGCAAGAGCTGATCTTCATCGCCCTTCTCCCCCACCCTCTCCACTGCCGCATCCATTTCAGCCTCTTGACTTTCTCCTGTGGCCATTAAAAGCATATAGCAATTTGGATGATTTCTTTAGATATTGTTGATTGATTCTGATTACACCACTTTTGGTCATACATTTTAAAACATTTATCATTAATATCATTTTAATGAAATTAATTTTTGAAAAAACAAATCCTCAATAAAGGTCTTTGGGTGGATTTGAACTGGTGACTGTAAGTCTTTAGTATTTGAATAAATATAAAACACCATAGTGGCAGAATAGCTGGGTTACTTAGATGAGGGTGTGTGGTAGTTAGGACAACTTAGTGGAGTAAGTAGGGTCATTTATTCATGTTGTTGATGGTTCTTCAAACGTAATCTGGAACGGGGGTGCCAATAAATTGCTATTCTACTTGCTTTAATAGGGAGAGTGAGAGTCCATAGGTTTAAATGAATAAAATGGGACAAGAATGCAAATTTGCAAATTTGGCAGTCTCTCTGTGTGGTATCCAGACATCTTGATGGTTTCAGTCCCATGTTAATAGAGTACGAAGTGAATCTCAGGCCTGCAGGGTTTAAGGACCATCTTATCATTACTGTGTGCATGGGATGGCAACTTGAAGACAAATGTAAGTCTTGGGTACTGCAGGCTCCAAGACCCACTTCTGAGTGTCCAGTCGATCCTAGTCCCTTCCGTTGAATAGATGTATTTTGATTTGTTCCAAGTCGGTTGAAATACCTTTGTTTCCTTAGACCAGTATGTTGGTATGTCTCCTGTTGACATTTAGTCTGTTACTCAACTGTGGTTAAATAAAGAACCACAATATGGATATCTTGCCGTTTGGTATTTAGGTCAGATCCTATATCTATCTCCATGACATCTGTGATACAGCCTTACTGTCCAGTGGATATTATTGAGAATTAAATATTATAAGCTTGAAGCAAAGACTATTTTTACATTTATGGTGTTATAGCCAATACACCATTCCTTCTATTTGACTGAAAGTGATCACAGTAGCAGATTATAGTCTCCTTCGAACAGTAATGATACCATGACTGTTTTTAATGACTTCCAACATAGGAAGAAAAACTTAGAACTCAGATCTCAGGGTGGGTGTGGCAGGAGAATTATAGTATAAAATCCATATGTTTAAAGCGTTGCTTGTTGTATGGTAGATTGGGAGAGCTCAGGTATGTTTTGGGTTAGTCCAGTCCCTCAAACTATTTCTTTCAAATGTTTTCTTTCAACCAAATCTGAAACACATTTTGCCAAAACCTTTTTTCCCTTAATTTTTAAAGCCATGTGTATTCAAAGGGACATTTAATCCATATGTTTTGGCTCATTTACACTTAACTCATCAAGATATTGTTTTTAAGAGTTATTTGAGCTCCACAAAGCCTGTTTTATAAGTCTTTTCTTCCGCAGTACTAGGAAGTTGTGTTTTGCTGGAAACAAAAATTTGACCCACAAAATAATTAAGTTCGGATGAAAATGGAGAATGTACACAATTTTGGAGAACCACTAAATTTAACTTAGAAAAGCGTGTACTTCTCTTGCACTTTTAAAGATACTTCTTATAAATGTCAATATGCTTTGGCTGAGATGCTAAATTTGATCATCTTTTAAATCTTCATTTCACAGTTAAATGTCTGGATGCTTATTTCCCAAAATATCTCCTTTAGTGGAAGGGATAAAAGCAAAGTCAAAAAACAACAAGCATACAGAAAACAGTGAGCTCTACACTCATTTTGAGGTTAATGAAAAGCAACAAACTTGAGCCTAGGGGAGGCCTCTCTCTCCTTCCTGGTCTTTCTGTGTCGTTCTGGGGGCCTGTCCTTCAAAATCCCTTCCTCTGAGTTTTAGGGAGGTCGTGAGTTACATCCCCAGCATCTTCAGAACACTCTTATTGGTTTTCCCGTGTGGAGGACTGACTCAAGGGCACTTATTAGACATATAGTGGGATTGCTCATCTGTACAATAATTTTCAGGAAGTTTGGGATCTGAGGACATTTCTGGAGAGAACTCAAAAAAGTCAATCCATGTCTTATATAGGGTGTGCATAGAAAATGTCTCTAAAGAGTTGGGAGGGTGAGAAAGCCCTTCGAGTCAGCAGTGACCCAAAGTTATAATCTTGTTTTCAGGAGGCATCTCTGAAACATGTTTTGCCCCTTGGACCGGAAGAGCCAATGAAAAGAATTACTCTTTCTCATCCAGAGTTTTCTATAACTCAGATTCAGACCCATGCCCCTAAATTCCTTGAACGAGATTTCTGGAGTGAGTCAGGTTGTCGACGACGTCCGCCTTTTCATATCATATTCAGGTGGATATATATAGATTAGAGAGGTGGTGATAAAAATAAATAAGATATTTGTAGTTTATAATAAAATATAAAAAATGTGTTGTGAGTAGGTGAATATTGAGTGATACAGACAAAAATCTCCAAGATCTTCACAGTCAGAGCACAGAGAGTAAATTATTTCTTAAAAGACTGGGTTTTTCTACAGGATACAAAGTTGGTTGTGCAATATTAATGGAGTGTGATGTGTATGATGGTCCAATTTTGTGTACCCTTTATAGCTGCTTTTAGCATGAATGTGCATCCTTTTCTCTCAAAATGGCATCTGAAGAATACTTACTATTTGAAGCAAAGACGGGGTATTACTGACAATTAGATGTTGTATTGTTCATAAATGAATCATCATGAAATATCTACTTGAATTTTTGAAAAGTTTACTCATATTTTTAAGACAAATATTCTATTTGGGAACAGATGTCCATTCTGAACTTTTGGGAGCCTCTGGAAAGTACACAAAGGAACCTGGCTGCCAGATGTTTAACATCTCTCAGGGATGAAGAGAAAGCCAACAATATAGGAGTCTTTTCTGAAAGATAGTATTAACAATTTCAGTTGTTATCATCTTGAACAATAACTTGGAACATTTTTCTTTTACAATGAATCTATTTCATTGACCTGAATTTATGACCCGTTTATTATTTCAATGTTGCAATGCTAGTAAAGTAGTGGGAAAAACTATATATTTAAACCTGAATATATGTAAATGTGTAGATCTTAATCTTTGGTCTTAATATTCTTAAATTTCATTTATTGAAGTGTTCTCATAAATATTAACTCATGAAAACATAAAATATACTTAACAGCAAAGCTAACTTTAATCTACTTATATTTGATGTTCCCTTTATTTTATTGGTACAATCCTTGAGTTAATAATCGGACCTTATGAAATAGTATGAGGTCATTCAAATAAATGTAAAATGAGTCAAAACTATTTGTTGAATATTTATTTTTATTTACTGACTTTGCTAGTATAATAATAAATATATCCAGCCTATTAAAACAAAGGTATAGCTACAATCTTTTTTGATAATCACCATCAATCCTGATTCTTAGAAGTATTGGCAACACTTAATTTGATGTAGTCTTTCCAAACCATTTTATTTTTATTTATATAAGTTACATTTCTGACCACAGACTCTCCATAGCACTGTTTTTTAAAGATGTGTTTTAAAAATGTAAATTTTACTATAATGTGTGTGTTACTCTGCAACTTCTACTTAGCCTCCTTGGGAAACTTCCAAACAAACTCTTAAGAATTTGTTAGTTGATTGTTTTGGATGTTTTGGATAGATGCTCACATTATTTCTAAATGATAGTAATTTTGTCTCTTCCTTCTTTATCTCTGTATTTCATTTTTCTTGTCTCGAATAGATAAGGATAGTGGTAAATAAGCAAATGTCCTATTATTCCTTACTTAACAATACTGCTTCTATTCTCTCATCTGTAAGATTAGTACTTACGTATCTCCATTAGCAATACTTCATTAAGTTAGATATTTCTTTCATTTCTAGTTTTCTAAGATTAAAAAAATCTGGTGTTAAATTTTCCTCAACATCCTTACATGATTTAGCTTTTTTTTTTTTTTTGCTTTGTAGGGAAGGCTGTGTTTGAACTCATGGGGATCCTTCTAGGGTGGGATTATAGGTGTGCACCATCACACCCAGCTCCTCTCTCTCTCTCTCTCTCTCTCCTTTATTTTTGACAAGATCTCGATATGAAGTCCAGGCTGACCTCAAACTTGGGGTCCTCCTGCCTCAGCCTCTTGAATGCTAGGATTACAGGTTTACTACATAGGGAGACTTGGTTTCTGAATATTTTCACAATAGGGATTAGGTCTCAACATATGATTTTTGGGGGGACAGAAGCAGTTGGATCACAGCAAGTGCTATTTGAAGTATACTCGTTTGACTATAAGTTTTGAAAAAACTTCTTTCATCTACTTTTGGTAATTTACATGCATTTTTGGGAAAATCGACAATTTCAGCTATATGCTCATCTAAGTATGGTAAATTTGTCACTTTAAAGTGGAAGATTTTTTTATTTCTTTCTCAGATCCCAGAGTAGTAATAGCGATTTGCTCTTTTTCATCAAATTAATTTTAGCTTTTACTAATACCATAATCCCTATGATAGTTATACCCATATGCTGCCCTAGTTTTTGTGAAACCCTGAAGTTAGGTATTCTGTGATTGAATAGAGAAATTGTTAGCTAAGTGGCAGTGTGTTCGTGTAATGCTTACTCCTACCCTAGAATTTAAGAGCCAGAGAATTCCAAACTGTTTTAATTTCCATAAGCTCTGTGTTCCATCACCAACAAAGCAGACATAATGCCTGAAATCTCATAGGAGGCGTTATGTTAAAGCACTTAGTGGCTGTACCGGTCACCATCTATCTAAAGTTGTGTGTGTTAAATTATAAATAAGATTTTATTAATATTATACCCTTTCTTTAGAGAAAAGATACTTAACATAAGCTGTATATTTGCACAAGATATTTTCCTTTACATAGAAGTAGCTAGAATCTAATCTGGGGCTTTGGATTATTACACAATCATCCTAATTAATTGGTAGAGTAAAACATAAGTTGACTACTTTGTTCATTTGAGTTATCAAACGAGTGGATCTGTCAGCTTAATTAAAAGCAAAATAACAGACCAAAAATGTTATTTCACCTAGTTAACTGTAGTCTAAGGATTTTGTTCAGACATAAATCTATAGATTATTCTTCTGCTGCAGGAGGTAAAGTTAACGTGGCAGGGAGAGAAATTTTCTACCCCACATCTGGAGGGTGGAAGAACAGTGACAGCGACAGGAGGAGACTGGGACAAGAGCTGAAGTCAGGAGCCTAAAGTATGTTCTGCTAAGTTCGGGATGTGCAGTCAGTGGCTGAAATCCACCCTGGACCCACAGGTCACATGTGGTGTGCATTCTGCCTCCGCGTAACAGCCTCTTCAGCGGCACTTGCTCAGTTCTGGTCTCTTCCTTTCACCTCCTTAACAAGATAAATGTCATTTATTCTGAGAAATAAGAGAAATTGAGCCTAGGTAATTAAATATGTTTTTTCTTTCTCATAATGTTGACTTAAGACTTCATTTTCCCAAGGTTCTATCTCAACTGTCCTCTACCTCATCAGTCAGTATTAAATACACATATCCTTCTCTACCAGGGAAAGTGCCTCCCGTTCCTCCCATTTGTCTTGGCTACTCTAAAATTTCAGGTCAAAAATACTAGTTAAGTGGCTTGTGCCCTTTTCATGCTTCCTTTATTATTCTCCTAGAAAGTCAAACTGTAGGACACACCAATGCATCCACATTTTTGTTAATGGGGGTCCCTAATACTTTTGTGATGAGAAGATCTTATATATCTCACCTAAGTCATCACCCCTCAAAAAGAAGATGGGTGATACATAATGAGAAGAAATAGTGTATTGGAGAGGGGAGAGGAGGGATGATTGTCACGAAAACCATGTCTGCATTCCTTTTGGAGTAAGAAACACATTTTTCAGTCTCATTGTACCACATCCTTGAGAGATGACCCTATAAAAAGGGACATAAACACTGGCTGATTTGTGATTGCTCTGGTGGCATTTGGGTTTGACTGTATTTATATTGTTATACTTTCTGAACAACAATAGCATCGTTTTATTTGTAAGTAGAGTTTTCTAAGTGACAAAATTTGAATCTTATGCAACAAACTTCCTATTTGTAGGTGGAAATGGCATTAAGAAATAATGGAAGGAACAAGGACTGTATAGTCAGAACATCTAGGTTGGAATTCTAGCTCTGCCATATTGTAGCTGGGAAAATTTGATAAAGCCACTCACATTATCTAAATTTCAGTGTATATTTGAATACAGATAATGATATCTGTCTCATCAGGCTTTGGTGATGAAAAATTGCAATGTGTTTTATAAAGCAGTTTGCTTGACACATAAAGACCTTCAATGACTATCAATTCCTCTTTTTCTTAATGGATAAATTAAAGGTGTAGGGGTGGTGGGAGGGGAAGGGGAAAGGAAAAAAGGGAAAGGAAAAATTATGAAAAAAGAAAAAAATGGAAACAAATAGGGAAGGGTGGAGGAGGTGAAGGGTGCACAGGTAATGGGGAAAAAATAAGAACCAAGATGCATGATGTACAGGTACAAGCACCCAATGATAAATGTAAATGTACTGTATACCTAAAATGTACCAGTAAAAGAATTTAAGCAAAAAAAAAAAAAAAAAAGTCTGC
>NW_004624753.1:724629-737374 GCF_000247695.1 Heterocephalus glaber
AAAAGATCTGCCTTACATTTTATGGCTCTCATATGAGAAAAGATCTGCCTTACATTTTATGGCTCTCATATGAGAAAAGATCTGCCTTACATTTTGTGGCTCTCATATGAGAAAATAATATGCAATACATCCTGAAAATTATGCAGTATGAAAGGAATATAAGCCATCACCTTTAAAAAAGATATTGATCTAGGCACTAATATTGTATAGATTGTATTTACTTACAAAACAAAACACATAAACTTTCAGGGAAGAGGATTGCTTAATGTCTTATAATTGCTTAATGTCTCTATATCTTACGCTCCCTAGTAATGACATATTTGTCATATTTCATATCTATCCTTGGCCATTTTCTAAGTGCAAATATAATTCTGAAAAAAGAATTTTCTTAATGGGTATTTTTTTTTAACAAATATCATTGTGGGCATGGAAAGCTTAGCTTCTTAAGAAACAAGAAAGAACAGCTTGAATCTTTTCCTAGAAAAGATATCTACATAATGGCAAAAAGTTAAGAGTTTTATTTTGAATGAAAATGAGTGGAAAGTTTTAGATTGAAAGGAAAAATGAGATTATTTATCAAGATGAAAAATAATAAAGATTTTTAGAAGTTTTTTTTTTTTTAAAAAAAGATAATACTGGTCTTAAAAATGCAACTTGACAGAATAAATTTCCTTGAGTAGCAGATTTTCTTTTCTTTTGCTTTTTTGATAATTGCAGCAGATTTGGAAAAGAAATACAGATTTTCTCCTTTATTGTCATTTAGACTCTGGACAATAGAAGTAATTTATGAGTGCAGAAGAAACAGGCGAACTGACTGACCATAGCCCAGAAAAGAAGGGCATACTTTTTTTCCCCCAAAATTAAATTATAATCTAAAACTGAGAAATTTCAGGGTGTTTCTCATAAGCTTTTATTTTTATTTTTGAAACTGAAATAACTCATGGCATTGCTTTGTGTAATTAGCTGTCCTTGAGCACATCCATGAGCTCTGTACTGGTAAGTGGAGAGTCTGTACGAATGCTTAGAAGTGGAGTTAGTGTCGGGGCTCTTGGACGGGGCCACTTGACTGCGTCATGATCTGAGTTGGGACACACTATTTTATTCCGCAGCCATCCAGACAGAAAGTGAGGAGCAGCAATTTGCCAGTTATAGCAACAAAGAGATTGAGGTAGACAGAAGGTAATTAGTTTTTAATGATCTTTTGGAAGTCATATGAATAGACTGATTTCTGTTTTGATCTTGCTTGAGTTAATAGCTGCTTTTGAGTGTTCAATCCTACTTCAGCATGCTTTGTTTCTCCATTTTACGGTCTGGCAATCCCAAAGTTGAGGTTTTAACTTGGTCCATTGTTCTGTTTTGTAAAGCTCTGCCCATTGTTTTTGTGTTCTTTGGCTTTAAACTTTGTTGTGATGTTTTCCTTTTATTTCTAGAGCCGTTTCCTCTTGGGAATTCCATGGGGTTATTATCACTTCCACAGGGCTAACATCCAAATTGAAGTGAATTCATTTCTCCCTAATCGGGTTCTGTTCCTTGTGCAGTCATTTTTAACTCTTCCCTGGTTGTAGGCTGCGTTTTTCCATCTTTTCCTTTTTTGGATTATGTGTAAGTTATTTAGAACCACCTGATGAGGCTTCACTGAAGCAGACTGTATGGCAAGAGCTGCTGTCATGACTGAAAAGCTCTCTCCTTAAATAACAGTAATTGCTTTTCCTCAAAGCTTCCCTGTGACAACATCCCTGTTTTTTGTGCAAACACTGTCACCAACCCCAGTTTAATTGTCACAGATTTCTACATTCTTCCTCTCTGTTTTCCTCTTTCCTGTCAGATTATAAGGCATGTGTTTGGGAGCAGGGAATCAGGAAGGTAGTGAAGCTATTCATGTGTATTTTATTTATTTATTTATTTTTCACATGTGTTTTAAAAAATTATTTTTGTAAAGATGTGGAAGATGAAAGAGATCAGCCAAATTCCCATAAACCATAGCTTTGTAACATTTGAAAGCAAACCTTCCTGATTTTCCAATGTAATCGTATTCTTTGGTATATGACTTTATATGTGGTAAAGTTTTAAAATAATTTTTCATTTAATTTAAAGTGATTATTTTTTCCATGATAGTAAGTATCAATGTACAATAGAGATCTTTTGCATTTGTAATCTGACTTTTAGTGGACACAATATTTGTACAGATTTATGGGCACAGTATGGGGTGTAGCAATCACATCGGAATAATTAACATTTCTATCTACTTTAAGTTTTCTTTTTTTTATATTAAATTCTTTTATTGGTACATTGTAGGTATACAACACAATTACATTTCTCACTGGTAATTGTACCTTTACATAATGCATCTTGGTTCTTATTGTTTCCCCATTCCCAGCCCTCCCTTCACCCCCTCCACCCTTCCCTATTTACAAAGATTTTCTTTCCATTTTTTCCATTTCTCATCATTTTTCCTTTCCCTTCTTTCCTTTCCCCTGCCCCTCCCACTACCCCTACCCCTTTGGACCTTTTCTTCCTATTTTGCATTATCGATTATTCATTCTAATCATTGGTACATTTTAGGTATACAACATAATGACATTCATCATCGGAAATTTGCACCTTTACATAGTCTCTCTTGGTTCTTATTTTTCACCCTTGCCCAGCCCTCCCTTCAGCCCCTCCAGTCCTCCCTATTTACAAAGATTTTGTTCCTATTTTTCCATTTAAGTTTTCAAATTTTTATCATTTCTCTATCTTGGGAACCTTTGGGCTCTTCTAGTTATTTTGAAATATATATCTTTGTAGACTATACTTACCTTGTGGTGCGATAGATGAAAAGGTTCCATCATAATTTTTAAAGATTGCCAGTAAAAGTTTTGTCCTCTATGGTTCTGGGCAGTAGGGTGACTATGGGGTGCAAATAGATGTTATCTGAAAAACAGTACTAGACCGAATAAATAGCACTGACTCTGTTCCTTTAGAAAAGAGAAATTAGAAGAAAGTCTTTAAACATTCAAGCAAAATTACTTCCTGATATAAACCTACAGGTTTTAGAACCCTAACCAGACACAACATTTACACTAAGTGTGAATTAATATTTGGAACTTGGGTGGCGAGAGCTGCGATGCTGGTCTCTCTAGCTTGTCCCTCACCATGCCTTGTGCCATAGGACAGAAGAAGGAAGTGGAAGGGAAAGAGGACAGAAAGATGGTAGAAGGTAAGGGGCAGGACCCACACAGAAGAGATGGAGAATGCTGGACTAGCAGGTTGGGAGAAGGCTCAAAAGAGAACAGAAGATGGGGCTGTGGGATATTTACCGCCAACATTCTGTGGAGTGCCAGGCATCCAGTGGAGCAAAGGTAATTTATCTTTGTCATGGAGCTGGCTGGCCTGCTCCTCCTGCTGCCAGGCATTAAGAAGCTAAAGAGGACTGTAAGAGAAAGTGGGTGGTGGGAAGGTCAGTATGGCTGTCATGCGGCACCCTGGTCATTTCCAGCCACCATTGCAGGATTAAATCCCAGCCTGGTCATTTCACCTCTGTGCCTGCTTTGGTTTCTATTTTGTGTTTTGTGCAGTCATCTCTCCTGCTCTACTGCCTCCTTTTACCTACAAGGGTGGTCCTTTTTGAAGTTTTAAGATCTTTTTACTAACTCTTCTTTATACCATTTTCCCCTCAACTTTTTACTTTCTAGATGTCAAAATCTTCTGATCTTTTAAAAACGAAGTTCCAGTCTAACTGAAGGTTCATATTCATCTGTAATTTTGTGATTTTAGTATTTCATGGACAGATATCCTGCATGATTATTTTAACTCATGCATTTAATTCCATATAAAGGTATAAATATAGTCCATTCACCAAATTTTAGAAGGAAAGGTTCTTTTTTGAGCCCATGACTAAGTTTGGAGATAAGTGATGGCAAGTATACATGTGTTCAAAAATCCTTGTGATAATATGGACTTTTGACATTTCTTCAAAATAAGGAGTAGAATGTTTCTCCAGTGTTCCTGAAAATTCTCGTTCATATTCCAGACTGTTGGAATTTCCCACTTCTCCTGGTAAAATTTGTTCATCTCTAATAGACACGGTCCATATTTATTTTGAGACATATGTTACATAACACACTGGCCCACTTGTTCCAGAGGGAGAACAAGTGGCAAGTTAGGAAGGAAGTCGATCAAATTTCAGCCCTGGATTCCTCTAGCAAAATGATCTTCCTTCTACAATTTGGTTTCCTCATGTGTTTAACAAAAATACGGTAGAATTTCCATCAGAGCACTGCCATGATGATTAAATAATGTTTTATATGTACTTCATATGTTCTCTATACATAGTAAGTGCTATGTAATAGTAAATATATAAACAACAGTGATATTGTTTATGTTAGTAGTCACTATTAGACCTACTGTCAAGAAGCTCATATTCTATTCAGAGGACCTTAATTATCTACAGACTATTTAGGTGCTAAACTATCTCATAATAACTATATTTTCAGTTTAGGCACTTAAGTTGAGGAACGGTTTATATGGGCCAGTGGATATGGATAAGAAGACCACCCTGCAGAAATGAGGACTGAGGTTAGGGTATGTAAAGGAGAATTGCAGGGCTAAGAGGAAGGAGGTCAGGGGAGGAAAGGTAGAGTAAGCAGATATTAAAAGTGTACAGTTTTGGAGCTATTTTTCTGGATTTATTCTTTTTGTCCTTTATTTCTTTCCTTTGTTTTTCCTTTTTACTAAATCTTATTTAATTTTTTCACTTTACCTGTATCAGAATAATAAAAAGGCTCATGTCATGGCTTGTATCTAGATGGCTCCCCAAAGGCTCATGTGGTCATAGGGTATAGTTTCTCAGACGTGACTGGATCTAAGTGTGCAATGCTGCATTTAAGGATGAGATGCTGGGATTAAGGGTGCCCCACTCTGGGAGTGAGTGATACTCACCCTAAGGGCAGGTAACCTGGATGGACTATAAGGGACAGAAATAGGGTTGCTGTTGTCACTTGCTGCTTTGCTGCCTTCTGCCTGCCATGGACTGTTTCTCCTTTGTGATGCCCCTCTGCCATGCCACCCTGCCTTGGAGCCAGCTGACTATGGACTGAAACCTCTACAAACTGTGAGCTGAAATAACTTTCCTGCTTTAACTGTGGGTATTTGGTATTTTTGTCTCAGCAATGAGAAAAGTAACTAAGATAGCTCATAATATCATATCACTTTAAATCCTTAAAATTCTTGGTTTACTATGTAGTTTACTATTCAGCTGAGATTATATCATCCTGAAAATAATTCTGGGGAGCTCTGTCTGCATGAGTACTTCTATTTTAGGAGACTTGAGTTTATATTCTGAAGGATAACACCATGACTTTCTAAAGAAAAGTTGCATTTTACTGACCAGTAGACACATCTAATGTTCACGATGCTTTTCATTCATTAAAGAAATCATACAACCAAGAAATATACACAAAAGCTATAAAAATACTTTACATATGCCTACAGTCACCATTAATCCCAATTTTTTTTGAAAAGTAACAAAAACATTTAATTTGGTGTATGTATTCATTTTTTTTCATTTAAAGTACACCTATTGCCATAGACTATCCATAGCACTGTTTCAGTGTGTTTTCAAGTGCTAATTTTAGTTTAATGCATGCAGTATGTAGCAAGTTCTATTTAGCTGCCTTTCTAAACTTTTAATAAATAAACTATAACAACCTATAAGCTGATTTTCTTAAATTTGGGGGTGGAGTAGATGATCACACCACCTGCAAACCATGACAATTTTGTCTCCTCCTTTCTGAGCTTTACATTTCATTCTTTCGGTTGTCTCGAGTAGACGGGAACAGGCCCTGGCGTGTGGAGTGGTTCCTTCAGCCTGGCTCCGTTCTGGTGGACTTTCCTTCCTCACGGACCGCTCGTCCCCAGCGGCCCGGGACACGGCTGAGGAGGAAGGAGCCACTCAGGACTCAGGACACAGAGGAACCCACAAATGCAGCAGGCAAAACCCGGAATTTCTCCCTTTGCAACTAAAAAGATTAGGGAACCATGTTTTAAAAAAATCTGTGATTGTATCATGTCCCATATAATAAAGTGAAGAAGGTGAAATTAAATTATACCTAGCAATTCACTCATTTAATCTTATTCTCCTCCAGTCCTGATTATGGCCTGTTGGCCTTTCAGTTTGGTTCTTGCCTGAGTCTGGCCTGTGAGGGCCAAGGGCTCTGACCCGACGACTATACCCAGGCCCCAAGTAGCAACCAAGTGGAGAAGCACAGCACGTGCAATTTTACCGTTAGCAGCTGAATTCAGTGTAGGGAGTTTATGTGATCTATTTAATTACATGGATTCTTTCCCAAAGCACTGGATTTTCTGTGAAAGCTCCCGAAATAAAAGGTTCCCCTATTAACAGTATTAATAGAAGTGAATATGAATAATACATGCAGTATGGCTCTCAGTATGTTAGCATTATTAATGCATGATGTAATAAATGTATTGATTGGCATTAAAATACCTAGTGCTAGCTACTGCTATAATTATTATCATAATGCTTGATTCAGTTAATTTTTATGTTTCCTCCTCTGTACCATGAAGGGAATATTGCCTAATATCCATACAGATGCTGTGAACTACATCCAGGTGTTCTATGAGAAATAAATCAGCTACTGGATGTGGATGTGCTTTACAAACCATAACATAATTACGATGGCAAAACTGAGAGCAAGCAGATAGCATCTGGTGGCATTTCTGACCTCAGTTATACGACCAGAGTCTGTAGGACAGTGTTTTGGTGAGTGCTAATCTTGCGAGAGTTAGGAGCAGTATTTCTGGAGAGGCAGAGGATGGTTTCTAATTAAGCAAAATGTCTATCCAGAAATGCTGGCTGAGCAGTGTCAAATTCTGTTTCTTGTGCCTGTAAAATAATTTTAGCTTCGGTGTTCTTGTAGCTTCTGTGGAATCCCAGCTGCTGTCCTATTGTACAGAGTTAACTGTCCTTTTCAAAGACAATTATTGTAATAAAAATATAATTTCTTCCTATTTTGCAACTGTTGGGATAAACTCAGTGGCATCCATCTTGGATCAGTTACTTTGTGAGATCCTGCTCTTCAGTGCTATCCTGGTAATCACCCTCTGAAGTATGCATTCACATCTATTTTACAGACCAGGAATCTGAGGCTCAGTAATTTGTTGGACATTGGGAGAGCTGGAATTGAAACTTCTACAGACTTGACTTAGGCCTGAGCTCTTCCCAGTGCCTCAGTTTCTGGTTCTCATATTACCTCAGTGTATGTGTGAGAAATGAGCAGAGAAGGAGGATCCTCAACCAAGGATAGTGCTTCCCCTAAGGTGTGCTTGACAGTGGTGAGGGCCTGGGGTGATCACAGGGACAGGGTAGGGGTGCTGGTAGATTTGTTGGTCAGGGCTCTGCAGTGGAAATTGTCCTCTCTGAGACCCCATAGAGATTTGGAATGTCTTTCCTGTTGTCTTCTAAAATGGTGAAAGGGGATGATGTCCCTCCAACTGTGATTGTAGACAATACTGTAATTTTTACCTGGATGCTTCTTGGGGAGGGAGAAAACCCAGCCTTTTCTTCCCAAGTGAGGTTCAGTTGCTTCTCTAGGTGGTTTTTATACATATATTTTTGTAACCTTTACCACAATAAACTCATCATCATTTCCCATACCACAGGAACACAGCATGGGCATAATTTTATTCTCTGCTGGGTTATGGTGTCCAGCACAGAGCTGTATGACATGCTGCACTTACTACTACGGGGCAGAGAGTGGTTTCTCTGCTATCTGTGGCTGCCCAGGAGCTGAGCTTGAGGGCCTAGATTTGTTTGTGTTTACCACACCTCCTTCCTGTCCCCGAGACTGGCAGAACCAGGCGGCTCTGCTTGGCTGAAAAACAGTCAGGATTCATGGTTATTGCAAGCCCACTGTATGCTGCTGCTTCTCAACTTCTGCTCATTTCCTGACCAACCCCATGTGACCTCACAGGGTCCTCATTTGGTGAAGGGAAGTGCTGCCCCTTGAACCTGGCTGAGTAACTGACCTGGGGTCTTACAGAGATTATTTTTCCATTCAGCTTCCTCGTTTTTTCCCTCCTGTAGTTTGAGTGATGCTGTCATTATCAGACTTGTGATTTTGCTAGCTGGTTGACAGGGTAAAGGCATTACATCAGATTTTGCAAGCAGGCACTTTAATTTAGCAGGATCATTTGTTCTCATTTTTATCTGACAACCTTTGAAAGATTATTATTTATTTTTCCTCATGGCATTTGTATATACATCACGGTTTTTTTCCTCCTTCTTCTTCAAATGTAGCCACTTGCTGAAGCAATTCTGAGCGTCGTCTTTCTTGTCTTTATAAGGTATGATCAAAAACACAGTGAATGCTGCTGCTGTCAAGTGCCGTTCGGTGGAAAGGCAGCTCGTAAAAACACTCCCGGGTCCTCATCCAACTTATTCTCCAGATCTGGCACCGTATCTCCTCCCCAAAGTCAAAATGCCCTTGACAGATAACTGCTTTGAATTCATTCAAGACATTGAGGCAGCCCAGACAGCGCAACTAAAGACACTCACGAGAGAGAACTTGCAGAACTGCTTCAAAAGTGGCAAAACAATGGGATGAATGTATCGAAGTGGGAAAGATTAATGACGGTGTTTGAGAAGGATTAATGACAATGTGTCTTTTACAGTGATACATTAAAAAAGTTGCTGTCTTTTCCAATCATGTCTTGTATATTGTTAATGTATGTGAAGCGCTTCAAGTTGGCATTAGGACTTTTCAATGATTAATTAAGACACCATAAAGCCATTTGCAAAAGAGCAACATAATCTTCCGTGTTGTATTTATCAGGCTTTAGCTGTCATGTGATTTACTTAAGATTTCTTAGTAACTAAGTTGGGAGATTAAAATAAGAATTAAATGGCCTTGATTCATAGTGCTTTGGTTTTAACGTGTTTCTCTTTCTTCCCTCTTCCTTCCCTCCTTCCCTCCCTCCCTCTTTTCTTCTCTCCTCTCTTTCTCCCCAGGATCATGGTGTACTTCTACAACATATGTGGAGTTGGTAATTTTCTTACTATAATTATTACCTTAAACACAGAACTCAGGGTAGAATGGGGTAAAGGCTCCATCAGATGAGCGTGTGAGATGAGCCCATCTCTCTCTTTCTTTCCTTCCTTCTCTCTCTCTTCAGTTTCTTCAACAAATGAGCACCTCTCCCCACCTCCTGATGCCCTGTTCTCCGCTTTTCACCCTCACCAGGGTTCTTCTTTGCCCCTGTTATAGGGAGCATGTATTCTGATTTTGTTTTGTTTCCTTCTCTCTCCTTCATGGAGGAGGAGGCCCATGACATGGAGTGTGCGTTCAAGTATAGGAAAGCTTAAAGCTGCTGTTTGAATAACATTTTATGACTTTCTGAAATGTAGGGTAGGCTCTGGCTAGCTGGCTTACTTGGATTTATGCAATTTCATTAAATGACTAAAAACAAATCAATTAGTACAGTGATGGCTTTTAAAGACCTTTTCAAGTGATGAAGGAAAGGACAGGGGCACAAATATACTTCCATCTCCAAGTGGACAAAGAGAATTGTCTTTCACTAAGTGATGTGTTTGAAAAGAAAAGAAAACAGTGGATTGGGAAGTCACTGCCTCCAGCCAGGGTGGAATCCAAGCATCCCTGGTGTTAAAAGGAGACTGTAGAGCATGGTCTCTAAATGGATGGGTTCCTGGAAGACACTTGCCTCAGGCTCCAAGAGGACAGCAGGGATTAAGAGATTACAGTGGTGGGGGAGGTGGTATTAACTGTCTTCCCACTGTTGAACACTTTGCAAAGGAAGAGGAACAATTCTTTCTTTGGCCAAAATGGGGGTCATGCTGGAGCCCAGGCTGCCTGTAAATCTTTTTTCCAAATCCGGCCCCAATTCTTGAAGTTCAGGATATTAGTCAGGAGAGTGACTGTAGCCATACTGATTTGGATCTGTGGAAACTCAGTATTGCTTTGCTGGTTTCTCTCTCCCTCAGTTACTGCTGTTACAATGCAGGTGCTGAAGGGAGAGGGTAGGGATTGGACTTGGTGCAATTATGGGGGAGAACATAAGGTCCCACATACTTGTCTTCCAAAAACATGACTGAATTTCTTAGGACCCTCAGCTATTTCATCTGGAAAACTGAGGAAATGGTACTGGATGATTTTGACAATTCTAGATGTTGCCAAAAATGAAAGTACCTCTCAAAGAGCTGCAAAAATATGCATTGGAAGCATTAGGAATCCATTCTATTGTTCAATATTATATCTTAGAATTAACAGATGAAAGTTCACCAATATTTTCTCTTTAAGAAGGCTGTAACATCTTTGACATTATTTATACAGATCTTTTTAGGACAATTTATTTCATTTTTAAAGTGCTAATTGCATTTTATTTAAAATGAGCTTACACATAAAACATGAAACACCTAAACATTTGCCTAAAGTGATTTTGCTCCAAACATAGCTAATTAATTAATGGGATTATTAGCTAAACTCTTGCCATTGAAGTAAACCGAAAGGATGCTGTGTGATCCAGTTTTTGCATGAGGCATTTCATTCAGTTCCAAATTTCTCATAAGAATAAAGCCATGTTTTCCTAACATACTTCCACTTGACATGAGGTTAAAATGTACATATTCTGAGGTGAACCTTCTGGGCTGCCATTCCACTGCTCCCAGAGCTGAGGAAGAGAGCTACTCCTAGCACAAAGGAGGTGAGCCACATAGGTGCTAGTAGCACACACCCCTCCCCACCTTGAAATGACAAGACACATAAACAAGTCTCAAAACCAGACTTCCAGATCACCTAAAGCAACCCCAAAGGGAAAAGAGATGGAACGATTTGATACTCAACCACCTGGACTCCCTGAACTGGCAACAAAAGAAGATCTGGAAAAAATGAAATCAGAAATAATTTCTCACATAACAGCAGAGACTATACCCATAGTGCAAGACATGATTAATAAATATAGAGTGGACACAGATAAAAAAATAGAGGAGCTGAGGAACATGATGGAATCCCAACATAGGAAACAAATGGAATCCATAAAAAGGATTCAAACAGATTTCCGGGAGATTAAAAACTCCATTGAAAGTTTCACAGCAGAATGAACAATGTGAGGACAGAATTTCAGATATAGAAGCTAAGATTGGAATTAGTAACTAGGAAAAGAAAAATTTCTTTAAAATACTAAGGGAACATGAGAAACCAATCCAGCAGCTGCTAGATTATGCAAAGGAGAATAACATAAGACTGATCAGAGTAAATGAAGAAACAGGAGAGAGTGCAGATGACATAAAAAAACTGTTCTCAGAAGTGATGGCAGAAAACTTCCCAAGCAGGGGAAAAGAACTTGATATACAGATAAGTGAGGCATATAGGACTCCAAATAGCCTTGATCAAAAAAAATCTACACATAGGCATATAATTGTTAAGATTCCAGAAACCCAACAGAAGAACAAAATTCTACAAGCAGTTAGAGAAAAGAAACAAATCACATACAAAGGAAAGCCCATCAGAATCACAGCAGACTTCTCAACACAAACCATCAAGGCAAGAAGAGCTTGGAAGAGCCCTAAAGGAAAACAGCCTCTAACCCAGATTGATGTACCCTCCAAAACTATCTTTCAAAATTGATGGTGAAATAGCATACTTTTATGACAAAGAGCACCTTAGGAACTTCATGAATACCAAACCAGCACTGCAAAAAATTTTACACAATTTCCTAGGAACAGACATTGAGGATCACAACCCCAGGAAGCACAGCAGAATGAACCCATCGGGTGCGACAAGAAATTAAATGTAAAGGGGGAGAATCCAACAAATAGAAAAAGTCATGACAATGATAAATCAATATGTACTAGTTATAACCATCAATGTTAATGGCTTCAATTCATCAATGAAAAGAAATAGACTGGCACAATGGGTCAAGAAGTAAGATCCAACAATATACTGCATACAAGAAACACACTTAATTCAAAAAGAAACTCATAGATTGAAAGTTAAAGAGTGGAAAACAATACTCCATGCGACAGGAACCTGAAAAAAAGCAGGAGTAGCTATCCTCTTTGCAGATCAAGTGGATTTCAAACCAACATTGATGAAGAGAGACAAAGAAGGACACTATATCCTTGTAAAAGGGAACAATCCAAGAGGAAGAGATGACAATCATAAACATATATGAAGGAAATGCTAGTGTGCCCAACTATATAAAACAAATACTAACGCACATGAAAAATCATATAAGCACTAATTACAATAGTAATGGGGGACCACAGTACCCCACTGTCACAAATAGATCAACTAGACAAAAAATAAGCAAAGAAATACTAGAACTCAATCGAACTCTTGAACAAATGAACTTAGCAGATGTTTACAGAGTGTTCCACCCCACAAAATCAGAATGTACATTCTTTTCAGCTGCACACAGGTCATTCTCCAAAATAGACCACATACTCGCTCATAGAACATGTTAAGTAAGTACAAAGGAATTGAAGTTATCCCCTGTATATTATCAGACCATAGAGTGATGAAATTGGAGATCAATAGCAAAAGAAACCACAAAAACTTCATAAACACATGGAAATGAACAACATACTTCTGAATAACCAATGGGTCACAGAGGAAATTAAAGAAGAAATCAGACAGTTCCTACAATTAAATGACAATGACAATACAACATATCGGAATCTATGGGACAAAATGAAAGCAGTCTTATGAGGGAAATTCATAGCAGTGAATAC
>NW_004624753.1:740459-817325 GCF_000247695.1 Heterocephalus glaber
AGGGAAAGGGGGAAAAATAAGAACCAAGAGAGACTATGTAAAGGTGCAAATTTCCAATGATGAATGTCATTATATTGTATTCCTAAAATGTACCAATGAAATTAAGTAAAAAAATAAATTCAAAAGTGCCTATTCTAACGTAAGTTATAATAGAAAATATAACTACAAAGATGCTGTCGCTTTAAGCTTTCAAAGCCCTGGGACACATTTTTAGGGTTGTGCTTTCCTTATTTAACTGGATTAATCTCTTACTTGCCAAGCGCAGATTGATTTGTTTATAAACTTGTTAAACCAAAGCTGCACACAACCACATCACAGATAATAAAGTGGGAAAATGCCACTCCAGTTGTCCTTCTGTATCCAGTCACCACCTCACTCTTATTCATGTCAATTTAGCATTGTAAGTGACAGATTCCGCATTGTATGGTTTGCACATTGTATTTTGAATGATGTGCTGAGGACGCCGCTAACCATGTGTGTGGGTGGGGCTGAGAAGACCCGAGTGCGAGCAGAATTTCTGTTCAGTGGATACCCAGGCCGGGCTACTGTCAGTGACTCTTTCTGGTTGCGCTGACACTGGAGCCCCAGGTGCCAGCTGTGTGTTGGAGATGCCCGCCAGCTGTGCAATGTTCACCATTGCACGCGTAGCACGGCCGCAGGAAGGGGTGTATGTCACTCTCCGCGTCCTGGCGGTCGAGGACTTCCCAGCTCTCTGCCACCTTTTAAAAGTGTCCTAGTTTTTGAATCAGTAGAAATCATTCTTTCCCTAAGACTTATCTAATGGGCTCTTGACCCTAATAGTGTTTTATCTAATGCATGGAAACATGAAACTTATTGAGATTTACAGTTTCTGTAAAAGATATACTTATATTTCTTGCCAGTTTTTATGATGGTACTGTTATCCCGAGAATGATAGATGTCAGTGATAGAAAGTTGCAGAGATAGTGTGTGTGTGCGCGCGTGCATAGTGGATGTTTAAAGAGTAGATATTTTTTGACAGTACATATCTTTTAATCCAAGTATGGAAAAATTTCATATGTTGGAGCAGTTGGGAATTTACTATCCACCACAACCGAGAAGGCAAGAAATGTGATATTTTCTAGAACTGGTCTTTGTTTTACTCCTTAGGTCCTTCTCTTCCTAGAGATCAGGTGGTTTCTTCTAGTGTGTAGCCTCGATTGGATCTAGTTGATTTTCCAACCATATTTAAACATCCCTGCAACTGTACATTTCAAAATTCGTTACTTTTTAATATCTGCATGGATTTGCTTTCCACTTTCTTCGTGGGGTCTGGAGATAAAGAGGAAGGTCCTGTACAATCCTGGCAGCACACAGGGACATGGTCCTGCAGTCCTCCTGTCCCTGCTGGCTCAAGCCAGCAGTGCCTGGGTTGTCTGGTCCTAGCACGTGGCTGTGTGTCTGAGCCTCCTGCTGATGACTGGAGCCAGTGTCTGAACTCCTTTGGGCTTGAAGTTCCTGGTTGGTGCGAGAGGTGTTTCTTGAGACCAGGCTCTGTCTGGGAAGCAGATCAGCAGCTCTCGGGCGTCACCAAACTTGAAGCCTGCTGTTGGCTCAGCCTCTCTGAGCACTGACCGCGTGTGTGGGGAGGGGAAAGAAGGCCCCGCATATGTGACACCTCATCCCTCTCTACTCTTCTTTTTCTGTCCTACAGCCCAGAAAGGACTTTTCACCTTCACGTCCTGCCTTCCAGGAATTGACTCTGGATTGTGCCTCTTTCTTTTCAACTCCATGACATTTCATTATTGATCTGAGTCCTTCAGACTTGGTTTCTTATGTGAACGTATTCACCTTTGGGAAGTTTCAATAAAACCCTTTTCCTCCTCAAAAAAGCCTGGCTCCTGCTAAATAAAAAACCTTTGCATCCAGGCGACAGTCTGACTCACTGTGGGTGTAAGTGTGTGAAACTGTGCACAGACTGGTAACTGCTGGTCATGGTACTGAGCTGGCCTTTTCTGAAGCAATGGACCCCACTGAATTAACAGGGTGCACGGAAGATAGAACTGCAGGAAAACTGGGATTTGAAATTTACCAGAGATGAAACTGTTTTTTAATATAAAAATATTATATCCACTCATCAACACCTCTCTGACTTACTACTTTACTGTGGAGAATTTTACATGGGTCTGATGAAAAGGAATTTAATTCAGTACATAGTGGAATTTCTATTACTAACCAGTATGTTAACCAGTTTTTGTTTAGAATAAGAGTCAGTCTAGTCTTCTTTACATGGATGATATTCAAATATCTTCTTTCTTTGATAATTTAGTATTTATATATTTTAATTGTAAAATAAAAAGCCAATGCAGAGTTTCTCCCTCCTCATGAATGTACATATACATTAATGGGTAGCTTAATGAATTCTAAGGCCAAAGCTTTTGTAACCATCACTACACTAAGAAATAGAACTCTGATTTGGGGTGTGTGCTTAGCACCATGAGGTCCTGAGTTTAATCCCCAGCACACTAAATAAATAAATAGATAGATAGATAAATAAATAAATAAATATTGCCTGCCACCAATAAACCTATTATGTGCTCTGTCCCAACCATTATTCCTTCTTTCTGCCATATGTAACTATTACATAGTAAGATAACGATAATAAACCCCTTACTATTATTTACAGTAATCACTTTGTGTGTGTGTGTGTGTGTGTGTGTGTGTAAATTTAACATTCAAATGTCTATTCCTAGACACTGTAGTCTTGCCCATTGTGCTAGTCACCTTTACATGGCTGGGACAAAATACCTGAGTCCCACAATTTAAAGGAGAAGAGATTTATTTTGGCTCATGGTTTCAGAAGGTTCAGTCCAAGGTCAGCGGGGTCCAAGGAAGAAACATTATAGTGTAAGGGCCTGGAGGAGCAATGCTGCTCAACCCATGGTGACCAGGAAGCAGAAAGAAAGGTCAAGAGTATACCCTTTCAGGTTCCAGCCCTGTTACCACCTTCTCCCATAGGTCCCTACCTCCTAACAGCACATTTAGCTATGAACTCATGAGTGGATTAGTCCATTGATGAGGTCAGTGACCACATGATCCAATCACAGTTCAAAAGTTCCACCTCTGAAAACCTGAGACTTCTAGAGGACATTTGATATCTAAACCATGACACTGATCATTTAAAATTTGTTAAGTCTCCTTGAATAGATTGTTCCTCTCTCTACCTCATTATTTTCCTTATGGATTTTTTGTTGAAGACTAAACTGATCTGGAAAGGTTCCTACAGTCTGGAGTTTGCTGATTGCACATTTAGTATGCTCCTTTGTTCTTTTGTATTTACTGCAAATTGGCAGCCTGATCCAGAGGATCACACGTTAAATCTCTGTGACAAGACTGGAGATTATAAAGGCACCTAATGTCTGTCTTTTTTTTTTTATGATGTTAGCAACTGTTGATAATTAGGATCCTGAAAATATACACAAAATTCAGAAAATATCAGATAAATGAAACAAGCTTTCTTAAGTGGTACTTTAGTTTTGAAAAGATTTCAAAATGTATTTGCTTACTTTTATTTTTGAGAAATACTAGGGTGTGAAAGTCACATTAAGCTTAGAGTAGGTGTAGAGCCATGATTACAGTGAAAAGAGGGGTCTCTGACTGTGCCTTTCATCTGCCTGGGTGGAACTTCTTCCTGAGAATGTCTTTCCCTCTCACCAGCTACTTCTAGAAGTCCCCAGATGGGTTACATGGTGCTCTGACAAAGAATGTTCTCAGCTGTGCTGTGGCATCCTTCTCTTCCCTTGTTATCCACTCTGACTCTGACTCCCTTCGCTGTTGCCTTCTTTAAGCTTCTGGACTCCACGAATCCCCACCAAAGTGGCTCCTTATGACTGCTGCTGCTGCTGCTGCACTGATATGGGTGAGCTCTTCCACTGATGTCCAAAGGCACGGTCAGCTAATAGTTGGACACACTGATAGATTATGTTTCTCAGCCTCTTTACAATTTGATTCAGCCATGTAACTAATTTCTCACAGCGCCAGGTATTTGGAAGTCAGATGTGCTACTTCAGGGAGGGCTGATTTGTCCCTCTAACCACCCCCCTCCCCTTTTGGTACCAAGATTGAACTCAGGACCTTGTGCTTGCAAGACAGGCAACAGCACCACTGAGCTAAATCCCCAGCCCGAAACTCTTCCCCTTTTGTGCTGGTCAGGAGCATACGACAACGATGATGCCCTGTAAACTTTCTTTGAAAAGAGTAAGAGTAGAAACATTTTAGGTTTTAGGAAATAATTTAGATCACATGGTCTCTCTCACAGATACTCAGTTCAGCAGTCGCTGTGCAAAGGCAGCCATGACTGTGCATAAGTGAAAAGGCTGTGTGCCCATGAAGCTTCCTTTACTGTTTGCTAATACCTGCTCCAGGGAATGGCAGAGACACAAATGGAAAGGGCTTGGCTATTGGATCCCTGTGTAGAGGAAGGTGCTTGTCAGTCAGGAACACCCAATTTTAACTGACACTTTAGGAACTCATAACCTCTTTTGGTCTTGGATTCATGCATTTGTTTTTTAGAGCTGCCACGGTAAAGTATTACACAGTGGTGGCGTAGCACACTCCAGGCCCACTTTCCCTCCGCTATCTGTAGGGGGAAATCCTCCCCGGGGTCTTCCTAGCTCTGCGTGAAGTCCTTACCAGCCCAATCTCTGCCTCTGTTGTCACCTAGTCTTTTCCCTGTCTACCTCTATATCTCTTCAGTCTAAGGACACCAGTCATATTGAATCAAGGGACTACCTTACTGTAATACAACCTCATCTTAATTATATCTGCCAAGGCACTATTTCCTTATCAGGTCACATTCACAGATACCAAGGATTTAGGACTTCAGCATATTGGGGAGGGGGCATGACTCACTTCACAGAAAGCTCTTATACATTTTAGGGGAAATTTGATGTGCTACATAACCCCCCGAACTGTCACCTTATCCATGGCATGCTATATACTTCATCCATGTTGGGAAAATGTATTCTTTTTACACTTTTCTATCTCATCCATTGTTAAAAGAAGTTATTCACCTGGAAGAAGGGCCACAATCTTTGTTTTTTATTTAAATTTATTTAAAATTATATATAAACATATTAATGAATAATGTGATATTTTGATAGATATACACATTATGTCATGTTTAAATTGTTTTGAAGTGCTGTAGTTTTCAGCATAAAGGTCTTTTACTTCCTTCGTTAGGTTGATTCCTAAGAATTTCATTTTTTTGGATGCTATTGTGAAAGGTGTGGTTTCCTTAATTTCTCTCTCAGTGAGTTTGTTATTTGTGTACAGGAAGGCTATTGAGTTTTGAGTGGTGACCTTGTATCTAGATATGCTAATGAATTTGGTTATTAAATCTAGAAGTCTTTTGGTGGAGTTTTTGGGGTCTTCTATGTAGAGCATCATGTCATCCACAAATAATGATAATTTAACTTCTTCCTTTCCTATGCTTATTTCTTTTATTTCTTTCTCTTGTCTAATTGCCCTGGCTAGTGTTTCCAGAACTGTATCGAATAAAAGCTGTGATAGTGGATATCCTTGTCTTGTTCCTGATTTTAGAGTGAAAGCGTTCAGTTTTTGACCATTTAGTATGATGTTGGCTGTTGTTAGTATGATGTTGGCTGTTGGCTTTTATCAGATTGAGATAAAGACCATCTATGCCAATTTTCTGTAGGGTTTTTTTTTTTTATCATGAATGCTTTTTCTGCATCTATTAAGATGATTATGTGGTTTTTATCCTTGGTTCTGTTAATATGGCTCTGTATTATATTTATTGATTTGTGTATGTTGAACCATCCTTGGGATAAGTCCTACTTGGTCCTGGTATATAACCTTCTTGATGATTTGCTGCATTCTGTTTGCCAGTATTTTATTGAGGGTTTTTGCAGGAGATTGGCCTGTAGCTCTCTTTTGGTTGGATCCTTCTCTGGTTTTGGTATCAGGGTAATGCTTGCTTCTAGGAATGAGTTTGGGAGAACTGCTTTCCTTTCAATTTCACTAAATGGTTTCAGGAGTAATGGTATTAGATCTCCTCTAAATTTCTTGTGGAATTCAGCAATGAGTCCATCAGAACCTGGGCTTTTCTTTGTTGGTAGATTTTTAACTACATCTTCAATTTGACTGACTGATATTGGATTATTTAGAATCTTCATAATTTCTATGTGTTGAAATCTTTCAATACTTTCAAGCTTGTTAAAGAGAGAGTTCCTTACCATTACCTGTTGTTAACCAACAGTGTGCTAGCACACCAGAACTTGCTTCTAACTAACTGTAGCTTAGTTCCCATTGGTCCAGCTTTCCCATCCCCCTCCTTCGTACTCTCCCAGCCTCTAGTGCCGTCATTCTATTCTCAAATTCTATGAGCTCAACTTCTTTGGCTTCTGCCTATGAGCAAAATCTTATGGTACTTGACTCTCTGCACCTGGCTTATTTCACTTAACACAATGATCTCTACTTCCATCGATGTTGCCACAAGTGACAGGATGTCATTTATTTTTATGACTGAGTAGTAGTCCATTGTGTATATGAACCACATTTTCTTCATCCGTCCATCAGATGATGGGCACTTAGTTTGTTTGCATTTCTTGGCCATTGTGAATAGTACTGGAGTGGACATGAAAGTACACAGATGTCTCTTCCACATGTGATTTCATTTCCTTTGGATTTATACTCAGTAGTGGGATTGCTAGATCACATGATGGTTCTATATTTAATTTTTTGAGGAACCCCCATATTATTTTCCATAATGGCTATACTAATTTATATTCCCACTAACAATGTTCAGGGTTTTCTTTTCTTGACATCTTCAACAGCACTTGCTATCTCTAATCTTTTTGATAATATCTTTGCATACCAGAATTAGATGATACCTTATAACTTACTGTGGGTTTGACTTGCATATCCTTAATTACTGGTGATGTTGAACATTATTCCATATATATTTATATCTATCGATCGATCTACCTATCTATATACTGGCTATTTTTACATCTTCTTTTGAGATGGGATTTTATAAGCCTTATTACCATTTGGATCAAAAATGTCTCCCCAAAGTTTGGATGTGGTGGTACATGCTTGTAATCTCAGCACTTGGAAGGCAGAGGCAGGAGGATCACCATGAATTTGAGGCCAGGTTGGGCTACAGAGTGAGTTCAAGGCTGGTCTTGAATACATAGGCAGACCCTGCCTGAAAAAAAAATGTCTTCCAAAAGGCTCAAGTATTCAGAGGTATTAATCGATTAATGAATTCATAGTTAGGTGTGTTATTAGGAAGCAGGGCCTGGCTGGTGGAAGTGCATCATTGGAGATGTAATCCGGGAGAGTATCTTATTCCTGGCCTCCCTTTCTTTGGCTCTTTCTAGTTTGCTCTATTTCCTGGGTGCCATGAGGTGAGCAGCTTGCTTCCGCCATGCCCTTCCCCATAATGTTTCTGCCTTAGAGTTGGCTCACCATGGACTGAAACTTCTGAAACCCTGAGAAGAGAAACGTAGCTCCTGGTGGCTTGCTTCAATGTGTTTCTAGTCTCCTTCTTAGTATAAGCTCTTTCCAGGAGGCTCATGAGTCACATGCACTCTTGCCAAGCACTGCTTCCTTTTCTGCTAAGCCTCATGCTGCCACCCTCACAGACATGACCAGGCGTGGTAAATGCTAGAGTGAACCCAGCAGATACTGGTGCTTCATAGCATTCTCCTGAGAGCTATAACAAGTGTTAAAGAAAGTGATGATTAGAACTGCACCTCCATCTCCAACTGACTGCTTTCCCTTGAGTGAAGCTTAACAGTAGTGACTGGTTGATAGAAAGCTATCAGGACAATCTGGTTTAGAAAATTTCCTTCAGGCAAAAGTTTTAAATAAAGGTAAATGGCAAGATGAGTTACAGGACAGAAACTCAATCTCTAATACTTACAGATAGCCACTGTCTGGTAAACCCATTATTTTAGTTCTGAAAACATTAATTTGTTATCTATGGTCAGGTTAAATAAAAATAAAGTATAGGAATCAGCGAGCCTTGAGAAACCAATGCTCATGTGTGTGTGTTTGTGTGTGTGGTTAATCTTGAATATTTCTCAAATGTACACAAATGATACAATGCAGAAGAGTGTTGCTTATTCTTCATGCAGCCATCAGACCAGTCCTCTTTCTCTGACCTCAGATGTGTTTTTCCAGGTAGGTTTGCTGACTTCTAATCTTTCAGCTGTCATTGTCTGTGACTTTGGTTTCCAAAGTCTGGAAGACTTCTAGCGGGGTAGATCTAAACACATTATTCAGAAGTCTATGATGTTGAAAAGAAAAGAAAGAGCTTTTGGATGATTTTTGTTTGTGTTTGGACTTGGGTCAGGGTCTCCCATTTATAGTGGAATATGAACTGGATGGTTCCAGATGTGTGTTGGAAGATTGATGTAACCAGCTACGGTGGGGGCGGGTGGTCTCTGGAGAGTCTCCATCTCTCTCTACTGGTGAATATTGAAGGTGAACAATGAAGCTATGGATATGTTTCCTTTACACTGGAAACTTTAGCCCTCCCAGGCAAGCTGCATGGTCAGAACACGTGCCAGGATGAGTACATGGCTTCTCCTTGGCTTTGACCCTCAGACAAAAAGGACAAAGCAGGGCCGGGGATTGAGTTCAGTGGTTCTGCCACCTGCCTCACAAGTGCAAGGACCCGAGTTTGATCCCTGGTAACAAAAAAAAAAAGAGAAAAAAAGGACAAAGCAGATCTTTTAAGCTAAAATCCAAGAAAATTTATGTAAATGGAAAAATATAATTAGTGACTAGAATGAAAATGCTCCCAGTGTATGGAACTATAGAAACCAGTGCTACAGGTGAGGTTAATTAATTTCTTGCCAGTTGTGGACACTGATTGTATAGGCTATTATGTAGGAATTGCCATCTTACTGCTTTCCTAGGGTGAAAAGATGTTTCATAAAATTATGAATCACTCTTGTTTATTTATTTTTTGTATGGGACTACTTGTGATGGATCCATTTGTCCCATACCATTAGGTGTTCTCCTTTACCTTTTGGTCCTCTAAGGACAATTTTCATGTTCTTTAAAGAAATGGCAAGATCTAAAACAGAATTGAAAAATTATTCCTCAAATAGAAGAATTAGCTGTCAACATTTAGGAATTAAGAAATGGATGGCCCATAAAAGTCTGTATTTCCTTCATCTCTTGTAAGACCGGAGCAGGTGGCATCAGTAAGCCTGCCGTTCTGCACATGAGCTGAGGGGGTGAAGCCACTTGCTCCGGCCCCGTGTTCATAGCCTTCACCAGCATGGGCTAGTGCTACCCATTTCTGTGACCCACCTGTCCTTGTAGGCATTTGAGTGTTCAGTATCTGATCTAAAGAAAACTTCAACAATCTGTCCTTTCCTCCTTGAGAGCCTAAGTGAGTTTGGAGTTGGAAATGAGCCATAGTCAGGGAATGGAAGTGTTCAGTGAAAATATGTAACTAAGTGGATTTTCCTAGAATCACAGCCTAAGTAATTTGTATTCAGCGTTTGGCATGTCTGAAAGATGGCAGAATGGCAGCCCTGGGTAGGCAGCATCCATCCATTGCCCCCCAACACAGTCCAAGGGAAGATGTTTCCTCTAAAGGCTGACACTCTTGGTGTTGACTGCCAGGAGCAGTTGGGTGGGCTGGAACTGTGGCTCTGAAAGAGCTTGGATGTCATGCTGTGGTGAAGTTCCTGGATCTTGTAACACTTCGTGCAGGACAGGAGAGATGGAATGCTCTTGGACCGAGCTGAACCCTCTTCCCTTGGCTTTTGCCTCAAGGAGATGCAGGCTTAGAGGCTCGCTTTCTTCCCCCAGGACTGTGCCATTGCTTCATGTTCCAGTGGGTAAGGGAGAATGAGGCTTTTCATTGGAAAAAAACACACAGAAAAGAATAAAAACCGTGATAAATGAAACGTAACCTCTTTTCTGAGTTTGTGTACTACAGAAGACAAATACTTTTCTATACATGTTCATGGGTCTATCTTTTTGTTGTGCAACCTTCCCATGATTTCTGTCCTCTTGTGATCCACTTTACATGGTCTTTTTCCAGGAACCCTTCCATCTCATTAGCTTTTCCTTTCTTTTTCTTTCGTGCTGTGCATTTTCCTTTTATTCTAGAATCTGTGTTTAATTTTCCAGCTCTCTACTTTTATTCTTATTTTCCTTTTGTCAGCCTGGGATCTTTTATTTTCTGTCTATTGTTATTCTGTTTCTCCCTCTTAGTACCTCATTCATGTGCTGTTATACAGGGTTTGCTTATTTCTCCCTTCTCTACAGTTAGTCTTATTCTCTTACCATATATTTATGCCTCCTGCTACAAAACAGAAAAAACAAAACCTAGTTCTTACTGGAGTTATTTGGAGCTTTCTCTCCAGTTTCTTTATACAGCTCCACATTATAAATCAGTTTTTTACACTCTGTTGCTGAAATCCTACTATAACTCAGTTTTCCCCATTTTTCTATAGAAAATTAGAATTAAAAAAAAAGAGATGACAGTTCTTTCCCTATGGCATTAGCTGGGAGCCATTATATGGGGTTCGGATCACATTGTGTGCCCTCCTAGCCAACTGTGTCACCTTAAAGAAGCCACAATTGCTTTGAGACTCAGATGCCTGATCTTTGAAGGTAGGGGACAGCTTTTTCCTACTCAAAGTGTGGTTCTTGGTGTGGCCACCCTAGCACCAGGGTGTGCTCCTCAGAAATGTACAACCCAGCCATCCCCGCTTCCCACCCCGCTTCTAGACTCAGAACTGCACTTTTTACAAGACCCTAAGGTGAACCCCATGTTTGTGGAAGCTTGAGAAGGCCAGATTGAATTATCTCCAAAGGTTTTTCTAGCATCATCTTTGCTAAAAATGAGTGAAAACCCATTCTAATAAGTGAAATATTTTAATGAGGGAAAGTGAGTGAAATATCTTAGTAAGTGAAAAAATAAAGTAAAAACTGCTTTGCTCGCAATGCACAGTAGAATTACCTGAGAAGCTTCCATAACATGTCAGGTCAGCAACTTCAGGAACTGTAGGGGTAGCATTTTAATGTCCCAGGTGAGCTCAGCAAGCAGTTTAAGTCTCACTCCAGTGTAGTATTTGAACTTGTTCCTGGCTTTCTGAGGCTATCGGTACTGCCCTCTTTTGGTTGTGGGGTAATACCCACAGAAAGAGGAATTCCAGATCATTCTCCCTGGAATATGGAGAATAAGGAGATGATTATTGAAAGTGACCATATGTATTTTTTATAGCATTATGGAAGCAAAGAGCAGGGTTTACATATTATTTGTTTTCTCAAGCCTCAGTCAGATTCCTGCTAACACTGAGACACTTTGTGGTCACAGAAGGAAGTTACCCCTGGTGAGTGACAGATAAGATGTTGTACCCCAGCAGAACTTGGGGCTGGGGTGGATGTGGTGGTGGAATGGTTTCATTTCATCATAACTTGACACGACCAGCCACATGGTACAACTGGTTACTGAGCATTAAGTTCCAATTTACTTTTAATTATTTCATGTTGTTGAATTGAAGCTGATTTAAGAAAAATTGAAACCAATCAGCCATTATAGTATCCTTAGTGTGAGAACTGAGGAAAGAATGGTCATAAAACTGTCCCCAGAGTGGAGCGATGACACTACACCAGTTACAGTGTGCAGAGCTGCTTTTATGTTGTAGTTTCTTAAGTCAGACCTTGAGAAACCAGGCCTTTGAAGATTAAATTTACTTTTAAAAAGGTTGAAATGTTTTATACCAGGACCCAGTGAGACATACTAGCCAATGATGACATTTTAAAATTATTTGATCAAAATTGAGAAAAAGTGTGCTTGAGCAGTTTTTGCTTAGTCCAGCATCTTTTCTCCCCCTCAGTTTTCATGTCTAGAATTATTTCTGCATCATTAAGTTTAGCGGAGGAGCCAAAACCCTGTCACTGTGGGGGATTTCTGAGGTGTCACATCGATGAACAGAGATATTTAGAAGAAGATGTCATCTTGGTCTGTTTCTGAGAGCTCGTCCAAGCAGCTCTGTGACCAGAGAATTACTAACCTCCCAGGCCATCTGTCTTTCCTCCGGTGTGCAAAACCCCCAGCAGAATCTCCGCTCGCCGTTGGGCGGTGGCGGCCTTTCATTAGCGCTGGAGAGAGGGGCTCAGGCAGTTCTGTGACTCACCTCACAGGCTGTTCACAATCACAGAGGACCCAACAAACATTTGCTCCTCAATTAATTCCAGCTCCAGTCAAAGTTATGAAGTAGGACATTTTTTAACGTAGAGTTTTTCTCTTGTCTGAACACTTCTCTGGGTTGTTGGCACTACTCTGGGCCCCTTCTGCCCATCTTTGCTCTGCTAACTGCTACCTCTGTGGAAAACCTTTGCACTAGAATCTTTGCAATTCAAGAATTAGACTACTGCTTTTTTTTTTTTTCTTTTGGATAAAGAAGTAGCTAAACCAACATGTTTTTGGTTCTTAACAAGGTATCTTTCATATTGTTTGACACATTTCTTTCTCCTCAATTTTCTTCATTCTTTTAAGGGTGAGAAGATTTTTGTTAAAAACTTGATAGGGGCATCCAGGTATGGCTAATTTATTGTAGGGGGTCAGGGAGTAAATTCAGATGATTTCTTGAATTTTATCTCTCATTTTAAAAGAAAACAAGTCTATTCCAAGGCCAAATAGAAGTGTCAATTTTTCTCATTTTCTCAGGATCTTCTAAGTAAAAGACACATTTCCCAGCTTTCCTTTTAGATAAGATGAGGGGATAATAATGAAGGTGGTCATACCCAGAGGGCCGGGTGCTATAGAAATAGGCTTTAAACTTGGAAAATCAAGTAAATCTCATCATTCTTTTTCTGTACTGATTTTTAGGGTATACTGTATCTTTCTAAGCCTTTGAGACCAGAAAATAGCATAAGAAAACATAAGAAAATAGCAGGTAAGTCCATCTTACCTTACAATCAATCCCTATTTTCATTTTAACAAAAATGACTTTGCAAACATCACCTTTCTGGGTCCGAAATCTTTTGTGCCTTACCAACATTTCCTACATTCATATTCTTGGCTATTTTCCAGGAGATTATAATTGGCTGGAACCACTGAGCTAGGTCCACAAAGCCAGTGACATTAATGTGAGGGACCCCACTGCTTTTTATCCCCCAGGGTGCTGCTAAATTGTGGCGGAACCACTTCAGTGAGAACATAGTTCAGCCTTATGAAAATTCTCAGGCCCTCTTAATGCTGTGGAAAATTTAAAGAACAACAATAGGCTTGGGGCTGGTTCAAGCGTGATTTCTTCGGAGAGTATTTGGAGTTCGCAGTGGGTTAATGAAACTTCAGTCACTATTCCAGTTCACAAGGTTTTCCCTGGCTGGTGGAATTTTTCCACTATTTCCAGACTTCAGAGTGAAGTATGAAATAATGGTTCCCAACATTAAAGACAGAGTGGATTTTTTTTTTTTGCCTAGTTTTCAAATACAATATTTGAGTTTTGTGCACCGTTAGCACAAGAATTGACTGAGATCACAGTCAGCGTTCCGATTCAAACCATCCCGGTGACAGGCTCTGCTCCTGTAGGAACCTAGCAGTTGTGACAGAGGTGCCATTGGTACTCTAGAGGCTCAAATTTGGGAGCCTCTGTCATTTGGGGAAAAGAGGGCACCACCCTGGCATGTCTAGTGCTAGCCAAAGGTGGTGAAAACAGCAATAGAGCTCTCTCCTGCCTTCCTTGCGTGGGGCCCAAATGTGCCTTTCTGAGAGCCCATTGCTTAAGTTGGGTAATTGTTAGTGGGCAAATAGGAGAAGGCCGTTGTTGCTGCTGAGCTAATAGATTGGGTTACTTTGCACTTAGCAAGAGCCCTGAAGGAACAGGACCCAGGAGAAGTCTGTTTTGCTTGTAGGGTATCTGTAGGTTCCACACCACGGAATAAGGTCACATTAGACCTTGGCCAGGTGGTACAGAGTCGGGAGGACCAGGCTGCCCAGGAAAACCCCAAAAGGCTGATTTTTAGGGTCGATGATTGTCAATCATTTCTGTGCTTTAACAGATCATAGAAAAATCACATTTCTTTGTGTATAATGAAGACTTCTTTGTAACATTCCTTACAAAGTATTTCTGAGCTGGGGCAAAGTCGGATTTCTATCAGGTTCTGGGAAATGGTTTAACTTGGAAAAATCCTTATAGAGTTCTGTTTTCGTGAAACAGACAAGACTCATGATTGTGGGCATTGCTCATGTAAAGTAGTTAATTTTCTAAGGTGATTGAAGTTGGATTTTTTGTGGTTCTACAAACATTGGAAATGAGTAGTCTCTGAAGTCAGTCCTAAACTCAGTTTGCCCTGCTGTAGGTGAAGGCTCTTCCATGGCTGTCAGGGATATGCTTAGAAAGGATAGTAGAGCCATAAATTAAAACTTATGCTGAAAATTGGTCTCTGATTTATTCAAGATCAGCGAAAGTGTGGAATAAAAGAGGCACATGGCAGAGTTGGAGATACTGAGAAGAGAATACATTTGTGCAGGAAAGAAATGAGTTAAAACAACCCAAGCAGAGTTGTAGAAGGTTGGCAGGAAGCTCACGTGGGTATGCAATGTGTATATGGAGTATGTAGGGATCTACAGTATGCTATCAGGTCTCATTACGCCCTCGGTCCACTTACAGCCCACCAGCTACCAACAGGTATTTACTGAGCATCTACCACATGCCAGGCATTGTTCTGAGGTTTAGAAACAAGCGAGTCTACTGATCTCCTACCTTCAAGGACCTAACAAGAGTTCTCCTGTTCATGTCAAGTTTGAAATGACTGATTACAGCTAAAAGTACAAATGAAAGATGCTTCATGTAAAAGTATACGATTTTTCTTAGCAAAACATCCTTGAGGAGAGGTCAGTACAGTGAAAGAAGAAAACCATTCTCTTTGTTTTCACCTTTCTGTCAGGTCAGAGATATAAATTACAATTCTGGCCTTTGTTCACCGTCGCATAGCTTTCTGGCCTCCTTTTTCCTTCTCTGAACATGAAAGGAATGAGAAAGTTATTTGGAAGGTCATCCATCCAAGGAGTTGTCCTGCCATGTTTTTTTCTGAGGAATCTTGAATTTCATCTGCTATACACAGCAGCAGGACAAACACAGGGCCAGGAGGCAATCAGTGACAGGCCTGGAAAGTCAGGCTCATGATTTGCTGCTTTAAGAAGATAGGCTGGAGGTGGATTTGAAATCCTACTCTAAATAGATGGCGAATGTCAGTGGTTGTTTTCAGGGAAATCAAACGAACTCAGCAGTCCTCAGTGTGTTCGGAGAACTAAGGCCTCACACATCCTGGAAAGGAATTTTTTGTCTTTTCTTTCAGATGTCCATGTGGGAACCCAGCAGAATTCTGGTGGTCCGTGCGTCCAGGCCTCGGAAGCAGCATTGTGGAACGGGGTGAGGGGGGTGGCCTGGGTGTTCAGCCTTTCTGTAAACCCCAAAGGGTCAAGTCAAGGAAGCAAGGGAACAGTCTCATTTCACACACATCTACAATCTCTGCTGGATCGATGTCAGGAAGCACACAAAGAGCCCCAGACGTTTTAGGGTGTGAATTTTGAATCCGTGCTGTTTGACATCTGTTTGGCTGCAGTGACCCCTCAATTTACCAAAATATGGAAACTTAATTATGGTAGTTTGGCCAAATAATGAGGAAAGTGTTGATGTTTGTCTCAGCCTCAGGCCCCTCAAAGCAATGCTGTCCTTAACCACACTTTCCTGTGTAGCACTTTACACACACACACACACACACACACACATACACACACACACACACACACATACAAATAAACCAAGATATTGGTTCCCTGTAAATTAATATAAATGAAATTTTCCTTCTTGTAAAATAAAAACAATATGGAGACATTTTATCATATATCTCTTGAGTAAGAGTTGAAACTCTTCCATTAATTTTATCTAGAGAAAAGAATTTCTTCCTCACTGTACCTCTCGACCTTGAATAGTCTCACTCTTTAGGATGACTTGTGAGTAAAATGTAAAACCAACTTGCAATCTCATGCTAGAATTGTGGCTTTAGATTTTCAGGAGAAAGGGACAGTGAGAAAGCAAGAATTAACTGAGATGGAAGAAAGTGAGAAACAGAAAATAAAAAGAATGAAGAGCCTGGTGAGTCTCAACTACATCCATTCTTGGTGAGAACAACCTAGCCCTTGAAGTGATTTCTTACTGAATAGTGTATCAAAAGGAGCCTATTATATGTGTACAAGGTTGAGGCAGCTTTTCTACATTGACTTCAAACTCTACAATTATGATATTAACATATTACCTTCAGCCAATAGGACACACACACACACACACACGCACACACACTGTTTTGTATCATTGTCTACATTTCCTGTGTCTGTCAACCCTAGTGTTTCAAATCCTTAGCACTGGGGCAGTAACTAAACCTAGGTATTCCTGTCAAGAATAATTAGAGAAGTTTAGAATTAGAGTAAAATATAGAAGAGTGAGACCTTGCCCTAGCTTGGTTGGTTTTTGAAATTGGACTGTCTTGTATTCCTCTCCAACCCTACACACTTGGCCCTATTTTGGACATAGGTTTAGGAAGTTTTGTGTGCATATGTTAGCATTTTTTAAAATTCCTACAGTCTTGGCTTAATCAGTAAGTCAGTTGTGAAGCTAAACAACCTGAAAGGCTGACCATTTTTGTAGTATGAGTTAGTTTATCTTGTAGTTGGGATTGAAAAAAAACTTTAAAAAATGCCCCACATATCTGATTTAGCTGACTTGTAGGGTGTCGTAGTTAGTTTCTCATCACTGGGACAAAATACTCAACACCCACAAGTTAAAGAAGGAAAAGTTTATTTTAGCTCACAATTTGTAGAGGTTTCAGTCCATAGTTGGCTAGTTCTAAGGCAGGGTGGCATGGCAGAGAGGCAGGGCAGAGGAGAAACAGTCCATAGCAAGGCAGGCAGGAAGCAGCAAGCAGCCTTCTGGACTTTTATCCCATCCAGGCCACAAGCCTATTGGATGGTGCCACCCTACCCAGGTGGGCCTTCCCATTATTTACATCCAGAACTATGCTAAACCAATCAGTGGGGTAATCCAGTACCACACTCTCTTAGTCCCAGGATTATACAATCATGATCCAGCTACCTCCCAAAGCCCCATCTATGAGCTCATGAAGCTTTGGGAAAACATCTAGATATAAGCCATAACATAGGATATCTAAATCAACTTGACCTTGGATAAGCATAATTTACACACTCAAGGCAGCAAAGCTGTATTCAGCTGTCTTTGTTCTAATATCTGGCTTTCACAGTTCCTACAATGCTTCAAGTACCTGAGGAATGAACACAATAAAAAAGGAATTTTATTTAGTTATCATCAAAAGACATGACTATCAACAACTCATCTATTTTTATTTTAATAATACTGCAGAGTATTACTTTGTTGTACCTTGTTGGTACATTTTATTCTGGAGGATTATTAGACTCAAAATTAGCCTTCATGGGTTAGAGCTATGACTTTTCTAAGTTTCTTCTGAAATAAAGTTTTGGTAGAAAGTGCCCTAAAGATGATTCAACTCTAGATAACCCTGAGGTTGTTATTGTTGCTCAGTCCCCACCTCAGAGATTAACTGAGGAAACATTTTCCAAAGAATTCAGTTTTGGTTGGGAAATAACATGACTAAGCAAGCTTTGGTGGATGATGTGCAATCATGGAAAGGTCAATGTGTTTGGGAACAGGAATTAATGTCTGTGTTGCAGAGAAAAAAATTGGTACATGACCTTCAGTAAGTAGATATGATGGGGTTTAGATGACACTCTTAGCAGAAAAAAAGGGCCAGATGAAAGCAACTCCTGGTTGGTTGTGAAACACTGCTAGCCCAGGGTAGAGCGTCTTATTTGTTTGAGTTGAAGAGTTAATATACTAGCCCAATTCAGTGTCATTACTCCTTACACTGTAAAAGCCAGTGAACTCATTAAAGAAAAAGAATAACTCACATCAGCCTTTGTGCCTAAATCTACAGTTCTTATAAACAAATGACAGTCAGCTCTGAAAACAAGACTACCCAACTGACCATTGAGGGAGGTGGTGGATTATTTGTCTAAAGTCTTGGTGTATAGTCTGAACTGGCATTGAACTCACTGAGTAGCCCAGGCTGGCCTTGAATTTACCATCCTGCTGGCTCAGCCTCCAGAATGCTGGGATTATAGGTGTGCATTACCACACTCTGGTCCTTCTCTGTCTTACTACTGTGCAATTTTAAGAACTTTAAAAATGTCCTGTGACTCAGAGGTAAAGGAGATCTCAGGAACCCAGACAAACAATGGCCTTTTTTTCCACTGGGATCCACAGTCTCTTTCTCCTTCTAAAATAAGGGGAATGAAAGAGATTTACAGAACACTTGTGATGATCTGGTTGATGGATCAGTTTAAAAGAGAGAGATAAGCAAAGCAGGAGTTGTTTATTTTCACAAATCAGTTTTAGTTTCTTTCTATGAAATAAACGAAGAAAAAGCCCATTAAAATGATTGTTACAATTTTTCTTTTGAGTTGTTTACTATGTTAAGGTGACAGTGCTCAACAGGGTGATATATGAATGGTGTTCAGTTGTAGATGTAAACAGCAATTCTAACATGAGACTCTGATGATTCTTCCTCACGTATCCAGGTCAAATGTAGAAATCAAAAGGAAAGACGGTTTCATCTACATGCCAACAGCTGTTTCTTCTTGTTAAATGGTGGCTGAGCTAAAGGGGAAGGCGGGCCAACTCACCATATTTCATCAGAGCCCAAAAAAATCTTAAAATGTGAAATCAAATCATTAAAATCAGCCCCCCTACAACCACTATTGGCTTACTGATTGTTTTTCTTTCCCAGATGCCATAAAATATGCATGAACTTGGATTTGTTCCTCCTGGACTGAATTGCAGCATTATAAATCAAAAAATAGAAAGAGATTAGGTACAAGAGTTATGAAAATTAATATTGAATTATTATCAATTTAATGCAGGTATACAATGCAGAGAGACAAATAGTATTATGATGTTTTTAGTAAACAGCAGCATCGCCTCCCCTGTCATCACTGTTGGCTCCTGATGGGCAGATTAATTATACCACTTTCTATTTGATAAGCTAGTTTTTTTTGGTACTGGGGATCGAACTCGGGTCCTTGTGCTTGTGAGGCAGGTGGCATAATCACTGAGCTAAATCCCCGACGCATCCTGTATTTTCTTTTCTGTGTGATTTAACTTTAGGTATACTCTATTGCTTTCTCACATAGGGAAAAGAATCCAGCCCTGTCAACTTTTCTCTTTCATGCCTTAATTCTTCATCCTTTAAGTATAGTTAAATTATCACTTTTAATTTAACCTATATTCAGATTTACCTTTAAGGGTATAGAAATACTGTAAACAGCTGAGGTAAGCACAACGCTTTGATCTTTCTTTCCAAATATTTGTTTTTCTAAATGATTTTTTTTTTTTAGTTTGTGTCTGGGTGACCTAGCACTGTTTCATTCTCCAAATCCAGAGACAAGGACACAATCCCTCTTTGTAGAAGTAGAAAAAGCCACCCATCAGTTTCAGTTTTGAAGCTGCCCCTGTCCTTCCCCTAGGCCCTTTGGCTGCCCTGCCCCACAGCTAGTTCCAGTCCTGGTGCTTACGCTATGGCTATGTCCCGGGTCCTCCCTTCACCATCAAATGGAGATTGTCTTCATCCTTTCCTGCCGGTTCTTATTTCCTGAATCACATAGGTTTTGCGGTTATTCTCTTTCTTTTTTTTTTCCTAGCTGAATGGCAAAAATATTTTTATTTTCTACCTTTACACTTTATTAAAGCTTTGCGAGATATGATATTTTGGATGAAGATTATTTACTTTCAGAATTTTCAAGATGACCCATTACTTTCTGTCTTTGTTGGTATACAGTGTGAAGCTGTTTTAAATTCTAATCTAGCACATGAGATTCCTTTTTCCCCCCTTTGAAAGTTTTTAGAATCTATTCTTTATTTCTAAAGTTTTGAAAATTTTCTAAAAAATATGTCCTTTCCCCTCTTATTTATTGTACTGCAGACTTAATGGGAATTTTCAGATCAGAACACAATGTCCTTTGTGATTAATGTAGTGGGGTTTTTTTTTTTTATTAGTTATCTAATAAGTTTTTCTTTCTTCTTTCTGTTCTTTTTTCTAGGTGTTCTCATTATTTCAATATTAGACTTCATGATTTTTTTCTCTAATTTCAAAATTTATTTTATTCAAACTACTTCCCAAATCTCTCTTCATTGTCTGGAAGACTTTTTTCAATTTTATCTTTCACCTTTTCTGTGGAATTAAAAAAAATCCCATTGTTATGTTCTTACATTTCTAGAGATCTTTTATGTTCTCCATAAAGCATTCTTTTCTTGTTTTGCAAAATGAAATAATACCTTTGTTTGGCCTTGTAAAGATACTCGTTACAAATTCTTTAAAGTTCTTGTGGTGGACGTTGGATGCACCATTTGAACGCTTCTCTGAAGAAGGACCTGAGACCGTGACTGCTTCCCCTCACTGGGTCACTGTGTCTGAGGAGGGTCCCAGGGGGCCATGCTTGGCCATCTTGGCCCACTTGACACCATTCTGAAGGCTGTTCCAGCCCCAGAGAGATGGAGGCTTACGCTGATGCAGGACCAGCTTTGCTCCTTCACTGCTTTCCCTGCCCACTTTTGCTTCTGTTCCCTAGGAAGCCATGTCCTCATAAACAGCTTGCATGCTTAAATCCATCCCTGGGCCTGTATCTCAGTCAGCTGTGACTGTTTTCTTCTCCATACAGTGTATCTGTTTCTTGTGAGTTACCTTTATTCTGTTTGTGTATTGTAGACTCTGACTTCTGTGCTAGAAGGTTTCTGACCTGATTTATTTCAAAGAAAAGTTGACTGGAATTGAAGAATGTGTGTCCTGTGATTCCTTGGGGTGGCCAGGTAGCAAAAATGAGAAATCAACTGTTTCTATTGTGTCTGTAGGTTTTTTCTCTGGGCCTTATTTCATGCTTTCCCCTATTTAGAGACAATAATCCTTGGCAACAGCTTTCTAGACCTCTTTGAGGAAGGGGCTAGGAATTCTAGTGTTAGTATAAATATTTTAATGTAATAGGCTAGGTTTTTAGTCGGGAATCTCATGCCCAACTTTAGTTTGGCTTGGCAAATCTACTAAATTTTATTGTGAATTTTCTAGAGAATATGCTTTATTCTTCTTTTCTATCAGGGTACAGGTTGGGTAACCTCAGGGTATTTGGGATTGGGAGGTGATTTGGGGCATCTAATTTTTCCTCACATAAATTTTCACCCAATTCTTTACTTACAACTTTCTACCCTTCAGAGCTTTACCTCTAATTCTTGATCCTTCCTAGGGCTCTTGAGTAGAAGTGATGCTGCTTCCTGTGGACTGTCATCCCCCTGTGAAGGCTGGAAGCTCCTCCTCTCAGCTAAGTCACGTCTGCTCATCTGTCTACTTTCATCTTCTGAAAGTTTGCTTACCTGCAGTGGTCTCTGCTTCCATTCTCTTTGGTTATATGAGATCAGATCTTTTTAAACTTCTTTGTTGTCATTTATGTGGAGTTTGAAAGAGAATGAACACACACATACCTAACTTGTATGCATTTGAAGCCACTGGAGTTGCCAGTTAGCAGCATGTGACGACTTTGATCCAGGGCTCTGTTTAGCCACATTCTTCACTAGGCTTTTAGGACATCACACTTCCTGGCTTCTTCCCACTTTGCTGGCTGTGCATTCTCACAGTATGCTTTTTAATCTCTCACTACCTCCATTATAAACAATACAAAAAATCTAAATGTGACAGTTCTGTAAATCATATTAACTCAAGTACGAGAGTAGCTATTTTTAGACGAAAAGCTAGAACATTGCATGCCAGATATCTAACTGCAAAGAAGAGCTGTAAGACAATTCATAAATGAAACGGGACCACATACTTTCAAAATATTCAGTTAGTATTAAAACAAATAAAAATGAATTAAAATATTTTCTTTTCTGAAATTTATTGTAAAATTCCAGCACTAAAAATATGAGGATATTTTAATTCACCAAGGTCTACTGATTATTTATTTATTTATTTTTTGGTACTGGGGATCGAACTTGGGTCCTTGTGCTTATGCAGCAGGTGGCGAAACCACTGAGCTAAATCCCTGCCCCCCAAGGTCTACTGATTAAGAAAAACTTTAAAACATACAAATTGAAATTCATACTTTTACTGAGGTTTTTTTAGTTATACTTCTATGGACTATGAACTTTATCAAACTAGTTTCTATACCAAAAAGAGCAATGACATTTTTGTAAACATTTTGTAAACTCTGTAATGAATTAGAATCAATATGCTTGAATCACTAATGAGAATTCAAGCCTACTTTGTTCACTGTGTGATAAAGGGATTGAAAAGTAGTCTGCAATGAGATAAATTAGGAGCAAATATAACTTTAAAGACAACATTTTGTTGTAGTTCTTTTGTTAAACAAATATTTTATTTTGGGTTGGTCCACATTTGCAGGACATAATGACTACCTTCCCCGTGGGGGTCAGTACATGTACATGACACAGCTTAATTCTTTTTTCATTCTCTTCCCTCCCCTTTCTTCCCTCTCTCCCTCCGTCTCTTGATCATTAGCTTATGAAGTTATATTTTTTTGAAATATTTTATTTGCTTTTCTTAGATGATATGGAAAGTTTATCTACTATGGATATTTATTAGAAATGTAAAAGTACTAACAAGTATAATTTTGTGCCATTCAAATCAGAATTTAGTTCTGAGAGCTAGACACTGCTACTCAATTACTAGACACAATTACTCAATAACTTCTTAAAATTCAAACCAAGCAGCTGTTGCCCTGAGACAGGTAAACTTGCTATGATCTGCAGTGACTGGGTAGTTTGTTGTGCTGACAGTGAGGGTGCATTTAGCAAGGCAAATGTAGCATTCTCAGGATGTTACTTCTTAAATTGCTTAATGCAGAAAATCTCCTAAGTCCAGGTCAGAGCTATAACAGAGAAGGAAGAACGATACATATGCTTCTAACATAGTTGCAAAATCTGCCAGCGGCCCTGTTTTGTGTACTCGGGTGCATACTCAGGGCCAATATGAGCCCAAGGGAGACAGGTACTGGCATTTCGGTCCCTGGCCACACAGCTCTGTGGCTTCTGAGTCCTGGGAATCGCTTGTCTTCATCTGGTTGCTAAGGCTCTGTCCCATTGTCTTTTTGTGGAACAGAAACATGGCTTGGATGACAAAGCCCAACTAATTACACAACTTAATTTAATAACTTAAAGCACAGAGGGTATTCCCCAAGCAGTAGAATCTTTTGTTTGGGAATTTTTAAACAAATTATGTTTTACTTTATGTTTTATTATTTACATAATAAGTATTTAGAAGAACACAATTTTCTCAAGATTTTAACCATTCATTGTTCCATAAATAGGACACACATTTAGAAAGATGAGAGGTTTTGGGGGAAATATTTTAGTAATTACCTCTGCCTCACAACATAAAACTGGTGCAATGCTTGATATTACCAGAAGTTTGATTCTTCTCCATAAGGTTAGTAATAGAAATGTTCTCACCCCCAACTTCTGCTTTAGAATTTTGTGTCTGGGTGACATTTTCCTGACTTAATGACTGATCTGGTAGAAATGTCTCCCCTGCATCTATCTTCTTTTTCATAGTCCCAGACTCTAATAGTTGCAAGTCCATTGATGAATCTTAGTCTGGCTCTTGTTCCATGTTTTAATCCCCCTGACATAACCTTGTCAAATATTGCCACCTAACTTCTGTCTGGTTACCTCCCATAACTGAGAAATTTCTGTCTGATTTCAGCATCTTGGTTCAACTATTTTTACTTTAATACAAACTCCTACCTATGAAAGGGTTTTGTGGATTGGACCAAGAAACAAGAAGGCTGTCCCTTAAAAGGTCAGGAATGTAAATTGCCTGGGGTGAACTGTGACCTAAAAGAGAAGGGCATTACTGTTGTCCTGGGATTCTGATTGTGGGAGGTAATGGAAAAATTGTCAGCCATATTGGCCTGGGAGTGGGAAGAGGTTGATGCTTAGGAGTGGGTTCCGTATTAGTATCCTGTGAGTTTAAAGTGTTCTCAAGATCTGGCCCATTTTTAGGAGACCTGAGACAACTGAGCTAGCTTACTGAGCCAAAGATCCTTTTACCTTTATTTTATTTCCTTCATTCATTTCTTATTTTAATGACTTTGTATCAACATTTAGAGGGAAGGAATACAATATGCCATAGACATAGTAAGTCATCCTGTTTGAGCAGATACTTCAAGAGAAACTCCTCTGGGTAATGAGGGAATTGTAAAAGAAATCGTAGGCAGTGCCTACTATCAATGAATCCACAAATCTGCAGACTAAGAAGGGGACTACTAACTACCCCATGAACATCAAGCTCATGAACATGAGCTCTTGTAACTTTATAGAATGTAAATATTACACATTTCTATAAACTTCAGAATGTACACGTGCATCAAAGCAGATTAGAGCTGAGAGAATTTCTATGAAAGAGAGGAAAACAATATAGCATTTTAGTGATGCGAGAAAGGTTTTGGGGAAAGAGGACGTTTCCTCTGGAGGTGGAGGTGGAGCCGTCCCCAGGTGATCTGTGGGTTTTCACAGAGCAGCAGCATTAGAGGGAAAAGAGCCTTACAGGCTCGAGTGTCCCCCTCCACCGGTGATCTTTTTCCTGGGGGATTTGGACTCTTCCCACGACTCAGGGGATCTGGCACAGGACTGTTTGCCTTGCACCTGGGCTAATGGGATTTGCCTGCAGATGGCTTCAGCAGGCTCTGTTTTGAACTCTCTCTTCCCTTTCTGTGCTCGAGAGTGGCAGGGCTGCCCGAGCCCCAGCAGTGTGGACACTCTCGAGTCTTGAAGCTCCAGTCTTGCCCTGTGCAACTCTACCTGACCTTCCCCTCCTTCCTAGTGAAGGCAGGCCGACAGCCTTTAGCATTCACTCTTAGAGGAATCATTTTTTAGGACTTGAGACTGTGGTGATGACTGGAGCTGAGAGTGACTTCACCCAGACTCCCAGATCAGCTTTGTTACTGGGTCACCTCCTAGGTATCAGTCTGGCTGCACCCTCTGAGGATGACTTTGTGTTTTCCAGGCCTGTTTCCATGTGAAGGGAGTTGCATTTTATACACAAGGAACTTCAACTGCCCCCTACGGGAAGTGGGGTACAGGGATAGCAGGGAATTCATGCTCCCTTCCCCCCAGCACCCTCTCCCACAGGCTGCAGGCTTCTTGGACTGATTGATGACATTTCCTAATATAGCTGGGGAAAGATGACTTATTTTGAAAATAGAATTAATACTTTCCCTTTTTAGGAGCAGGCACCACTTTGGCAACACGGTCAGCCTGAAGCACATTAGTTCTTGTGGTCAAAACATTAACAGGGTGCTTTGTTAACAAAATGTTCAGGTCATGATAAGGCCAAGAAAGGAGCTGTAGGAGTTTATGAGCCAGATTGTTCCAAATGGTGCTCCAACTCAAAAAGACTGAGAGTCAAACTTTCTCCTATAAACAGGGCCCAGATGAGCCAGTGAGAACTTTCAGGAGTGGGTAGGGGTGTTGGGGAAGTGGCACTGACCAAAAATAAGACACCTCATAAAAAGCAGGAAACCATTGGTAGGTCTAAAAAGTGCCTGGCTTTTTGTTGCGTCTGAGTGAACATAGGCTCACTAATCAGCTTTAGAAAGTGAGGAATCCTTTAAAGAGGTCCCAGAGAGTGGGAAGTGCTTCGAGAGTTTATATCTGTGCTCATAAACAATGGGACTGACAGGAATCCAAAGGAGATCCTGTAATCCACGGGGCACCTGCTCTGGGAAACCTTCTCAGACTCTGAATGTCATTGCTTTCCTGCTTGATCGCCTCAGTATTTTCTATGAGAAGTTTAGATTAACAATACCATGTATGTCGTGCGTTGTTTTTTAACGCACAGGGGACAAAGGGGAGGAAGGAAGGTGGGGAGGGTCAGGCCAAAACTCTGGGACCGAGGCCGGTCCACCCTCAGGGGAGTCCCCGAGGAAGCTCTAACTGTACCTCGATAGACAATCATGCACATTCTGGGATTCTGTTTTAGCACCTGTAATGTGAGGGAGTTGGATGAGATGTCGCTTTGATTTTGAAAATCTCTCATCATAATATCTCACGTTTACTAGGGTACTATTTATCACGCAGTATCTGGTTTGATAATAGTGCTGGAGCAAGGCATGACATGGTCTCTGTTTTAAAGAGGAGTAACATGAGAGTTGGAGGATTCAAGTGATTAGCTTATGAACACGAGCTAAGACTTAGTGCAAACCGAGGTAGGAATCCAGGCCTTTTCATTTCCAGCTCTTTCTACACCTTGCAAAAATTGTCATTTAAACAGTCTTAATTCTTTGAACTAAGTACTTGAAGGCAAGGAGGCAATCCAGCGTGTTCTCTGAGTCTCCACTGCTTAATACATACTGCACACAGGCTGGCTGCAGAGAAGAAGACTTTCTCTCCATGTTAGGTGACAAAAGTTCTTACTGCAAGTCCAGAGTATACTTGTTTTGAACTTCTATACTGTGCCCTCATCATTACAAATATGCTCTCAATTATTCACTTCAAACAATTTGATTACTCATTCTGGAGACAAAGAACTGACAGCTGAGACCAGCCAGTCCCATACCAGTACAGGGGGCAGGGGCATGGAAGGAGGCTACCTCTTTCCTAGCAGGGCAGGCAGCTATGTGTGTCTCTGACCTTTTCTCCCTCCTTGTATCATCTTCTTGCTGTTTCCTGCAGGTCAGAATCCAAACTCTTTCTGGCTCCCTGACAGCAGCCTCACAAAAACAGGACACACGGCTAGCAGCCTGTGAGGATCAAGTGAAGCGCATGGGGACACTCCTGTGAGGACCAGTGCTCTGGGGCAGAGTCCCTGTCTGCTCCCCGGGCACATCCCTTGTGATGCTCTTCCAAGGGTCCACTGGAAGACCGGAAGACCAAGGTTTGATTTGTGCTGCCATCCTGGTAGAATTGAGGTAGGATGGAAGAAATAAAAGGTAGGTAGAAAGGAGACAGAAAACCAGTTAAAAAGCATACTTTTAAGAAGGCTGCAATTTCTGGGCCCAGTCAACGTCACCCAAAGCGATCTATATCAGCAGTCCCTTGGTTAAATTTAGACTCCTTTTCTTCTAGACTCATCACACCCAAAATTCCTCAGAAATACCAAAAGTCCATAAATTGGCTTGGTTGAGAAAGTGAAGAGCAGGAACCTGATCCTAAGATAAAGGAACAGGTTGAGAGAATTCACAAAATGCTTAAATTATCCACCTGAAACAAACAAACCAGGCCCATGCCTGTAAAATGGGCTAGTACCCTTCTGGAACGTGAGCCATCTTTTCCTGGGTTTCTACTGCCTCAAGAGAAGCATTAAATGTTCCCCATTCTGGGAAATCTGGGAAATAATGCCCCCTCTCTTGAGGACTCCCATGGATTCCTTTGAATGCGTACCTTTTAATTTCTGCATAATTAAAACCTTCCTGAACCCCTTACTGACTAGACCTGAAAATTCTTCTTCTGCAATGAGATTTGGAAAGTCTGAAGTCCTGTTCTACAGGTTGGATGAGTGAAGTTCTTTATCTGAGCTTTGGAAACCCCTTCTGATCCTGTGACCCTGTCCAGTGACAGAATGAAGACTTAGAATTGCCAAATAATTTGAGACCTAGAAATTAAAGTTTTAATTTCTAGCAGATCTGAAATTATTTAATTTATGACCCACACATATATATGTGCCATAAATCAAACAATTATTAAATATTAAGTAATTATTAAATATTAAATATTTATACACATTTTCCATAGACTTCACAGCACTTTAAGGAGAGAAAAGTGATATTGAATCACCATTCAGCACCCTCTTCTTTAGGCATACGGAGTTCAAAAGAACCTGAATCACAGAATTAGTACAGTATTGATGCTTTGGCTGGCAACCTGTGTCCACCTCCTTAAATTAATGTTGTAAATTGGATTTTTCACTGTGTGCTTATTTCACTTAAGTTAATTTTGGTTGTGAAATTATTTGGCTTTATAGCTTCATAAGAATTAGGGCATACTGATAGTTGATTTTATGTTTGCACATATTTAAACAACATATAGTTGTATATAACATGCACATTGTGGTTTCTTGAGGAGTATTTTTCTAATTCAAAGGAGTGATTCTCATTGTAGCTATTGGGGGTCTAGGAGGAAGAGAAGACATGGAGGGTGGGATTGTGGGGCAGCCTCCTGCAAACAAGTCACCTTTCTCTATTCAAAGTGTTCTTCAAATACTGAGATGTGCTTCAAAGATTTATTTTTAAGTGAAGAGCATGGTCAGTAGGATTGGGTTAGATAAACTGTTGCGATCGGCAAGTTTATCTCTACTACACACTTCATGAGGACACCATCACCAATCTTTCGTGCTCTTCAGGATCATTTCTGTGGGTCCTTCACCTTCAGCAATGGGGAGATCAGGCTACTCTCAACATCCAACTAAGAACTCAACATCACGCATCTGTTGAGATTCCACAATCTGATGACAGCACATTGGTTTTCTCCTACTGATACACTTTTCTAGTTTAAAAATAGATTCATTCATCTAATGCTTAATTATCCTTCCTAATTCTTCTATTCTGTTGCTTTCTATTTCCCAAGGTAAAAGCTTCATGATATAATAAATAAACCATAATGTAAGATAGTGGCTTTAGGGTTTAGTCAGCCCTCCATCATAACATTGCAGATAGGTAAGTTAATTAGATATCTTGTAGGCAGTTAGACAGGGCTGGCCCTCCAGGAGCCAACAAGGAGGACAATTGAGACACATTCACTGAAGGTCAGCCTTGGAAAAAGAGAAACTACCACACCCAAGTGCTTCTCCTAGGGATGAATACAGTGATTGATGTTCTAAATAGGTATCAGTCACCTGGGTGAGGGGGCAAGGTCTTCTAGGAAAGCTCTCTGACCCATCTCTTACCAAAAATCCTTGCTCAGTGCTTGTATACTTGCTGTGTGACTTGCTTCCCCATTTGATCCCCATTTAATCAATATGACCTAACCCACTATACTTGTAATCTTATTGGTTGATCATAGATTTGCTCCACCTTGTGATTTCCCATTGGATCAGTATTACCTAAGTAGCTGTACCTGCCATCTTATTAGTTGGCTGTAGTTTTATCCCACCTCAAACCCGCCTCGCCTGGTGGTTTTGATCCATAAAACCCCTTGGGAAACAGGCTCCTGAGGCAACACACTTTTCAGTCCCCCTTCTATCTCTCTTAGACAGAAGCTGTCTTTCTTTCAATAAGTTTTTACCACTCTTAACCCCCACTGTTCCTAGAATTCACTCCTTGATATATCAGTAATATGTGTATTTATTTATTTTGGGGGGGTGGAGGGGAAACCAGATTAATTAGACAGAACATAAAACTAAAATAAAATAAAAAATTGATACACGAGAATTCACTGAAATAAATGATTTTTATTTGAAAGGACTATTAAGAAAATAAATAGGCAAGCCACACACTAGGAGAAAATATTTGCTCTATCATCTATCTATCTATCCATCTACCTACCTACCTATCTCTGACAAAGATTTTAATCTAGACAGTTTAAAGAATTTCTAAAAATTAAAAAAATAGTTGACAAACAATCCAATAAAAATGGCAAAAGATTTGGACATCTCACAATTACTATGTCCCATTGTACTCCAGGAACTATAACACCAACTACGTTCCAGGTACAGAGATGAAGAGATTACAATCTAGGTTGAAAAGAAAAAATAAGAGTAAATGCTAAAAGGTCATGTAGTCATGTTCAGCTTTACTTTCAAATTGCTGCCATAAACATGATTGTTAAAGGAAATTTCACATTTTTCTAGCAGCTATATAGCAGCAACTGAGATATTCTTTCCTGTGTGTGGTGGTCTAGGGGCAGAATACATATGCACAGCTGTGTGAACATTACGTTTCACAAATGGGACATTGGAAGTATTTAGGGAGATTATGTCTATGGGCAACTATAAAGAAGGGCTGCAGAAGTGAACATCTTGTAGATGGATTTGGAGTACTTTCTCTTTCTACAGCAATGTATGAGAAGAAGTGTAGTCTTCTCTACATTCTTGGTACTGTGTATTATTACAAACTTTTAAATTAAATTTTAACCATTCCATTGTTGGAAATCTCACTGAAGTGTTGTTTGCATTTTTTTAATGGCTAATGATGCTGAGAACTTTTTCATGTGGATATTAGACATGTACATTTAAAGTTGTACTTCTAAAGGAAATGCTTTAATCCAAGAGACTTATGTCAGCTGTAAGATTTTTGGTTTCTATGATTTTTCTTATGAGATCACAAAGGCCTTTCATAGCTCACCAAACACCGTGGAGCCAGTGTCCTGGTTAATAAAATAGGGGAAAAGCATTTCTGTTCTGATTAGACTGATAAAGTTGTGTGTATCCCAGGAATAGATGAACTATAACTGTTTCAATTCACCTTGCATCAAGATAAAGTAGATTTTTTTTCATTAAAATGTGGAAATACCTTGCTTTGGGATCTGTAACTAAAATTCAAAAACAATCAAATAGTTCAACTGGATTTCTACAAATGAAGAATAATACAAGAAGTTGAAAAGCTACACCAGAGAGTGATTTGGAAAAGAAAAAGCAATCTAATACTTTTGTGGTACCTTTCCAGTAACCACAAAATATAAACTTCAACATGACAAATTGTAATTAAATATCACCTAAGAAAATAACTACATTAATTATATTGACTTAGAAATCTCAAGTTAATTAAAATAGCATCTTTCTACTATCTAAGAATCTTTCATATATGAAGTAGAGAGTTTTTCAAATATTGCCCATAGAGATTTGCAATATTTAATCATTTTTTTTCCTTGATGTATTTGCTGACATGGTTTGAAATTCTGGATTTGCATCTTTAAATATGTCCCTCATGAGTTTTAGTTTTCTGATTACAAGAGCTCATAGAATGCTAAATTAAATTAATAACAAATAATGACCTGGAATTTTGAGTCTCAAGAATAAAAATAAATAAATTTGGTATAAAAATCAATTACCCATCATAATAAAAATTTTTACAAAGTAGGATTATGATGAAACTTTCTTAACCTGACAAAGGCGTCTATAAAAATCCTGCAGTTAATATTTTACTTCATAGTTAATATTAAATACTTTTGCTTAATATCAAGAAATATGGAAGGATGCCCTTTCTGATCATGTTTATTGAATGCTGTGCTGCTGTCTTAACTAGTACAATAAAGAAAAGCAAGGAAATGACATACAAATTGAAAGGAAGAAGTAAAACTATTTTTACTAGCAGATTATATGATCACATATTAAGAAACCTTCCTGGAATTGAATCTGTAAAAGGACCATAATGCCTGATCAGTGAATTTAGGCAGAGTACATGTTAATATTAATTGTCAAGTTGATTCTCTTAAGAGTCTCCGGTGAGATGAGTGGATCAGACAGGCCCTGTACGCATCAGTGGATTAATGCGCTGGTGTCCTAGTGGATGTGTTATCAGGAGTGGCTCTGTTGGAGGTGGGTTAGTGGGCATCGACTTCGGATAGTGTCTCTGCTGCTCTCCTGCTATGCTGTGTTGTGCTTCCTGGCTGCCGGAGCTTTGCTTTGTCATGCTCTTCTGCCTTGATGTTTCTGCCGGGGAGCCATGGACTGAAACTTCTGAAATCATGAGTCAAGATAAATCTGTCCACCCTTAAATTGAGGTGTTGGGTGTTTTGTTCTAGCAATGGGAAAGTTTATCAATTTGGTGCAAAATTTGGTGAATTTTGATATATATTGGTAGTTAGCGATTCAAAACAAAATTTGAAAAACAATACTATTTTGCAGCAACCAAAAAACCCTCAAGCACTTAAGAATGAGGCCAATGAAAAATGTGCAAGATGCTACATGGAAAATTACAATTACTAAGAAAAATTAAAGAGGACTTAAATTAACAGGTATGTGCTATGTTTGTGGGCTATAAAACTTATTGTTAAGATGGTCATTTTCTCCAAAATGATACATAGATTCAGCACACTTTTAAAAGAAATGATAAATTCTCAAACCTTGAGTAAATTGACAGATTCTAAATTTGAAATTCAAAGAATCTAGCGTAGCCAAAACAATCTTGAAAAAAAACTATGTGATTTCAGGATTCTTTATAAGGCCACAATAATCAGGTCACTGAGGCATTTATATATACAAAAATAGTTTAAATAAATCAATGAAGCATTATAGATTTCAATAATAGACTCACATATATGAATTCAGTTGCTTTTTCTAGTGCATAGCCAGGGAGAATTCACTGGGAAAAGAAAAGTCTTTTTAACAAATGGTAATGGAATAACTGTACATCAATTAGGAAAACGTGAATCCCAGCCCCCTACCTCACACCATAAATATGAATTAACTTGAGACAAATTACAGATTTACCTATGAAAGTTAGGACGATAAAATGTCTAGGATAAAGCACAAAAGAATTTTTCTTGTGAACTTGAGGTAGGCAAAGATTTCTTAGGACAAAAAAAGCACAGATTATGAAAAAAACCATAAAATAAATTTTGTTAAAATTAACAAAATGCTTTCCAAAATATACCATCAAAAAAAAAAATCCTGGAAAAATCCAAAATAGAAGTGATGAACGAACTGGAGGCTAGAAGGAAATAGTCACAATGCACACATCTGACAGAGGACTCACATCCAGACTATATTAAGGTTTCCTACAAACTGACAGTAAAAGAGAAATCACTAAAAAATAGACAAAAGACTTGGACAAGTGCTCCACAAAGAAGATGCAAGAATGACATAACAAGGGATCCAACATCATTAGTAATCAAGACTTTGGAACTTCAAACTGCATTGAGATACCACCGCATCTGCACAAAAACAGCTGAAGTCTGACATCTCCCAAAGTTAGTCAGGATGTGGAACTAGTCGAATCAGTTCAATGCTATTGTGAAATTAGTGTCAATTTATGTTTGTGTTAAATTCTGTTCAAAACAATTAGATTTAAGTGATAAAATTGTTTCTGGAAAATGTTTGCTCATTCATGCGTTTATCCCACAATTAAGTATTTAGAGTTTACGGTGGGTGAAGTGGAGTTCAAGCCTCAGAGAAGCATGCAGACAGCTTCGCAAGCTGGAGACGTGTGGAGGCAGCCACCATGTAGCTAGGGGCAGTCTTGACTCCCAGAGACAGGAATCACCTCACAACCAATTTCAAGACGAATCTGACAGCTGATTGATTTTCTCAGCAAGTTTTAATTAAATCAATGGTACATTTTATAGTTGAGGAAATGCATTAAATGAATCGAGCTATTATATTCAGATCGGCCAGCTGTTCTGTCTGGAGGAAATTAATTTGTATCATGAAAAAAGAAGAAAAGAGGGAAGGCAGCAACCATGACCTCTTTCTGATTAAAGAAAAAAAGTCATAGATTTTACATTCTTAAATCGTGTATATATTCAGGGGTGATTTTTTTCTGGTTACTTTCACCCAGAGGATGAGAGCTGACCGTGCGCATGCGAAGGGTTGGAAGATGACTGGTGGAGGATTCACACAGGCCCTGGGGCCAGACAGGCCTTGGTCCCAGCCCTTTGCTTACCAGTTGGTTAAACACGGCTCATTGGTTCTCTTCCGTGGGGCTCAGTTTCCTTCTGTGTACTGACTCAATTTAGTGGCGAGGTTTAATGAGGTTGCAGTTGGAAAGAAAGCCTGCAGGATGGTGCTGCACATACCTCGGGTGCTTACTGAACTGCACGTCTTTGTATTCACTGCACATTTCCTTCTGATTATCATAGGGTCTTAGCCAGCACGGAGGAGCATGGGACACTTAACTGAGGCAGTCTGGTGACTACTTAGGGGGAAGGAGCTTGTCAGAGTCACCTCAGCTACTGAAATGGGGGACAAATTCCAAGGAAAAACTGTTGCCATCCGATTGAGACTTAAGGCTGATCGGTTAACAACTAAGAACTAGAAAATCTGCAAATTGTACCAGCATGTTGAACTAGTTTTACCAACGTGCTGTAAAAGAATGATATTTAATAGTTTAAACCAGGTTAGCAATTTTCAAAAGTAATATTATTCAAAAATAATAATAGTGAATGAGAAAATTTTCAGGTTTCTTAAGCTAGTGAAACCTATCTGTGGCCTCTTAAGATTTCTCATTTAGAAAAAAAAGTGCAGCTCCCTGCTAGATTTCATTTAATTTTCAGTCATCAAGAATTAGTATATTTTATAAATGGAAATGCCAGTACTAAAGACAGAATGCTATAAATAGAATGATGTCTTTTGTTTGCAAAGATTATTGATATACTAGAATGATGGGAAAATAATAATAAAAGTGAGCTATTTCGTGGCAAACTTTGGGGGTGAGGTGTTAGGACTGTAATCTGCAAGTTATCTGGTGGTAAATGAGGAAACCTCCTGTCCACTCATAGAGATGGTTCAAAGTTTAGGGTGAATATTGAGCTTCATGGGGAAATACACATGGTTCCAAAAAAACCAAATGATTTTTAAAGGATATATTACTTTTGGTTGGCTGATTACAGTACTGAGTATTGGATGTTAATTTTGATTGATTGATCAATGCCAGTATTGGGGACTGAACCCAAGAGTTTGCACATACTAAGCAAGAGCTCTACCAGTGAGCCATTTTTCCAGCTATCTTCTATCTAAATTGTCCAGGCTGCCCTTGAACTTGTGATCCTCCTGCTCCAGCCTCCCCAGTAGCTGGAACTATAAGAGCGGACCTCTACACCTGGCTAATTTTGTTTTTCGTGATTATAATTTAGGGCCCACTACACAATTTACTGTCTTGGCATTATCTGAACAGCAGAGAGAAAGTCACACACATTTGACCCCCTCAGTCCACTTCATCCAGGGATTATTTATTCTGCAGTGTTACACGCAGGCCTCACTGAACAATGCCATAAATATTCACCTGGAAACAGGCTGTACCAGCTTGTAGCATGAGTGACTTTGTTTTGTTTTGTTTTTTGGTACCGGGGATCGAACTCAGGACCTTGTGCTTGCAAGGCAGGAGGCAGCACCACTGAGCTAAATCCCAGCCCGCATGAGTGACTTTGGATTTGCATGCACAGGAGTTCTGGTTGTGTTTGCTTGGTTGTATTCTGGCTCCAAAGTGGCTCTTTGCTCATGCAAACAGATGGCTTTCTTTTTATTCCCCCGAGCTTATTCATCTGTACAATGATGAACCACCACACATCACTTAGCAACAAAGACATCCTGAGAAGCACATCAGTGTTGTTGTTGTGCATAGTGCCAGGTGCTGTGTACTTGCCCAGATTAAGATGGCCATGTTGTCACTAGGCTGTACAGTCCCACGACATCCCTGTCCTAGATGTGACCCCTCATTGACCTAAATGTTCCACACTGCATGAGTGCAGATGCCAGTCCACAGGGCTGTGGCGGGAAGCATAGAGGTAGGAGCCTCTCTTGAAATGCAAACTACATTCTTGATGTGATAGAGATATGAAAAGTCTGACATCCTGGTAAAATTTGCAGATTTTCTGGTTCTTAGTCCTCAACCAGTCAGCCTTTAATGCTGAAGGAGACTCCGTGAGGGGAAGAAGGGCAGTGAAGAGCGACACTGTGTGGCATCTGAGAAATGATACTGGGAAGCAGGAGCAGGGCCTGGGGAGCTTCCGGTGTGTCATTGATTCAACACAGCTCTCCCATATGCAAGACACTTGGCCAGATACTGAAGTGCAAGGGTGTGTAAGCCTCAGTCCTCCTCTTACGGTGCTTGTGACATACTGGGGAGACCGACAAGGATGATGTCATCAGTGCTATGCAAGCATCAGGGCAGAATGTGTTCTTCTTAATTAGGGTTAGGTGGCAAAGACAGGCTCATGATGCCTTGGGAGGAAGCAAGATTGTTTGGTAGAGACAGGGAGTCATTTCCGGGAGATGGAAGAGGATGTCAAGGGAATGAGTGTGTAGAGCTGTGTACGCAGGGTGGCAAAGTGGTCACCTGTTTGCAGTGATGGATGGGTGGTAAAAGTGACCAGCAGGCCAAGCCTGTGGTCACACAGCTAGTTCGACTGAGAGCCAGTGACTCTGTGTGTGTGTGTGTGTGTGTGTGTGTGTGTGTGCACGCATGCACTTGTGCATGCATGCTATTTTATAGCAAGAGAAAATTGAAGAAATAACCATTGAAAATGTCCCTCTGCCAACATTTCATTCAAAGGGTTTGGGAAGCACATCAAATAGGCAATGAGAAAAGTTTTTGAGGAAAATGTCCTTAATTTTGAATGTAATTGGAAAGTCATTTGAACAATGAAGAATGTCAATGCTCGCTACTGTGAGATGTGCCAGGAAAGGGAGGGATCAGAAGTCATTGCTGTTGACTTTTAAGGAGTTTGAATGAAGCTGAAGTAGAAATCTGATGCATTAAAAATTTGTTATATGGCTTTTCAATGCGTTTGATTTTATGTCCATAAATGGTCATAAAGACATATTTGTATTTTCTTTAATTTTCTCTTATGGCTATGATAGAGTGCCTTAAATCCTAAAGAGTGGGTGGTAGCCCTTTTTAATCTTTGCCTGCTGATAGGCAACATGTCCTGCAGTTTAAAAAAAACAAAATCTGTAACTGTTCTGTGGCTTTATTTATTCAAATTTTCTTTTGTGTGTCCTAGTAAAGTTTTACAGAAAATGGATAAATTTTTACTTAATTATTTCCCTGAGGACTGGAGAAAATGAGGCTCCGTGTAGCTGCATTAGGTTCTGGGTTTCTCTTCCTTCTACCGCCAGTTTTGCTTTGCCTATATTACTTGTAATGGATTGAGATTTATTTTGCTGATGGGCAGAGTTGTAGTCCTTCTGGCCTAGTGAAAATGGGGCACATTGGACAGATTTGCAAGATAACTGCAAATAGAATCTACAGATAACAGTGCTGCATTCTTACTTGCCTCTCAATGCATTCATTATTTATTCGTTTTTAATCTCTTGTGCTTATTTATACCTTTCGTTATGGTCATTTATGAGATGCTAACAATTGTGCTATGTTTTAAAGATTGCACAGCTAGGAAGAAGAGAGAAGGGAGGAGCCATGGAGGGAGATACATCCTTCCAGGTCATGACCTCGGTGACTATCTCTTCTGACCTCCTACTGGCAAGTCAGTAAAGCACTCCCATTACGTAATCACCTTCCAAAAGCCCCACCTGTGAGCACATGAGGCCTCTGGAGGACGTTCAATCTAAACCACAACAGAGTCACTTAACCTTTTCATGCTTCAGAGTTGGGAATCAAATGAATCGATGTAAGTAAAACACAGTGCTTGGCAACGAGCATGTACTTGGGAAAGTACATATTTGTTTGTTTTGGTGTCTGATGTTAGGTGCCATCTTTCCAGGCAGCACAAGTGTTAGGATCCAAACCTCTCTTCTTCCTTTACATTGGGTGGTCACTCTCTGTTTGCTGTGCCTTTCTATCTTCCTGACAGTACAAGTTACTGATCATCTATATGGCAATTATTTACCTATAAAATCATCTTCTTGTGAACTCAGTGAGGCTTTGTATTGTTCAAATCAAGACCTAGTGCTCACTGATTCACAGCTTTATTAACGAAATCTTATAACAGCGTTACAATCTAGAATGGACTACAGACTTTGGAATTTTCCATGGAAAATTTAAAAAGCTCACATCATACTTAGCACTCTAGACTTGTTTAATCTCAAGTATTGGTAGGAGAATGGGTCTGGTGGCTGTTCCCTGTCTTTCTCAACTTTGCAAATCAACAAGGTTAGTTGGCTTTGCCTTCAGAAAGGTTGAACTGTACAGTACTGTAAACCAATTTTTTAAAAATTGAAAAATAAATATAATTTTCTAGTCATTATTGTGATGAAGATTTTAGATATTACCTCAAGTGAGAAGATACATAGTTTTCCCAGTTATTTTATGGAATGTACTGCCCAAAAATGTTTGAAACCCACTGTATAAATTATTTTGAATTTTTGTGATGCCCAAAGCATAAGTCTATCCATTCGTCTGTCCACCCATCTATCGATCCAGCCATATATTCATTTGCCCATCTATCCGTCCATCCATCCATCCATCCATCCAACCATATATTCATCTGTCCATCCATCTGTCCATCCATCCATCCATCCATTCATCCATCTGTCTGCCCCTCCATCCATTCACTCAGCCATCCATCTATCCATCCATCTGTCCATCCATTCATCTATCCATCCAACCATATATTCATCTGCCCATTCATCTGTCCATCCATCCATCCATCCATCCATCCATCCGTCCATCCATCCATCCATCCCCTCCTCTGGGGTACTTACATTTCCATTTGCATTAGCTGGCTAGATATTATGCCTTTGTTCACAGTTTGCCATCTTCTAATGGTATCTTTAGTTGATTGTAATTTCCTTTCTCGTCTTCTTCTTTTCAGATTCCTCTCTTAGAAAATAAACTTTCTGCAATGTAAATGAGATGTTAGGTTGGGAAAAAGATGAGTGAGTTGTTCAGTCTCCTGTATTTAATCCAGAGGCTGATGGTCTCTCTTCTAATTTATGTTTTTAACTTAACCATCTAATGGGTAATGGGAACAATTTTCTACTTTGTAAATGTGCTTGATTATTACACGTTATGAAAGTTATATAGCATTTTACTTTATGAAAAGTTATTAGTATAACTTCTGATGGCCAGTCTAATCCAGAAAGATTTTTACATGTTTGTTCTTCAGATTTGTTTATCCTTTATTTTCACTACATTAAACAAAGCAGACCTGTTCTTCTTCCTTTCCCTCCACATAAATCAGCTTTGTTATATCAAGATCATTTCCAAGATAGGCAAGGAATGAAGACAGAAATATGTAAGTTCTGCTACTTTAGCTTCTTTTCTTTTTTTTTTTTTTTTGGTACCGGGGATTGAACTCCGGTCCTTGCACTTGCAAGGCAGGCAGCGGAACCACTGAGCTAAATCCCCAGCTTTTAGCTTCTTTTCTTGGAGTGTCACATTCTACCACTTCAGCACAGAGATATTGCAATCCTATTCCCTGGCCGGCATCACTCCCCAAAGTGAAACCTGGTAAAACCCAGGAGGCAGTGAAGGACCAAAGTAAAACATAAGCACAAAGGACATATGCTATTTAACAAAAGGACCTCTCCTAACAAGTAGCCCTTTCCTTATCCAGGTGAGGAGGAATAATAAAAGCCCCTTATCAGTCAACCTGATCTGGAGTGGAGAAGAATGAATGCAGTCTTTGAATCAGCTCAATAAGGCCGAGTAGGCTTGTTGGGAACATTTTAGGCATAGCTCACATTCTACTCTTAACCTTTCACAACGGAGTCACTGCCCTTCTGTCAATCGCTGCCATCTCTTTATTGACAAGCCTGATGTGTTATAAGTACAAGAATCTTCCAGATGCATGGCAGAGAAAGAAAAATAGATCTCTAACACTGGTATGGAGTTGTTGGTGGCAGGAACTTAGGGTCGGAAAGGAAAGAAACCATTATCAGGAAGAAATAAGGCTGAGAGCTACTTTTATCCTTGTCAGTATGTTCATTCTTGTAAGGAGCATACTTAATAAGGATGTTTCTCTTTCTCTGAGATAAATTTTAAATTGGTCTTCATGAAGGTTAAGAGTTTGATATTTTTCTACCTTTCCCCATCTCTATATCTTGTTTTCAGCTAAATCTTCCCATTGAGTCCCACCTGAACCTGATCCTAATTCCAGAAACACAAAGCCTGGATTCTTTGAGTTCACTACATTTATTCTGTCTTTCCATGAGCTAAGGCTGTAAATCCCACAGTGAAACATGCATAAACACAAACTAGACGGGATTAGACCACACTATTTAGTTAATCTCAGTTTACAAAACCCCTTCGCTCTTTGTCTGAAAGGCTGCCACAGAAATTCAGCAAATGTAATTTACAAACCAAACGTGAGAACTTTCTGCACTATGGGTAGAGAGACGGAAAATAGCTGCTTCCTCTGACAGGGCCTCTCTCTTTGAGTAACCCTAGGGATATTTTCCTGGGCAAAGGATCTCTGGTTAATGCTTCAAATTACCATCATGAAGGAGAAGAGCACAACAGCTTTTCCTTCCAAACTTTTAACAGCAGGAGAGCCAAGAATTGACAAGCAGAGTAAAAAGTACCCAGGAAAGAGTCTCTCTTTGGCCTGCATGCTTCACGTGACTTTTGTGCCCCCATGGTTAGAATCTTTTGGGATCCAAAGACAATAGAACTGGTAGGACTGTAAGCAGAGTACTTTGAACTCTGGGAGGAGGAAAAAAGTCCAGTTCTCTATATACATTCACATGCCTAGATATCCACTAGGCAGTTGGTGTGCAGCTGGGAATAAAATAGCTGAGAGCAGAAGTTTCTGTAGCCACCTTGGACACACAGCCAAGAGTGGCTGAGGGACGAGCTCTTGTCATATGCGCTGGCTGTCATCTCCTGGTTCGCAGGAAAGCCACTGTGGCAGAGGCATCCATGTGTACCTGTGGAGGGACAAGCGTTCCCTTTAGTTCTGGATTTAGAAGATGCTCTCGTTACTTTCCCCCTTGTGACACTCAGGCTTGGGCTCTGCAAACTACTCTTTAAATATCCCAAAGATCCTGTTTGTTCTGGTCAGAGGGAGACACTCACTCCGGTGGCCCCATGCTCTGTCCTCTTAACTTGGAATAACTTGATGCTTTCTCAGTCCAAATATGTTACTCATCCACGGCTCTAGAAGTTACTTTTCAAGTGCTAGGGCCATAAATTTAGTTGGTTACAGAACAAAACTTTATTTTAGTGAAAACAAGGACTATCATGGATATGTAAACTAAAGAGAAACTGAAATCACCCCAGGGCAGGGATGCTGGTGGCATTGGAGGCAGCTGGCTTAAATAGACAAGATAACCACATTGGGGACTGGTCTGTAGTTTCCATAACATCTCTCCCCTGATTGCTTAGCTACTTCTCATCCAGGGAACAGTAGGTTTTTTTAACAAAATAAAATCTCAGAAGTTAAAAGAAAAACACCACCATATTTTATAATCTCTAGCATTTATTATCTATTAAGAATTCACTAATGGACATTGTGTAGTGATAAAACATTACTCTTCAGTGTTTCAATGTCCATCCTACTGTAACATAGATTGATAAAGGCAAACTCATCATTAGCCTGTGCTGTCCTGATTTGTTTTGGACAAGGGGTAGTTCTCTACTGAGGCAGTGGTTTTTAAATAATGGTGTGAACATGTATTCTTGAAGCAGTTAGAGCAGGGAGTGTTTAGAGACTGTGAGGACTGTCTGCTAACATGATTTTGAATGCAAGCTCAAGCAATAATCCAAAGTGGACTGCCTGCCAATATCATGTTCCATAAGAAATCTTGGCATCTCTTACAAATGATATGTTTATTGATTCCATCTCCTTGGTAACCACTTGGTCCATGGACAAGTGCTTCTCTATATCTGGGACAGCTAGGACAGTATTTATCATAAAAATTTTGAATATTGGCCACTGATATTGAGTAATGAAGGTTATATTTGAAAGTTGCTTCTAGTAAGAAAAATCATCCTAACAGGAAAAATCTGATGTAGGTTGCATTCTAAGTACACTCTTTGGACAAACTGCTTTCTTTAGATAAAGCAAAGGTGTGAAAGTTGGCAGTTACAATGAAATCTTTCACTTGCATATTCTGAACTGTGTCTGTTCTTTCCTGCGTTCCTCGTGAGGGCCCTCGCTTTCCAAGAACTGGACTGTATTTCTGCATGTGTCCTTCCCTGTGGACTGGTCCTGATCCTCTAAATTATATAACAGACCCAGGAAATTATCAGCTGAGCCCACTGTCTTGTTTTTGTGCAAATGATATTTCACAGAGCTATATACTTTTCTCTATCTCTCTCTTCAGGGATTTGGCCCTAATAATTTCTTTGCTTCCTTACCGTGGTTTATAATTAGTCCTTTTCTTTTTATTCCTATTCATCTCTTCTGCCCTTCTCTTGTAATTTTCCCTATAGCCTCTCTTTCCTTTTATTTATCTCCCTAAATTATATGTCTACAGCTTCATTACCTTCATTTCCTTTTATGTTTTCTACTCACATCAGGCTGTTACTCATTTTTTTTTTTTAACTTTCCTAGCTAAAGTCCAATTCAGAGCACTTTCACGTTCTGCAGTGAATCGTATGGAATGCACTTGTGGAAATGTCCAGCCCATCCAACAGGTCTTGGTTCCGCTGTATTAACTTGCTAAGTATCCTGACAGCTCTTTGGTGCCTCCACCACTCCATTTGAAACCGGACAGGAACAGGCTTACTAGTTTACGCTTGTCTTTGTGTTCTCTAGAGTCAGGTGCAGAGAAGCTGCTGCATAGATGTTTGTTGAATGCTAGATAAATTAGCATTGTTCAACCATTTTGTCACACGAAGAAGTGAGCTAACTCAAACCCTTTGCTAGCCCTGGTCTCTAAGAGTATGTGGCCCGAAGTAGGTGCTTGATAAAAGTGTGTTGAATGCTAATAAAGGTCTGATTAACAAACTAGTAAAAGGCCTATGTCATACCCAAAGCCAGCTTCAATATATCTTTGCCAAGATGACCATATTTTCTGTCTGTCTTAGGTGAAGACTCGTATCCTGGAAGAAGCTGGTTTCCTAGCAGAGTATTCAGGGCTTCACGAGCCAGGTAGAATTTCACTCAGTTTCTGAGGTTTGCATGTGCCTCACCCATAGTTTAAATCAACATTTTTCTGACTACCTATCTACATTCAGTTTTACTTTTTCCCCATGGCTAAGACCACAGAAAGCTTTGGCTTGCAGCAAGTATACATTTCCATGGAAACCAAACCAAAAGCAATAAAAAAAAGAAGGCACTGAATGTAAAATATCTTTCGGTTGCCAAATTTCAGCACACTGCCAGATTCCTTTCGTTTAGTATTGATTTCTTTAACTTGATGTCAGCACATAGACCATTGCTTTTTAAATAAAAAAACTTTAAAATTAAAGTATACCATGTTTGTTGATTTAAAACACATACTTACAGACATACACAAATATGTGGGTTGGGAAGAATAGCATTAGTTCTGAAGTTTGTGTTTCATTGTGATTTTTAAGGAAGCTTTGTTACTGGGTTGAGGGTGCTGTAAGTTTGAACTGTTCACTAGCAGATGAAGACATTATTTCTTTATAGAGCTAGGGTGACCTTTCCCATTTATGAAGTTTATGGAGGGTATGGTGGAATGTAGGCAGTGGGAAGTGACACATCACATCAACAGTTGTGCTTCAGGTTCCTGCCCAGTCTTCAAAGAGCATCTGGGTTTTTAAGAGATAAAACAGTAGGCCTGACAACTGGCTGCATGCAACCAAGTAACGGTGGTGGATAGCTCACCGGTAAGCAAGAAGCCGGCACGTGTTCTGTGTTGAGACCTGGGAGTCTACCTGTGCCCTGACCTCAGAACAGCCCTGTGCCTGGTTTCATGAGCCGCGGTTGCTGTCCTGACATCCCTTTCCACATTTTCACGTTGCAGTAAGCCTGACAAACTACCTCCCTGTGCTACATGAGGATTGTCATTCCTATCGTCTTCAAAGTTGGGACAGATGACTCGAACTTTCCATAACTGCTTTAACAATGTAGGAAACATTGAAAAAGGGTGAGAAGAAATACAAATAATGGTGCATCCTTCCGTCCAAAGCCCCCCAAATGTACCAGAAATCTGTTTTTATTATTTCAATCTATCCTCATCACCACTGGTTAAATACAACCCATGTCTTAGACTGAAGAGCAATTTAAGTTGTGATAAGTAAAAATCACCTCAAAACCAATGTGTATATCTCAGAAGCCTCGAGATATGTATTTCTGTTAACTCAGCACTCCATGTCTATTGAGGTGCTCACTGCAATATTATTTATGAGAGTAAAACACAGTGATCCTGACGTCCACCTGTATGTGCTTAAATAAACTCCTCTGTGTCATATCAAACATCCATTAAAGTGACATTGTAGGTATATACTATTGAATATTTAAAATATTATAATATACTTCATATAGTAAGGTCCATTAAAAATATATGTATAGATAAAAAGCTTACACAGCTGTCCAACACAGTGCAGTTATCTCTGGGTGGTAGAGTACTAGGTAATTCATTAGGCTATCAACATGTTCCAGGTTTTCTCACGTGCGTTTATAGCACTGTAATATTAGTTAATATACCCAAGCAAGCAAGCAAAAAGCAATCAGCCATAAGCTTGTTTCATTCTCAAGATTTCTCCATTATGGCTTTTACATTTTCCCCATTATAAACTCCAGGCATTGAAGAAACAATCACATTTTAAAGAACAAGCTTCAGTGGGATATTATTTCCTTCCCACTATCACGTTATCCCCGTTATTGGAAGCATCTTCATGTTCTCTTCCTAGCTTGTCAGCTGTAACTGACTGTTCCTTGGCTGCTCTAGGAGGCTCGTGTGGAACTGTGACAGGTACAGCACGGAGGTGTGAGGGACTTGGCAAAGCCCCGTGTGCATGCTGCAGCACCTGCCAGTGTGAGAAAAGGATTCCGGACCAGACTCTCCATCCGCAGTTGGTCTGCGATTCTCCCTCATAACCGCAGAGGACGCAAAGGTATTATACAAGCCTGCGCCTTGCAATCTTTTTGTTTCTCCCCCTCCTGACTATGCCAATGCCTGTTTACTTAGCTCCGGTCCCTGCTGGTACAGAAATGACAAAGTTGAAGGCTTATAAAATCACCTCGCAGTCCTTATAGGTAGGCTTGCTTTCTCTTAGGCTTTGATTCCATAGGTCAATTTTAGCCTAATATGACAGCCTGGCAAGAGCCCAAAGTCGCCTTGAGGGTAAACCTCATTTCCTTTGGTGGTGACAGAGTTGAGTTACAGCTTTTTGTTTCTGTCCGAAATTTCTGCCCTTTCACCGTGGAGCAGTGCGTATGAACAAACGCACCAAGCCATGTAGCCTAGCTTCACTTGCAGCAATAACAGCACCTGCTGAGTCTGACTTTAGTTAGCAAGTCAAGCAAGGCCAGTGATTTAAATGTACTGACTTTTTAAAAGAGTCTCCATGATAAATGGATTTGTTATCCAAAGTGCATTTTGATTGTTATAAAATATTTATATCTAGGACCTTTTCCCTTTCTGTTGAGCCTATATAACCACTCCCTCCCTTTCATAAAGTACAGGCATCTGTGAAAGCTTGAATATGTATCACTTCTTAAATGAACAACAAAAACTCTCATTGTTGCAATCAACAATGAATATTCTAATGCTAAAATATTCTGACCCAAGTTTAAGTTTAAACAGATGCATTGGAAGTTTGAAATAAGTGCATTTATATACCTAAAAAGAGGATGGAATGGGAAAACTCAATTTACTTTCTTGATCTCCAGCAACGCAAAAATTAAAATACATTTTTTAAAGGTAAGAGAGTCATAGCATTTAAGCATGGTTTGTCCTCACCAAAACTCATGTTGGGCTTGGCCCCTGTGGGTACTGAGAGGCAGTGGAGCCTGAGACATGTTTAGATTCACGAGCAATCTGCTTCCGGGAAGGGCCAGGCCTTCTCCTGGACTGTGGCTCTCACTCCCCAGGGAGGTCTGCGTGCTCTGTCTCCTGTGCATGAACCTGGTTGCCCTCCTGCTTTCTGCCATGAGTTGAAGCAGCTCAAGGTCCTTACCAGAGGCCTAGGTGATCCTGGCCCCATGCATGCTCTTGGACTTCCCGGGCTTCAGAGCTATGAGCTGAATAAACTCGTATAAAATCACCCTGTCTTGGTTACTCTGTTATTGCAACAGGGCAGAGAGCAGAATATTTTAGATGATTGTGCAAAAAGGAAATTGAAGGAAATATGTTTTTCGTTTGTGTAACCTTGATTTTAACTATAGCCAATTAACATTTTTTTTTCGTGGTACTGGAGATTGAACCCAGGGCTTTCACATTGAGCTACATCCCCAGCCTCTTTTTAAAGTTTGACACAGGGTCTTGCTAAAGTCACTAAGTTGCTCAGGCTGGTCTGGAACTTCTGGCTCAGCCTTCCTAAGTGTTAACTTGTGTTTTGATTTGGAAAATATCTACACTTTTTCCTTGAGTGTAACAAAAGTATACTTTGAAGCATCATTGTTTAGTTGAGTGTCTTTGTCCTTATTTCTTCTTTGGTAAGAGGAATTGAAGGAAAAGTGCTAGAAGATGGTGGTAGGAAAGAACACCCAGGAAGCAGGGATGGGAAAAGCAAAAAGATGTCAAGTGTCGGGAGCAGTGCTACATAATTTTAGGGAAAAATCATTTGGTTAGCCTAGTTCTCCTGCCCAGCCCAGCTATGGAATTCCCAGACATAATTCCAGCTTGGCCTCCGGTCACAACTGAGACCTCAATGATCCGGTGACGCTGTGATTCTCCAGGACAAGAAACATCCTGGGAGCTGAAAACATCCCGGGAGAAACAAACATCTACTCAGTTCCTCGTTGTTCTTGGATTGTTACGTCTTATTTACGCGGATGTACTGAACTCTCTGCGAGTCATTTGTTACATCTGCTTCTCCGGATCTACTGAGTACTGAATAGAAGGTGCGGTAAGCCGGGGACTTTCGTCTCTGCCGCCCAGAGCAGCACTGATCAGGCCCAAAGCTCAGTTTATGCTCAGTCTCGTTTTTCTACCTTTCCTGTAATTCGCCGTGTGCTGCCGTGGCTCGCGGGAGACTAGGATTTACTGCAGAGGTTCTGGTAACGTCCCCTTTCCCTGTTCCCTACAGTCAGGAACTTTGGACACGCACAGCTGACAAACTCAAACCCTACACACGGGAACGCAGCTTCCGACTCACAGGTGCTGTTGCCATAGGTGCTGCTGCCAGTTTGTAGGTTCGTTCCCACCTGAATTTACTCCTAACTACACGGGACGCTGTTGTTCTTTTAGGCTTTGTTTCTTTTTAGAACTCTACCTCTTAAGATCTGCAGCATAACTTAGGAAATCCCCGTTTTTAATTGTTCCTTGTCAGTTTGGCCAAAGTCACATGGCAATGTTTACATTTAGCTGAAATTGCTTGATGCAGTAACCTTGCCTGCTTTTGAGTTGTTGATTTCACAGGTTTATTCTGTATCAGAGCATCTCACACTTCAGCATCTGTGAGGCCCTTTTGTGTGTCAGATCTACTAGACGTGTTGTTAGAATGCAGGATCAGGGATGGAGGGCCTGGGGTGGGGCCGGGATTCTACATTTCTAGCAGGTTTCCCGTGACACCCATGCTGCCAGTCTGTGGAGTGTGCCGATCCAGGGTCACAGCACAAGGACTGCTTAGCTGTCTTGCTGAATGCTGTTCCTTTCCTCTTTCAACGTTGCACCGTGGAAAACATCCCATAAACCCCAGTTGTCCACAATCACCTAATACACATTTCATATTTTTACTCACAGTGTGGCAGAGGAGCTAACTTTAATCTGTGGCATGGTTGGTTCAGAACTTATAAAATGTGTACATTTCTGTTTCTCGCTTGGGCCTGGTCTCTGTGTCAAAACACATGACTTCTTTCAAAACACATGACTGCTTGCGAGTAAACCTTGGGTGACTTTGTCAATCCTGGACTATTTGACCAGGGATCATACTTTTAAGGGGAATTTACCTCAATTTAACATATCTTTGAAGGGAGCTCTGTTTTGACTTGTAAACTACCTACATTCTTCTTGAGAGTACCAAGGTGCAAATTGTTTACTCCAGGAGAGAAAGGAAAAGCTGATCCATGTCTTTGGGTTCCTGGTAGGAAAAGTTGAAGGCCTCATGCCATGTAATTCAGTGCTGGCTTTCACATTTGTGATGTTCAGGATCTATATTTGACACGATGTCATTGTTTATCTAGCAAGGTTCTCTCCTTTGGCCGTTTTCTCTTTCCACTTCCAACTGAGTGATCTTTTTGTGGCACTGGGCCTTATTTTCACAAAGGTGAACACAAGCCCGATTGTATGGCTGGATTTTTCCATCTGAAACCATTTAATTCAATTCAAGGTAGGTGAGCGACGCTGGGCCAATCAGAGACCTCTCAGAATTGCTCTCTTTAAAGGTAGACACAAAAATGCACTGTGTCTGAGCCACGAGCTGATAGATGAACAGGGAACAGGATGGTTCTGGTGATTTGGGGAGAGAATAGTGCCATGGACAGACTTGCAGAGATGAGAGATGGGTAGGTGGAGAGAGAGGGCCATCGGCTTGCTAGTTTTAGCTCATGAAGATGTAAAGTATCTTAATTTTCTTTGGTTCTTCTCTGAAGACTTTGAGATACTCAGAGCTCACGATCGAAAAGTCCCTTTTCTCAAGCCAGCTGGAGTTGTGGAGCTACCTCCTGTGACCGAATGGGGCCTATTAAATATTCAACGCACATTGTTATAACAGTAGGACGAGAGGTACCGCTCTGAGGCTGCTCCATCTCATGGCTAGGCTGTGATCAGTGTGTATAAACTTAATTTTGAAAGAAGAATATGAAATAACAGAACAGCTAAAATATGTCTTTGTTTGCCAGCAAGTGCATTACGTTCGTAGGTGATACCACAGGGCTAAAAAATAAAGTGCAATCAATACAGCTATTGTCACAACAAGTTTGGCTAAATATGAACATTTTGAAGATAAGATGCATAGGGTGAACATTAAGGTTAAAACTACAGACATTTATTAAAGAAATAGGAAAAGAAATCAGTCAACCTCAAAAGTAAATGAGATCAGGCCACTTAATATTGAAAATAGAAAAAGAAAAGCAGCTTAAATTAATTATAATATAAACAATGTGCTCTTGGTGACTAATGACTTGCCCACAGAGAAGAGAACGTGTTATTGAGTATAAATCTGTATCAAAACAGCTAATAGTGTACCCAGGGATCTCAGTGGAGTGAATGGCCAGGAAGCCACCCATATTGGGGCAGATTTCTCAGCTACCTGGAGGAGCTGTGAAACCACACGTGGTGCCCTCCTGCCTTTTCTAGGGGTTCTCATGCGCCTTTCTAAAGGGGTATTTTTTCTGCCCCATATTCCATGCTGAGGTGAGAATCTCAACAAGGGAACAGCAGTCGTCGATAGTCATAAAAATGGAAGTTTAAAAAATACTGATACTAATTGATTCAGACTGGCTTTTAATGAATGAAAATGGAACAATTATATGAAAACCTATATAATGCAAGAAATGACAGGATAGCTCTGTAACTTCTGAAAAAGTCCACAAGTGTGACAAAGAGACAGAAAAGGACTAAGGGGTGAAGGAGAGGAAGTGACCAGCACATCACAGATTAAGAACTAAGCAGAGTATATTACATCTGCTATCTCAGAAAGTTCACATGAAAAGGTTGTAAATAGTCTTACATGTATTTAGCAAATAAAACTTAGATTTAGAGAAGCAACTAGCTCAAAAGCACACAGTTGTTATGTAAGAGAGGCTGGACTTGAATCTAATGTTGCCTGGATCCAAACTCAGGGAACATCTCAGTGCCTCACAGGATGAACAGCAAAAGCCATTCAGTGATTATCTACATCTGAAGGATTGGTAGGGGGACCTAAGACAGATCATTCACAATATAGTCTAAGTGTTTTCATCAGAAAGGGAGACGGTGTGCTCATCATGGAGTGGAATAACGCGTTATCAACTCATGTTTATAGACCCTTTGATTTGTTATATGAAGAAAATTTTTGAGGGAAAGTTTTGGAGCATTAAAGGAAAAAATCTTCAGACTTTTCAAAATCATTAGCTTATAGTACATTAGCAACTCTACAAAGTGGCTCAATGTTATATATTAGCCTGGCTCTTGCATGCTTTTTGAAAGTGCAATTGGTGAGGAAACTGAGGGATTCATGAGGATTGGCACTGGAAGACCAAGAGCAGCCTCTGGCTTTCCTGCTGTACCCTAAAATATTGATAAAATAAGGAGTAGAACACTGCATCTTTGCTTGTCCTGATGATGATTTTCTGCATAAAGCCTCATAACCAATTTTAATCTCATGGGACATATTTCGTAGCTAAAGAAAAACATGATGATTTGAGATTCTGCAGTCCTGTGCATTGACCATTCACTGACTGAATGGTTTTGGCAAAGTTGGTATTGTTAGCATCATCATTGATAAAAAGAAAGAGTTCATTTCTTTGATTGTATCTATTAGAGTTTAGAGTCTACTGCATTATGATTCTAAAATATTTTTAACTTTCTCAGGCCATATCAACTTTTTATTAGATTGTAAAGCCCAAAAGAGATAGATTAATTATTTCAAATACTTAGGTACATTATGATTAAATTTATTAGACGTTCAATAATAAAGACAATAAAATAATAGAGCTTCTACCCTGTCAAACTCAAGACAATTCTACGCCATCTCTGACAGTGGAATTCTTCATGGCTGTTTCCTAGCCTCAGTTTTTCTCACTGCATACGTTTTCACCATGGCAGCTCACCTTTCCAGATCTGTATTGTAGATGGAGGTCGAAGATGACCCAGGAGGTTTCCACCCCGTGGTACACATGTGCTGCATCTTTCTCACTCTTTCGAGAGAGTGGCACTAGTGAATGTAATGGGACTTCACTCCCAGGATTGGTTATGTTTATGATGAATGAATTTCACAGATGCAATTTAGCCTCCTATTACTTTGGCCTTTCATCAGTCAACAGACAGATTATCCTAATTGGACCAAACCCAATCAGGTAAACCTTTCAAAGAGAGTTTAGAGGTCTGACATGAGAGAGAGAGAGAGAGAGAGAGAGAGAGAGAGAGAGAGAGAAAGAGAGAGAGAGAGAGGCCCTAAGTTAGAGACATTAGAAGTTCTGTTTTTGAGCTTGTAGACGTGAACTCCATGTTCTAGAACGCATCACAGGGCAGGAAGTGATGGCAACCTCTGGAGCCTGAGGGCATCAGCCCTGTGATCTCAAAGAGCTAAATCCTGCCGGCAGCCAGGGAGCTTGGAGGGGGACCCTGACCCTCAGATTAGACTGGGGTCCTGGCTGACACTTTGATTGCAGTCATTTGAAACCCTGAGCAGAAGACTCAGTATATCCCGGCCTGGGCTCCTGACCCAGGGACACTGACATAATAGATGAGTGTTATTCTAAGTGCGTAAATTTGTGGCGGTTTGTGATGCAGCAATAGAAAACTAATACAACATGAGCTTAATTACCACCAGATGACTCACAAATTTCTATCTCCACAAGACCTTCTCTCGCATATTCAACGTTTATTTGACTTCTTTTGCTTAAGACTACCTCAGTTTTGATGTGTCCAAAACCACATTTGTACTCTCAGGCTAAGCTCACTTAATGTCATCTATTATCCCTCAAGTTGAGAAACAAAAAGCCTAGGAGTCATTTTGATACCCTGTTTAGTTTCAGCACTTATACCAAACCCACCACAGATTCTACTTGTTTTCCTTCTTTGTAGGTATTTCAGTTGGCTCACTCAACCTCTACTCTATCCTCCTCAAGTAGGAGGAGGATGCCTTGCATATCATGCCAAGGCCGAAAAGCTGTAGAGAATGTTCACTTTTCTGTAGCTGAAGTTTCTCATTAGGCTTAAGTTCCTGGAGGCAGCTGTGTTCATGTGAATCTCTGAAAGATAGACACAGTCGGTGAGAGGTGCCTCACGTCTGAAGAGCCCTTATCAGCGGGCAGCCTGGTCATGGAGGTGGTTTTTCTGGGGCAGCTGAGAAATTAGGATAGAGAGTTGAGTCACGTGTGTAGATTTTCATCTTTATTTAAAGAACAATGGGGAAGGAGAGAGGTCTGTGTCTTACAAAGATGACTCAGTCGATCCCCTTTACCAAAAAAAAAAAAAAAAGATGACTCAGTGTATGAAAAAGACGACTTCATGTGTTAAACATCTGCCTGGTCCTCTGCATTGTGAGGCTGAGAGGTATCCAGTAGAACCGTCTTGGGACGTGGTGGAGGGTTTCTCTTTGTTGTCTCGCTCTGGCTGCGGGTCATCCAGTTTGGTGCTTTGATCCTTCTAGAAGTTCTATCAGCTACTTAATACCTTGAGATATATGTCCTTGTTATTTACTCTAGATTGGGTGGCTGAATGTGTATTTTAAACAGGAACGAATCCATCCTTTCCTCATGAACTCCACCACTACCATTATGAGCTGCCATTGTCTACTACAGATGGTCTGGGCTGCTCATCCTTGGTGTCCACTGCACCTCCTTTAACCCACTGTCTATTCTTCAGCCTGCATCTTCTTTTTACCATGCAGACTTTTCTCACATAAAATATCCAATAGCCCCAGATAAAGACCAAACCTTCACTGGCTTGCAAAGCCTGCTCTTTACTTATCTGGCACCCTAATTTTGTGTGTCTTTCCTCTTTAGGGACCATTGACCATTTCATCTTTTAGTCCCTTCTGGGTATGATATGCATTATGACCACGGATTCTCTCTCCTCAGTTTTCTCTAACAGAGAGGTCACTGACCTCCTGAGCAGAGTTGCATCAGCTCTTTCTTAAGAAAGCTTCTGGTGCCTTTCCTGGGTTGTGTAATTATGTTGTATGCTCTTGCTGTATCAGTACTCCTTTGGGATTCCAGTTTGCAGAATATATAATCATTTTATTAATACCTGCCTTTCCTTCTATATGGTTAGCCCCAAGTGGACTGGTACTTTTTGTTTTTATTGACATTGTATTCCCTCCACCCAACACAGGGTTTGGGCCATAGTAGATGCTCCATAAACATTTCCTGAATACTGATGAACCATCTATGATGTTCTAGGAATTCTTCTAAGTGATATATGCACTTACCTCAATTATTTTTCCAGAAAAATAATGGTGAGGTAGGTAGAATTTTTCTATCAGGCAGAATAGAGTAAGGTATGTGGTGATAATAGTACCCTAAATCCAGTGCTTGAAATGACCTCACCCGAAGTTTGTTGGTTGCTCATACTTCAGATGCAAGACAGATTGGAGGATGGAAAGCTGCCTTAGGGTTACTCAGGGACTCAGGAGAGGGGACACATCTTGTCATACGCTTCAGGGGAGACGAATGGGGCTGCTACATGCTCCTGTCGGAGGTGGCACACCTAGGCCAAGAAGGTTACCTGGTTATGTCTTCCTTCAAAAGGCCAGAAATGTTCAGTCATGATAGGCTCCTGTCGAGAAGAGAACCGGAAGTGCTGGTGATCGGACAAACATATTGGCCTATCATAGTTACTATTCTTATTTCTAAGTGAGTTATAGGCATAGAAAGAAGGCAACGGGCATAGAGAGAAACAACTTGCCTGGCAAATGGAGAAGCTTGAGTCTGAATTTGAGAGGTCTGTCTGTCCATCACTCTCCTCCCAGAGCTCTGTGTGATTCTTTTTTTTTTTTTTGTAACGGGGATCGAACTCGGGACCTTGTGTGGCAGGCACCCAAACCACTGAGCTAAATCCCCAGCTTTGTGTGATTCTTGAGCATGGCAGGACCTAAACATCACCATTGTAGTATCAAAGGGTGAGTTGTGATTCTGTCACTGCTTTTGCTCCCAAAGGAGAAGTTGGAAGCTAACTGTTCCTCTAGCCAGAGTTCCACTCCCTGAAGAGGACAGGAATCAAGATACTGCTTCAGGAAGCCCCAGGCAGAAGCTAGTGTGTGGCGGTCTCTCTGCTGGGTGGCCTTTGGGAAGAGTCCACTTCCTGCTGTCCTTCTGGAAGTGGACATTGTAAGGAAGGGTGACTCTGTCAGGTCTGGGTAGCCGAGTGCCATCCTAGACCACACACTTTACAGAACGCTGGTCTTACTAAAGGTTTTCTGATGGTTCTTGCCCATGATTTGAGTGGGTCAGTTATGCTTTTTTATTTTTTAATCACAAAAACATTTCCCTACATACTGTCATCGAGTGAATTTGAGAACATGATGAATACTGAACTTGGTTCATTTGAGCTTTTATGAAAATAAAATTTGGAAGTACTACTTCCACTAGAATAAGTATTTACTTATTTATTTATTTTAAATGATTGGGCGAGGAAAGGGAGAGTGTGAAGCTTGGTTGTGTTGTTTTTAGTCACTCATGTACTGATTTAAACTAATATTTCAAAAAAATTTATAATTTTGACTGATGACTCATTTTTCCAAAGAACAGAAAATTATTTTTAAAATATAAAATTTTAGGTAAAGAATTATGTAAGCTTTAGTAAGCCCAGTCTTATATTTAAGGATATGATTTGTTACTTATTCCATAAACATAAGCATAAATATTTAATCAAAACAGTCATATTACCTGCTAACAATATTTTCTATGCTCTTATTAAAGCTATTTTTAATCTTTCTTTTAACAACATATGATGGATTATAATAATTCCCACATGAAAAGTCTGTGAAATGGATTATTGCCTTAATAGGGATGCAAATATTATAGTAAGTGAATAATGCCATTTGGGATATTTTCACTAGAAATAGAAAAAGAATAAAGTCTAATAAAACATAGTATTGATGAAATTGTGGATACGTGTGTGTTTGTTGCAAAAGTAACTTTTTTTTGTTCTGGAATAAAAAATGTACACTCTTATTGGATCGGATTCTAAGACTGTCATGTATTTTCTACCGAGTATCTATTCTTAGATACACACTGTAATAATGAGCAAAACTCCACAAAGGACTGAGGGTGTCCTGGGACAGAAGCACTCTTCAGTGTGGGCTTCGTGGAGCAGCAGGTGAATGAGCCAAGCGGGGGAGCATTCAGACAGGAGGCTGCCCTCGGACTGGCATCGTCACTGCCTGGGCATCCGGGTTCTAGGAGCCAGAGGCCAGTTTCATTCTCAGTCACACATGGGAGCCCTCTGCTGACACCAGCCAGAGAGACAGACGAGCTCTGTGTCCAAGCAAGATGATCTCCCCTCTGCTGTGGAGCCTGAATGTGGACATTCTTACGTCTCCCCTCAGAGCATTTGCCTACTTGGCCTTTTGAGAAAATTGCATTGAAAACTGATGGTCTTGAAGAAAAGCTTATTCTCCTCTTCCCTAATATTAATGACATTCCCTTCTAAGCTCTGGAATTAACTCTGCAGATGACGTCTATAACATGCTTCTGTTCAGTTACCTAGCAGTGTAAGGCCCAGCCTGTTTTAGTTCAGTAAGGTCTTCCCACTTGAAGACCCTTACTGACCAATACGCTGTCTGTCATCTCGTCTACCTGTCTCTGTTTCTTCTGTCACCTGTCCTTTTATGTTGCACTAGATCTTGCAAAGCCCTCTTGGATATGAGGCCATTTCCTGTTAAGCAATCCTGGGGAATGTGGAAAGTAAAGACAACTGAGAACACAGTAAGTAGTGAAGTCCTGTTGTAAAGGTATACAGATGCTACAAAGCACCAGACAATGAAGGGGCATGGGAGGAAAAGAGAGAGGTGAATCTTGCTGAATGTGCGGTTTCTCTCTGGATCTGCTTGTTGAAAGTCACTTCTGGCTCCATGGCCAGTCTGCACGTTATAACGTGCTCCTTGTCCATTCCCCAGGCAGCTAGCAGTGAGGCTGGGCCATTGCTCATCCTTTGTGAGGCCCAGCTCTGGGCTCAGCTGATCTATTTCAAACGCCTTGTGGACCAAACAGCATGTGCATCTGTGGGGACTTCCTCTGGCAGCAGGTGTCAAGTTCACCTGAGGCCAGGAGATGCTCATTAGCAGCCCCAGGAGTCCAGGACGTATCAGGGACAGATTGAACCAAGTCGTTCTGCTCTCTGCCAACACAAGCACTAATTGAAGAAATCGTGTCAGTAAAAGTTCCTGAGACGAAGCCGTAGAATGAGGCACTTATGGACAATTATAAACATTTTGCCCGTGGTAACTCTCCTCTATCAAGCCTACTCCAAGCCCGATAAGCACTGCCTCTTTAGGGGTCATTAATTTCCCTGGAAACTTAAACAGCTGTCACCTGTGAGCCTCCTCAGGTGCTCATGTGGGGGAGATTAGCCTGTGTTTATAAACCAGTCTGTTCATTAAGCGCCTGCCCATGTGGAACCCCTCCGCAGGCTGCGAGGCGGGCTGCAGATTTCCTACAGATAATCGGGGGCCGCTGGCCCCAAGGAGGAGGAGGCCTTATTAATATCAGCTGGGTAGTGTGCCCCACTTTTAATGATTTCCAGTAACCCAGGGAAGCTCCAGAGCTCTGTGAACACGGGGGACTGATAGTCAAACAGCTTGCCTGGGTTTGGGCTTCCTATAGTTACTGTCAACTTCTTTCCCACTAACACTTGAAAATGAGGTTTAACTCTTTATCATGCAGAAATTCTTCCATGGCTGGCCTTTGAGTTCAAGTTGCCCTGGTGCTTTTAATGCCTGCTAAATTTTCTGGTAGATTTAATAGCTGTAATAGTAGAAAAAGATTCTTCATGAAGATGTGTGGCTTCAGATACAGGAAGTATGTTTTGGTAGTACTTTTGAAATAAAGATGCTCTTATTAAATAGTATTCTCCATCTATATCTCTTTTAATGACATTTGATGTTTTTCTATATTCTCTGATGTTGCTAAATTTGTGAAAACTAATGAAAGTGTTACATTTTTAACACTTTAAACAATCTCAAAATGTGTTGAAAAATCTGTGTTTTGCATATTTTCTTTTTTCTTTATTTTTGGTACTGGGGATTGAACTCGGGTCCTTGCACTTTCGAGGCAGGCGGCGTATGTTTGGCATATTTTAAAATAGGTTGTACAATTTATTTTCCAGTTTCGTAAGCATATAGGTAAAGGAAAGATATGACAAATTTTTAAAATAGAAGTTGCATTTATATTACTATTAGTAACAAAATACTATGAGTAGAAATATTTCCAAAGAGCCTTTTCAAAATGCCATCTAAACTGTAGGAATTACTTTTGAAAACCAGCCACTCTACTCAGTTTTGGACTTTTAACCTTTACTCTGACAGACAGATTAAATATATGTATATTTTAAAAAGAATTTTCTTGGGAGCATTTTACGGGAAGTTATTGTAATAATTGAAAAATGCTGGCAAAGTTTGTACATCTCAAAGAAATATATCCTTCCTTTAAAAACTCTTTTAAAATCTGACCATGAAAATCTCCGATGTACAAAAGATTTTCCTGTTCATTTACTTCAATCAAAATATTCTAGGAGTTCCACCATTTTTCTGAGGTTGTAGTTGTATAAATCTCATGCTGCTGACAAGGTAGCCGGAGTGCACCTCTGATATTACCATCTTTGCAGCCCTGCTCAGCGGCTGAGCTAGCTATGCATAAAGTTATCAGGGGGCCAGCTCTGTAAGATGACCTCCAATCGGATATTCCAGCCGAGGCAATGGCTCCAGTAGTAGTTAAGGTATGCAGTCTTTAAAACATTGTTTTACTAAGGAACTTTTTTGCTATTAAGAATCTATATCTTAACTCTTTTAACTCTCCTTTATTGGCTGGTACAAAAAAGTGGTCTTTGCATGTTTCATGTACACAAAATCTGCCAGATACCAAAGGTGAGATAGGAGTGATCATCCGGTTGGTACTGAGTCCTCCCTACTTCATAATGTGACACGATGCTTATTGTGCCAAACCTTCAGCAGTGTTTTTGAAACCTCTTCCCAGTCTCTTTGTTGATAAAGAAATGCCTAGCAGTTTGCAAATATATTGATTTTTATATATTATATCATATATATACATATATATAGATAGATAATTTTACTAGGAAGAGATGTTTCCCTAGTCATGCGTGGCTCTCAACTCTTAAGGAACAACACAAGTGACTCCTAATATGTAACACTAAGTTTAGTGAAGTGTTAGAAATTGCTGGGTTGAGAACAGCGTGGCTAACCCCATGTTTGTGCTGTATTTTACACACCTACAGTAAAACCGGCTCATTTCTTATAATCCTGAGTCAGTGTATATAATCATGAAGTTCATTGACAAAAATTGTGGCTGCCCATTGTTAAAAATAGTGAAGGGAAACTTTCCCCAGGTTTCAAATAGTGCTCTTGATCATTTTGAAGATTTCAGACCGGGATCTTTTATATACTTGACTAGATAGTCTTTAAAAATATACATACTGTGGTGGATAAACACTTTGTAACAGGAGCTAAAGCATTATTTTTGCCATTTTTCTGGTGGTTTGCTTGGGATTGAGTTACTGGCATTTTTCAACCCTCTGGGCTATTTGGAAGAAAATTTTTAATCTCTTTTATATTTTGGGGGAGAGATTTCATTTGAAACCAGATCATCTGTCAGTCTGTTTAACAGGACCCACAAGATCTGCAGTGTGTACAGCTGCTCCTGTCAGGTTTGGAAACTGGCTGCTCTGTTCTCTGGGGGACCTTGCTGAGGGCCTGGGGCAGAGATGTGCAGACCACGGTGTGGAATGGGGACAGTTCACGTAACCAAGCTTAGTGACTTTCTTACTGCTTAGGTGCAAAATAAAGTTCCAGCAGCCCCCATCCCCCACACCATAACATTCTCTTTCATTAGCGCCATTTGAGGGGCTCCTTTCTGAGAAGACAGAAAGACTGTGGTTGGCCCCATTTCTTTTTCTAGCTCTGGCTCCCAAAGACTCTGTGACGCGATATCTCATGGTACCACCTCAGGTAGAGCTTTTCTGTCTTTGCAAATCAGCTCTGATTGCAGCAGGTAAAAGTATGTAATTGTAAGGTAAATCTTCTAACCTACACTGCCATTTCCAAAAGTTTAATAATTACATTATTGGGAGACAGTATGTTTCTTCCAATGCTGGATTTTTAAAAAGAGTTCTGAGATAACCTAGACACTCCTAGAAAATCACTGGAGCTCAGTAGAGAGCTATGGCTATCTTGCTCTTACCTTCTGTTTATTTCTAATGAACAATGAATGGAAGAACACCTTCAAACTCAAACAGAGATTCCCTTTTAAATAAAATATGGCTTTTACAGAGTAGTAGAAACCTTTGTTATCTTTCTGGCATTTTCAGAAGGAACTGTCTTAGATTCAAGTGTGTGTACTCATTCTCCTGATCTTTCAAAAGTGGAATTCAGTGACTGTTCTGTGAATTTAAAGAGTAAAAGTGACCTCCTAGGTGTGCTTTCTCGGGCATCCTCGTAGGCACACAGAAAGGGCAGGACTGGAGCAATATCTCGAGTGTTGGAAGAAAATAGCCAGGTCTCATTTGGAACTTTTTTCCACTAAAATGCTTTTGTAATGTATGTTTTGTGGACTCTCATCTCAGTATGATGCTTGTCTCCATGGAAATCAGAAATCATCAAAGCCAAAAAATAGTATATAAACTTATGGTCAAAGCTAGCAACTAAGCAAACTGTGCCGGACCCATCATTTATATGAACTATCCCTTTCTTGGAAAGTTTCTAATATTTCCTGTAAGTAGTCATAATTCAAAATGTCAAGTCATGTGGTGCTGGCAAAAATTCACATTAACTCTGTTTCATTTTTTCCCCTTCCATTTGTTTTTTGTTTGGATTCTCTTTTGATGACACTTACTGCTTCATAAAGTTTATGCTCTTCTTCTTTCCACATAATTGCTTTGTTCTCCTCGCATTTTGTTCCTCCAAAGGCCAAAGACAGTGTGGAGAGGAACATGGGGAGATCAGGGTTGAACCTTGCCGGGTTTCACTTTGTACTGTCACGTGGAACAAAGAGCACCTGTACCTCAGTTTCCCCGCTGTAAAAGATGATTCTAGGGTTTTGTCTGCCTGTGACCAACTCCCTCAGATAGTGGGGACTTAATTAAGTAATGGGAATTTGCTTCTTGCTCTTATAAAATCTGGGCTGAGATGGGGACTCTGCCCTGGGAAGCCATCAGGGCTCCAAACGGTGTCCGAAACCAGGCTCTTTCGATCGCGTTTCGGCATTGCTGGAGAGTTGTCTCCATTTACATGGCACAAATGACTCATCACCACTTCTGAACTCCCAGCACTGGCGAAGAAGACACAGCACGAAAGAGCGTACAACCTGATACCGTGCTTCTTCCTTCTGTCCCATCCATTGCCTGAACTTCTTACTTGCCCACACAAGGACAGAAAGGGATCTGTTTACTCCAGAAGAAGGGGTAAGCAGCGATTGCAGTTTAACAGTGCCTGATGTAGGTAGGCCTGACATACACAGTAGCTGCGTATGACCAGTACCACCCACTGTACTTTTAAGGCCCTCAGAAGATGGCTGTAATTTTAGGGTTTTTTTTAAAGGAAAAGAAAAAAAATGAATATGGTAATAATGGAAATATAATAATGAAAATGGATGGCCTGGATTATATTTGCTTAATTTTAATACAGTCATAAAATATAATTTCTACTATTTTTTTACTGAGGAAAAAGCCCACAAAAGAAAAAGTGCCAAGGGACCACAGAAGTCACATTGTGGCCTAAGACCCAGGGGCCATTGTCCCACTTTACAAACTGTCTTATAAGGGAAGAGATATTGTAGGTGAAAATAGACAATTATCATTCCTTCATTACTGTGTCATTTTAAATCCTTATCACTTTTGTATTACTTTACTCTAAAGATGCCTTTTTTTTCTGGATTAAACACAAGCATTTTATGTTCTATGTTTGCTCCAGTCCCCATCTCTACTGGGCAGATGGACACTACAATCTTTGGACAGTGGAAAGGGACTTAGCCCTCTGTCCCATGCTGATGTGTCCTGCTAGATGCTCCCTTGGGTGAAGGACAGACTCTGGAAGGCCCCAGTAGAAAGCTCAACCTATGATTTGAAAAATGCAGAACAGTGTGAACCATCACATCTTGTCTAGTTGTGAAGCATCTAGAAAGTTAAGCACTGAAATGTATAAAACATTTCTCCCCACGAGATGGAATTTTATGTACTACTTTCATATTTATTTAATTTAAAATTTAAACTGAACTTTTATGACCAGAAGAGGACAATAAATACAATTTTAAAATTTAAACTGATCAATTGGCAGTTATAACTCAGTAGGATAAGAGACATTTTTATTTCATTGAAGTTTTAAAGATTTCATTTCAAAGAAATGACTCTGGGGTAAGAGATCATGGGACAAATGTAGGTATTTTTAGGAGGAAATCAGAAGAATACTAGATTTGTAATGATACTTTGTACTACCCTTGTTTTATTATTTTTTTCAAATTATGTTAATTTAATTGTTCTACTGAATATCATGTGATGTGTTTAAGTTGATAATCTGTCTAAATATCAATATTTAAAACTTTAAAACCGAATATATATATTCTATTGTATCAATTCCATGTACAATGACAATCTCCTTTTATTCATACTTTTTTTCAAAGGTTGTGATTAAAGTTTTATTAACTTTAAGTGACCCGAAAGCTTTGCCTTCAAGCTGGTGCATAAACACAGTACATCTTACAGAAATTTTACTGTGTGTTATATTTGTATTAAGACAAAAATGTTGTGGAGTAAAATGAAAAATCCCCGTGAATTTAAAGAAAAAGAGTGTTCAGAAAATTCTAAGCACGTGGATGACACTTCTGGTTTGTCCATAGAATTTCTACTTTTGTTTACCTTTAAAGTTATCTCAGTAGGAAGGTTTGTGAGGCACCACGTCAAGTATTTGAGGGTCTACTCCATGTACCTCCAGAACGTGGACACTGCATGTGCCATCTCCTTTGAAGCAGGGGACAAAGGCATGGTCCATTAGCCATGGCCCTGGAAGACTCACAGTGCTGAGGGGAGATTGTGTCTCATCGTCATGTCTAGGGATGACCACCCAGTCCAGGGTCTAAGGAAGCCATTTGTTTACAGTCTGATTGTTACCAGAATTTGGCCAAGGACTTCCACTCTCTTAACATGTACCTGAGTCCCTTAAAAAAGGAAAATGTCAGTATACCTTAGTATTATCCCATTTGTAGGCTCTTTTTGGAGACTGGATTTTGTTTTGTTTTGTTTTGTTTTGTTTTACCAAAATTAGGAGTCCATGCTTTCCAAGTTACCAAATTCACTTCTTTTTCTTGGTCTAACTGGCAACCAAGTGATATGTGGGATATTTACTGGCTCTAACCAATCTCTTCCAACCAGGCAAGGATGGCTTTTTATTTTGGCCTGACTAGTTGGAATCATCTGCGTGAACTTGCTTGTTTGAAAATACGTTTCACATCTGAGTCTCTCTTTCCTCCGCCTGGGCTTTGAAGACAGAATTTGGGGTTATTCCTTGTGCATTCATTGGCCCTTGCAGCACAGGGCCCAGGGTGATTTGCTGCAGCTTACTGCTTCGATTCCTTAAATAGATCCTTGTGACCTGAATTAGGGTTCCTCTACATGGAGTTAACCAGTTAGTTACCCTCGGGAAGCCAACTTTCCCTTATATAGAAGGATGGGTTTTGAAAATGTGTGTGTTAGCTCGTGACTATTTGACCGAGTGTAGGACACGGCACATAGAATGGAAAGCCAAGGTGAAGGAATGATAGGCCCCACTTCCTTGTGTTGCCTTGCTAGGTTTATTGTTAATGGCCCTGAGAGATAAGAACCCATCCTCTTCCTCAGGAATATAAGTTCATGTTCTGTGATCCAATAAAATATCCTCTCAGATTATGGGATTAATATTCGAGTATTTAACTTATACCAAGGCACTTTGAGTTAAGACAGCATCTTGCCTACGTCACTGATGTCAATTCTTCTTAATCATTTCTTAGATTATAAAAATGGATGCAGTGAAAACGAATCTCTCTACAAAGATGAGTGTAAAGTGCAGAACTTTTCAATTTTTGTATGATTCAACTATCTGTTTTGATCTCTCCTTCTATTGTAGTATGGTAGAGTACTTTGACATTTCCCTGGGTAATGAATGTGCTTAAGCTACTGGAGAGGGTTATGTGTCAGTGTGGTTTTTTTTGTTGGTGTAGCAAATTACCTGAGGCTGGGAAATTTATAAAGCAAAGAGGTTTGTTTTGCTCACAGTTCTGGCTGTGATCTCGTAACCTCACCTGGCTGGCCTCTGGTGAGGGCTTCCTGGCCACATCTGAACAGCATCATGTGGCAGGGACCCTTGAGAAGACAGAGAGAAGAAAGCCAAGGAAGGCAAAATCACTTTATGAAAACCCACGGTCATGGTGACCACCTAGTCCTTCAAGACCTAATCCAGGCTTGAGAGAATTAATCCAGACTCTGAAGAAAAATGATCCACTTGTTATAATTTAATCATTTAACATAAAATTAAGATATTTAAGATAAAATTAAGATGTTTTCTCATATTAAATCTTTAAAATTCAGTATTTAAAATTTTTTATTAGTACATATTTAGAGTACATAATGAATCAGATACATAAGTTTAAATATTACACGATTTCACTTAAATGAGAAACCCAAAATATAAGTAAAGAGCAAATTAGAAGATAGACAATAGGAAACAAAGGGGCCTGCCTTTTTCATGGCAAGGAGGATCAAGGGATGGAGGCATCAAGGAAGAAGGGAAAGGAGATTTAATAAAAGAATTGAAGAAAACAGTGAAAATAGAGCTTTTGCAAATAGGGAGGCAAACACAAGTTGGAAGGAGCGGGGGGGGGGTGAGATGCAAAGGAGACACCCCCCCCCCATATTAAGATATATTCAGGGTCCTGGGATTTAGCTCAGTGGTTCCGCTGCCTGCCTTGCCAGAGCAAGGTTCTGAGTTTGATCCCCAGTGCCAAAAAAAAAAAAAAAAAGAATTAAGATGTGCGAGGTACATGTGCCAGCTCCCCATGATGAATGTCCTTGGTCTCTTGAACCTGTAGATGTCACAGAACTTTTGTCTTTTTAGGAGTTTGTCCTCTGGGGGGCGGGGGGAGAACGAGCGGTAGCTCTCAGAGCAGGTGGAAGTGGTTTATGATTTCTGGAGACTTTTCCTGGGAAGCAGGTACCTCCGTTTCCATGTCCCATAAAACTACATCAGATCATCATGGATCACCATTCTCCTTTGGGCTTTACTCCACGAAGTAGAGCTCAGGGCCCTCTCTCTGGGACCCAGGGGTGTGTTTGCTCTCATAAGTGCTCCCCTCTATCTTTCTACATTTCTCCTACTGGAAATCCATTTTCTCGTCAGGGCTAAGGTCAGATTATCTTCAATTAAAGAAATCTCTTTACCAAAACCCAGGAAAGCTTGCTCTAAATCAACCATGCAAGGAATGGCTTTCTAGGCATCTTATCTTTCTTCTTTCTCCCTTATACTGCTCCTTCTACTCCTTCATTTCTTTATTTTATTTTATTTTTAAACTACCTCTATCTCTGTGTAAAAGAACGAAAACAGAGTCAAACTGAACTCAAATCATAAACAATTATTTGTTGTAGACTTACTGTGGATTGCTGGAAGTTTTGGCCCATTGCATGCATTTCTCTAACCTAAGTTATATATGCTTTTTCGGAGAGTTGCTGTAGACACACAGGTAAATGAGGCCCCTTTCACTTCCTCAGAAAGGACATTGCAGGACCAAGAACATGCTCTGTACTCTCATATGCACACAGCTGATGCTGTCGCTCAGTTCGGGCATTCTGCCTGAGTCTGGTGACTGAATTATCAGTCAAATCAAAGCTGATTTGCACTATGACATTTATTTGCTATCCTTGCCTAGTTGTTAAAGATGTGAGTTCTCATGTCAGATCGTCTGGGTTCAAATTCTCCTTCTCCTATCTATGAACTTGGCAAATGACTCGGGTAAAGCATTTAACTTTTCTAAGCCCAAATTCCTTATGCCTAAAATGAGGGTCATAATAAGACTACTCGCAAAGTCATTGCGAAAGTAATGAAATCTTCTATGTAGTAAATTTGAGAGCCTAGCAATCAACATACGTTGGCTTTCATTATCATTGTTCATATTATTGTGAAATCCAGAGAAAAGTTGATGTGCAATTCTAAATCTGTGGAAGTCCCTTCAATTCAAGAGAGGCTTCACAGTTTCACTGGAAGAATATGCAAGTATTAACTGGCCTCATGAATGATTAGGGCTGGAGGAAGAGCTATTCCTGACTACAGTGTGCACTTTACTGGGACTCAGGTAACTATGCTGTGTGCTCAGAGAACTGTTGGTTTCATCATTGTCCTATATGTGTACAGAATCTATGGTGGCAGGAGATCCTTAGCAAATTTGCAATCCTTTTCTGCATCCTGGAAGAATTACATAGACTGTATGTCTAGCATCAGAAGTTAATGTTGTTGAAATGCTCAGAATAGAAAAGCCACTGTTACAAGCTTTCTTTCCATGGGAAATCAGGCTTAAAAAGGCCAATTTAAAGCCAAAACCAAGGGCAGACTGGCTGAGATACACGCATCCACTTAGGGACAGATGGATACAATCTGCACTTGTATTGGGAGCCAATTAGGTAAGTGAAAACTTCTGCTTTGAGGGTTTTAGCTTCAAAAACTTGATAGAACAGAAGTTTGATTATAGTAACTGAAATTAGAAATAGAATTACTGTGCTGTATTAGAACTGAAAACTATTGTGGCTCTTTGTTCCTTTCAAATAGTTTAGTCTCCAAAATTTTTGAGGGGAGAGTGTTGGTGATATTTGAATCCATTATGATGCTAGAAAATAATTACATAAAAATTATGGTAAGGAGGAGCCCCAGGGTTGAGCTCAGACCAAATAACTAATCAGTTATTCATGAATCTGTGAAGATAATTGCTAACAAATCTAGGATTGAAATATTATCTTAGAGCTGGTTGTAGATCCTATCAGTTTTTATTAATTAGATAATTAATTCACGTTACTGAGGATCTACCATTTCCCTGACATTGGATGAAAAATAAAATGTGGTATCAATGATAATGGTGAGTAGTCAAAGACAGAAGCCCAGGAAAATGGTGTATTACGTTCCTTGGCTTAAAGCGGCCAAAGGTCCTTGGCTCAAGTTCATGGAAGGGAACAAAAATTATCCACAGAGGATAAAAAGAGGAAGAGGTGGAAAGAATGGAGCATCCATCCTTTAAAGGAAAAGTAAAAGACACTGTATTAACAAGATAAATATCACAGAGGTAGCAGAGGCCAGGAAGAAAGGACTCTGAGTTGAGAGAGTGAAGGTTCAGGTTCAGGGTGATGGCCGGAACATGCCAACATCTCTTTCCCTTTCAGAAGTCCCATTGAAATAAAACATAAAAGTACCAAGAGCAATACATTAATAGCATTTCTTAAATCAGGCAGAGACGCGTGCAAACCACCAAGCTCGATCAATTTCTACAAGGTGGGAAATAGGTTCTATATTAAGCACAGGAGCAGGCGCACGGGCTGAACGCGCACGTGCAGGGTGCTGTGGTGGGCAGGAGCCGTGCTGCCTGGTGCCAGGGCCCCTGAGATTCTGCCAGGCTCATGAGTGAGGTCCAGATGCCGAGGTGCAGTGGTCGGGAAACCGGGCCTGTAAGTGTTCTCCAAACAGCGGTGCAAGTAATCACCCCTTCTTCTGGCTCTGCTCACTAAAGAGATTGGTTCCTGGTTCCGTGAGTAAAACCCGGGGGACCTAGCTTGCTCCCTAACTTTTGCTCACATAGTTTAAAGAAAAGTTGCCTGAGTGCTCATCCCCATTGAGTAAGAGGCTTGGTGTGAGACAGGACTGGATACTGACAGAGGGAGCCCAGGCTCATAAAGTATCGAGTAACTTGTCCCTCAGTTTATGATTTCAAGTAGACATACAGTAATCTTTCTCTGTGTCTGTCTTTCCTTCCCACACACAGTGCCAATATGAACCAGTGAATCAACCCCCAAACCAGATAATTCAGGACTCAGACCCGAGTTTTATTTTCTTCTTTGCTGATGTCTGTAAAGAGATTTGGGAAACTCTTGCCTGTGTTAGCAGAAGAACAGGCAGCTAGGGAAAAAAAGCAGCTGCAAACAATAAAGACATTAGAAATTTGAAAATATGATGTCTGAAGAAAGAAAAGTTCAAAAGAAATGCTAGGAGAAAAACCTGAAGGAAGCTCTTAGAAATGAACTAAAATAAGACTAGGAAATTAGAACAGAAAAGTTAAAGATCTTAAGGGGTTCCATTCACCAGAGCTGAGATCTTTCATGCGGAATTATGGAAAGAAAAAGAGAACAAAATGTTATTTAGGAATTATCAGAGAAACAATAGACGAAAATTCAGTATTTAGACCCGAACACATGCATCTTCAGCTTATGTAGCATGAAGAGCAGATGAATGAAGAGGAAGAAACATCACCTCCACAGAGACTGGGGAAAGGTAAAGAAAAGATCCTGAAAGCTTTGATTTGTTCCCTCTACTAAAAGGAAATCCATGAACAGAGTACTTAATCTATTTTGTGTTTTGCTTATGTGGCAAAACAGAATGTCTCTTGTTTTGTAGAAAATATACATGAAAGTATTCAGAAATCATAGAATAATAAGTCAGTAACTTACTCTCAAGTGTTACAGAAAAAATTATTTCAAACTTTTGTGTAACTTCATGTCTATTCTGAAATTAAGACAATTTGAAAATAAAATGAAAGAAACTGTAAAAGATAGAAAAAAGTCAGCTTTCCAAAGAGGTCTGCCTGTTCCACGGTGCACCCCATCTAAAGTTCTAACCTCATCTTCTGTTCACCATTCCCTAGCTCATCCTTTTGGCAGCAACTAACAATCAACATTATATATTTAATTGTTTATATGTTTCTTGGCATTCAATGCTACCCTGCCAACCAGTATAAACCTTCTACAAGGAGCTCTCTTTAGAGTTATAACCTCTGAGCAATGAACACTGCCAAGAACATACAGCATTCTTGATATATATTTTTGAATGAACCAATAACCTTATTATTACAAACATTACTAATGAGTAAAATATCATTCTTCACAAAATATTAATACTAGAATTGAACTACTGAATGTTACCTGTCATCTGAGATGACCAATTTTCATAGCAATCTCTACATAGACCCACTGCTCAGACAGCACTTGTAGGATGACTGTCCCCCAGAATCTTCTTGCAACTAAGATGTCTTCTCCAATCTATCCAAGGGAGGAAAATGTCAATGCTACCGTGCAATCTTAAGAGAATTGGAGAAGTGATTTTATACATCATCCTTTCTGCAGAACAATAGATAAGTAAATTAAAATAAATACCAATATGTTTTTAAAAAGGAAAATTAATTGTAAGATGACAGTTATGTAGTTGATCTATAATGTAAATTAGAGCAAAGAATAATAGGACTCCAATGAGTACTTTTTTAGGAGAAAACTAATTTCCTATAACAAAGCATATGACTAGGAATCTATGTGACCTGAATGGTAAAGTGAAGGCACAGCATCATAAAAATAAGTGAATGAATGTGAACATGTAATTATGTGCCCTGGGGAAATCTCTGCTCTGGGTTCTTTGAGACATCTTGATTCTTCAGTGAACCACACTTAAGTAATTATAATATTGTAAGCACCAAGTTTTGTTTTTGAGATAATCTACAGACAAAGTCAAGTTACTTTTACTTACAAGAACAGAAGATAAGTGATATAAACCTGGAAATAATAAAGTGTGATATATAGCACCTAAAATAGATGGGTCAAGACTGAGAAATTTTGGTTTTATTGGAAGACACAGATCAGCATTTTAAAAAAAGCTAATAAAAATGGGCCTCAGCATTTGGGGGAGTAAAGTGTGTGAAGCTAGGGATCTGAAGAAGCGCAGTGGTGTAAGACAGCAGAATTCCTCATTCTTCACAATAGAGAGAGTAGTTAGATCTAGTTTAAACTGATAAGTAAACGATGAATATAAACATCATGGTTATAAGCACCCAAAGAAACATAAATTTTCATAAGTCGTTATCAAAAATGAGAATTGAGAGTGAAGGGTAGTCTAATTTTCACCTCAAGTCTTCCCTTTCAGTTTGAATTTCCAATTTAAAATTAGATACTAGATGTGCATAAAAAAATAGCTGGTCCAGTTACCATCAGCTGTGAGCAGTGGGCCTGCCCACTCAAATGAAATTATATGTGTGTGTGTGTGTGTGGAGAGAGAGAGAGAGAGAGAGAGAGAGAGAGTGTGATATATTCTGTGTAGGATGAATAGATAACAAAGTTAAATGCTACAGTGAAGCTAACAAATAAGAATGACAAGTTCACTGGATTTACAATTGAGAGGGAATCCAATGAATGCTATTTAAATAGAATAGAGAGGCAAAAGTAAAATTGCAGGGGGACTTCTTCCTACAGTGGCAGGGGCAGCAGATAGGAATATAAACTATTTTCGGAACATTTTGATAAATGAGAAGGGAGAGAGAGTATGGAAGCTAAAGAGCTAACTATTGACTTTTATTAGTTCATGTTTGCAGTAAATCCGCTGTAGGGAATTGGTACATGTACATAACAGATTTCAATTCTTTTCCCTTCCCTTCACCCCTCTTTTATTTTTTCCAGCATCAGATTCATTTACTTATCTTATGAGATTTTACAGTTAATTATCATATATACAGACAAATAGGTCAAAGAACATACGAAACATGTTAGACAACCGTACTAAGTTAAGAGCTAACATTTAAAGGACATGGTTATTTAACTATTATAAAAGAGTATATTTTAGAGCATATTTTAGAGTATAAAGAGTATATTTTTGCTTCAGCCTTAAATGAAAGGACCATGATAGGTAAGGAATATCAGATGCTCATGTAAAGATTTTCCAAGAAAAGGTATCTATATCTTTGTTCTTATCCTTTTCACTTTGGATAAGGCCAGTGTGCAACACATTTTCCTGGAGGCTTATTTTAAAATTTTAAGGCTCTTCTTTTTTCCCTCCTTTTGACTCACTCGTTCAGTGATGTCTTTTGTAGACAATCCTACAAAGGGTCCTAAAGCTTTTGATAAGTAATTATGCCAGTATATTACATATGTTTGAGGCATCTTTTACTATGTCTGGCTAACCATACACTAACGATTCAGTGAAGCATCAAGTCGTTTTTTTTCATTTTATAAGATTATGGTACATTAAATTCTTGTCCTTCTGGAGTATGACAAATATGACAAATGTGCTAACTTGATAAATCATCAATCTTTGCCATCTAGAAATGACTACTTAAAGGGACACAATTGTCCCTAGTAATGGTGTCACTCCTTGGGTGATGTAAAGGGGCTCAGTCATTTCAAGTTGACTTACTAGGCCAGATACCAGTTTGTTTTTAAAACTTTATTTGACAAATAAAATATTATATATATGTGTGTGTGTGTGTGTGTGTGTGTATAGCAAAACTACGCAAAACTGAGTAGAGTAAAAGTCACTTTAACATGCACATGCATTCTAAAAGTGTTGGTTGCAGCAGTGACCTATGGCCTCTCCATGTGGCTTGCACTTCCTCACAATATGGCAGCTGGATTCCAAAAGGCAAGCATCCAGGTGCCCTTTTTTTTTTTTGGTACCAGGGATCAAACTCAGGTCCTTGCGGTTGTGCAGCAGGCTGCGAAACCACTGAGCTAAATCCCTGGCCAAAAATGCATTTCTTTGTTTTTGGTACCAGGGATCAAACTCAGGATCTTGTGCTTGCAAGGCAGGTAGTGGCACCACTGAGCTAAATCCCTGGCCCCAGGTGTCCTTTTAATGACCTCGTCCTGGAAGCCACATAGCATCATTTCTGCCATATTGGCTTAGGCTGATCAGTCACAAACTCATTTGGGTTCAAGAGGAAGGAACATAAATCCTGCCTTTTGAGGGAAGGAGTGCCACCCATGTTGTGTAAAGAGCCTGAGAATGGATAATATACGTACAAGTGTTGATATAAGTTTTTCCATTTGTGGGAAATACAATTTGCTAAACCACCAAAGCTCTAAGTCCCTAAGACTTTCAAGCACAAGAAGCTTAGCAATATGTGATATACTTCCAATCTACTCATAGTATTGTATGTATTTTTATACGACTTGATTATTATAAAGTTGCCACATCAAATTCTAATTTTACTGAAAAAAATCACAAATACGGTATTGACAAATTCATTGAAGATAATTTAATAAAAATATAAAAAATTTACTTCTATAACCAGTAATAAGCATTTAATTTAGAATATAAGAACAAACACTAAAGACTTACCTTAAAAGTACTGAATCTTTGGACATTTTCCAAATACTCAGAATAATATAACAATTTATTTTCCATTTAAAACATTATACAATATTGTAGCAGAGTTGATTTTTGTTTTATATTTACTGAGAGTATAGTTAATCAAAAGAGAGGACAACATGAAATACAAATGCATATTGATGATTATTTCCAGGAAAATGGAAATTGAAATCACAGCTATTTGTGCCTATAGGTTCCATGATTCCAAATATATAGATATGTAGAGTATCTAGTGGTACAATTAGCAGTTTAATAAATCCAGTTGAGTGAATCAAAAGACAGGATTTCCACCCCTCTACATTTTGTCCCTATTCTTGGCTAGGAAAGAAATAAATAGTATGCAACAAAGAGAATGGGAACTGTGGAGTGGGGAAGAAAGCCAATGATGCCATGAATATGAGTTTCCTAGGAACTTTCCTCTGTTGGTTAAATTCTAACTTGAAGATTGTTTTATGCTATCAAATAAATTCTTTTTAGGAAGTTTTAATTTGGCAGACCAGGGTCTTGTCACCATTGCTAGTATTTTACACATAACTGCCAGTCTGATGACTACATGGCTGCAGATAGCCTGTTTTGATTGTGGTTTGATAATTAATAATTATGCTATCTGAAGTTTGGAAGACATAATCTTTTTTCTTTTCTCCTTTTTCAGTTTTTCTCTTACATGGTATCACACAGTGCTTAGATTTATGTATAGATTCTAAATACTTAAACAAAGAGCATGTGTTTTAATGAGAACATTTAAGGTCTATGTTGCATTTAGTATATTGGAAAATGTTTTCTCATTATATTACCCTATGTGATTTGCTGTTATTTTAATTGTTAAACATGCTTCCACATGTGGCCTATGTGCATTTATTAACAATTTTTCCAATTATCAAAGAAGTAAAAGGATTGTGTATGGATTTCTTATAAACTCAAAATTTAAAAAAATTTCCTGAATACAGTGAATGAACTCTTGGATTACCTAACACGTTTACCCTTCCGGTGGTTCTTTTGCCAATGCTTAAATGTGTATGGCTATTCTACCGTGTCTTATTAAACAAAGACATTGATTTCTGGTCAGAGTTTCTTGTTTCAGCTAATTCTCCCTCTTCTGTTTATTAAATTCCCACAAAACCTCTTTTGCAGGTTTTTTTTTGTATTCTTTTCAATCTGATATTTGGACCTTCGACATTCAAAACATCTGCACAGCAGAGTCAGCCCAGGCCTTGTCTAGTGCCCATGACCTTCAGGCTGTTCTATCTCTGGGCCTTCTGTTGGTTCCTACTTAGAGTTCGCTTTCCAAAACATTCAAGAGCATCTTGCTTAGTTCTGTTTTAAGAGATTTCTTATAAACTTGTAAACATTTTAAACATTGTATCTAATGTAATATATTTGCTATAAAGTATACATTTTACATTATATGAAATATATATTAAAGATATTAAATGTCATATTTTACATTGTTCATTTTAAAATTCCATCGTGTTTTACTTTATAAATCACTATGTATGTCCTGACAACTATGGAGTTCTGGCTCCATAGGTTTTACAATTTTTTCCAGCCATTAATTACCAGTGTTTGCTGAGCTAACTCTTACTATCTCACTTTTTACAACCTTTTTTGGGAAAGAAGCCATTCCTAACACTAAGCTCCGACTAGCTGCTCTCCCCGTGAGCTTGGAAAGAACCTTTGACTTACTCAACCCGTCATAGTCCTGATCTCAAATCACTGCTTCCTTACTGGTTCTCTGCAGTCATTGGTGTGCAGTCACCAGGAACACAGAGAGAACTCTTCTTTTTTTGCTGTCTTCCCAGCCTTACTGAAATGCTTACATATACTTGGTACTTAATAAATACTATTATAATTATTTACTTCTGCCTCTATAGAATATTCTTTTTGCCCTAAGCCCTCTCTTATTCTTGCTAGTGTTTCCAGCAAGATTCTGCCAAGTCTTATATTTATTAAGTTCAACAGTCTTCCTTTTCTAGTATCTTTCTTCTCTTTATTTACCAAACATGCTTTTATTTCATTTTTCTCAGGACCAAACTACTGAATGCTTAGAGAAAAAAGTCACTTGATACTTACAGGGGAGGAAACTCAAGGCCAGGGAAGTTCGTCTGAGTATTAAGCAGTTGACTTCTCCAGGACTGGAATTTTATTTCTATGTGTCTCACATTACTGTTCCCACATCACTTAGTCACTCCAGACAAGAACTTTTGCTTGTCAGCCATCTTCCTAAGTCACAAAAATGTCAGCATAAAGTTATCAGGAGCAAGACTGCTTCCTTTCTTCAGAAACTTGATACTGCTTCTCATCCCTTGAGCTGGAGTATGTTTCTCTCAATGATTTACTTTTTTTTTTACCACCTGGTACTGGGGATCGAACTCAGGACTTTGTGCTCGTGAGGCAGGTATAGCACTACTGAGCTAAATCCCTGGCCTTAAATGATTTACTTTTAGTTTCTAACATTCAGTGATGTGTATTTCAAAAGAATATAATAAAAATTTAGCGTTTTATTAAAAACAACACAGGCCTACAACAATTACAAGGATGGTCTAAGGAACTTGTATGTCCTAGATTCATCAGTTTTTAGTAATTTTCCATGTTTGCTTTTAAATGATTGACTTTTTGGGCCGGGGATTTAGCTCAGCGACACAGCACCTGGCTGGCAAGCATGAGGTCCTGAGTTCGATCTCCAGTACCAAAAAACGAACAAAAACCCCCCAAAACAAAAGACAAGACAAAACAAAAAAAGAATGACTTTTTTTGGTGATTCCTGCCTTGTCCTTTGCTTCCCCCTGCGAGAGGGGCAGAGGTTTCCGCTGCGATGGAGAAACCACATCCGAGTGTTGGGGAAGACCCGTGGGCTGCGCGGTGGTGTCCTGCAGGGAGTACCGAGGAGAGGGTGGGCTTCCCATGCAGGTAAGAGCAGGGTCGTGTGAGCGCTGGGCGATGCAGATCCCAGGCCGACGCTGCCCTCAATTCCATCCTGGCTTCCTCCTCTCACCACTGACTCGGGCCTGCTGATCCTGAGCTGCACAGTGGGCTGCACAGTGGGCAGGGAGCTCAGTTTCCTTCTGCCTGCATCCCTCCATGTGCGGGGATGCCCCGTCCTGCTCTATTTTAACCACATAACCTCCGCATTTTGTTATTAATTTGCATGAATATGTTACAGTCTCCTAATGCGGATGATCCCTTTCCTGTTCTCTGCACTGTCAAGATTTTTCCTTTACTATCCTTATTTTTGGGATCTCTAGTTATGTTCGGCTAGTTATGCTGTCTTGAGCCAGAACCCTCTTTAATTGTAAAAGGAAGTGAATTCTCTACTCTTGGTTTTCCATCCATGTTCTGAAATATTTACCTATTAAATATTTAAACATACCAGTTATATTGGGGGGAGAAATTAGCAAATCATAGTTTTTTTGTGTGTGTGTGGTACTGAGAATTCACATTGAGCTACTTCTTCAGACTTTTCTTTTCCTTCCTTCCTGTCTCTCTTCCTTCTTTCTTTCTTTCTTTCTTTCTTTCTTTCTTTCTTTCTTTCTTTCTTCCTTCCTTCCTTCTTTCTTTCTTTCTTTTTCTTTTTCTCTCTTCCTTTCTCTTTCTTTCCTTCCTTCCTTCCTTCTTTCCTTCCTTCCTTTCTTTCTCTCTCTTTCTTTCCTTCTTTCTTTCTTTTGAGGCAGGGTCTTGCTAGGCTGCTAACTTGCCCAGGCTGAGCTGAACTTATGATGCTCCTACTTCAACCTCCCAAAGTGCAAGGACTCTAGGATTCTAGTCCTGTACCACCCTGCCAGTTCTAAATCATCATTCTCTATTGTAAGTCTGTGTCTATTATAGAATTAGATGAATTCTCCCTTTAAGTCTAAAACTTGCATGTCTTTATGTATAAAACAATATTTGTAATTGGCAAATATATAAATAAATCACTAACCTCTATTTCCTCCTATGCAACTTAATTTATCAAAATTTTACAAAACAACCCCCCCCCCAACAAAAACATGCAGAATGTCAAACGTGTGATGTCTTAACATTGTGTTAGATCCAGATGTGTTTAGGACACGGAGAGCTAATCAGAGGCAATAAATATTTACTTCCAGCGATAGGGGCGAAAAATGGGGTGAAACTTGGAAGGTTCTGTTCAGATATGAATCCAAGTGCTTGGCTGCTGAGCTCAGATCTTATCTGAACTTTCTGGACCTTTCAAATCTTGACACACGGCTGGACATGGTATGAGAACAGCTTCATCTGGGTTTTTTGGGATGTTTGATTCCAGCTGGAACCTAAAACTGCAGAGAGAGGCACAAATGAAGAATAATGGGGGGAAAATGCTGAACTTCCTCAAACCTCAGAAAGAGTCTTTGGTTAAATTTGGAGGAAAGGTTAGGGATTAGGAGCAACTTATATTTTATCTGGCTGCATTCCTCCACCCTTAAAAATTCTATTTTAATCTTCCAAATGGAAGGTCATTAATATTGTTTTGTTTTTGGTTGGGCAATACAGTGGAGCATTTTTTTTTAAAGTGAAACTCTGCTTGTTTCACATGTCATGCACAGGCTTTCGACAGTGGGTGATTGCTCCAGAATGGCAGAGTATGTATTACTGATCACAGACACATGCCTAGGTATGGTTTTAGGCATCACAACAAATGGAGCCTTAAATCAAGTTAAAGGAACACTGTAAAATGCAGTCCTCTGTGAGCAGAGTGAGTAAGCAAGAGTAAATACTCTCTATTGTGTTGTTCTTCATTGACTCTGTGAGGCGCACACTACTCGAAACATAGTTCCTTTGTTTTTTACTTCCTATTTACTTTCTATTTCCTATTATTATTTTAATGACACCAATTACACTTTAGAGATTTTGATTATAAAAATATGTGGATATAGAATGCGAATATGTGTTAATTGCCTCCTATGTGCTAATGATATGTTCATAATTTCAGCACAGTAAGAGATAAATATTATTCGAACTTATTTTGCAGAGCTGAGTTTCAGAGAGGGTTGACCATTTCCTTAAGTTTGCACAGTTAGTGTGCCGATTCATTTTAGGTGTCAACCTGACTGGGTCAAGGTCCCCAGATATTTGACCAAATATTCTTCTGGATGTTTTGGTGGCCTTCACATTTAAATTGGTGAGCTTTGTGTAGAGCAAATTGGCCTCCCTGTGAGGCTGGGCTTCTTCCATCCTGTAGAAGGACAGAGTAGAAGACCATCCTGAGCCTCTGTGTGAGGCAGTTAGCACCAGGGCCCCGCCTTTGGACCTCATGAGCAACACTGGCTCTTCCTGGGTCTCTCGTCCACTCGCTTGGGCCTCCGCCTGAGACTCCTTCCTAGACCTCTAGCCTGTGGGTCTCTTTGATCAGATTTTGGTCTCACCAAGCCTTCATAGGCACACTAGAAAATTCTGGGAAATAAATCTCTTTTGATGTGTGTACATATCCTGTTGGTTCTGTACCTTTGGAGAGCACACAGTGCTACAGCCAGTAATCGAGAAAGTCCGAGTTCAGATCTAGCTCTGTTGACTTTCAGAACATCACGGCAAATCCCATTTTTACACAAACACCTCTGTATCTGCTAGTCAAGTTAGTAATTCAAATTTTACTCTGTGTTCAGATTTATAGTCATCACACATCCACAACTGAGTCACCTCAATACGTATTTACTGAGTTTCTGCTATATTGTCTTCCTCATGTAAATATGAGATATAAGGCTTTGTTTTTTGCCCTGAAAATCCTGAGGCAGAAGGATGAATCTTGCTCTCAGCATACAATCTTTATCACATTTCTGTTATATGATAGTAATATTTTCCACTTATGATAGTGTTATTGGCAAATCTGCTTAACTCCTAATGATATGATATTTTCCTAAATTTCCCCCAAATCTTGCCTTCACTGAATGTTTTTTTTCTTTTTTAAAATTTTATTTTATTGGTACATTTTAGGTATACAATATAATGACATTCATCATTGGAAATTTGTACCTTTACGT
>NW_004624753.1:820210-909524 GCF_000247695.1 Heterocephalus glaber
CATGAAGTTCCTAAGGTGCTCTTTGTCATGAAAGTATCTTATTTCTCCATCAATTTTGAAAGATAGTTTTGCAGGGTACATCAACCTGGGTTGGAGGCTGTTTTCCTTTAGGCTTGGAATGCATCACTCCAAGCTCTTCTTACCTTGAGGGTTTGCACTGAGAAGTCTGCTGTGATTCTGATGCACTTTCCTTTGTATGTTATTTGTTTCTTTTCTCTAACTGCTTATAGAATTTTGTTCTTCTTTTGGGTTTTTGGAATCTTAACAATTATATGCCTTTGTATATATTTTTTTGGATCAAGGCTATTTGGAGTCCTATATGCCTCACTTATCTGTATGTGAAGTTCTTTTCCCCTGCTTGGGAAGTTTTCTGCTATTACTTCTGTGAACAGTTTTCTTATGTCATCTGCACTCTCGCTTTTTTCTTTGTTGACTCCAATCAGTCTTATGTTATTCTTCTTTGCATTGTCTAGCAGCTGCTGGATTGATTTCTCATGGTCCCTTATAATTCTGAAGTAATTTTTCTTTTCCTGGTCATTAATTGCAATCTTATCTTCTATATCTGAAATTCTATCCTCACATTGGCTCATTCTGCTGTGTAGACTTTCAAAGGATTTTTTAATCTCCTGGAAATCTGTTTGTATGTGTTTTATGGATTCCATTTGTTTCCTATGTTGGGATTCCATCATGTTCCTCAACTCTGCTATTTTTTTTATCTGTGTCCTCTGTAGATTTATGAATAAAGCCTTGCACTATGGGCACAATCTCTGTTGTTATCTGAGAAATTATTCCTGATTTCACTTTTTCCAGATCCTCTTTTGTTGCCAGTTCAGGGAGTCCAGGTGGTTGAATATCAGAGTGTTCCATCCCCTTTCCCTTTGGGGTTGCTGTAGGTGATCTGGAAGTGTCGTTTTGAGACTTGTTTACGTGTCTTCTCATTTCAACTGGGGGTGGGGGTGGGGTGTGTGTGTGCTGTTGACACCCACGGGGCTCACCTCCTCTAGGTTGGGAGCAGTGGAATGGCGGCCTGGAAGCCCCTACCTCTGGGCTGGGAGTGGTGTAACAGTGGCCTGGAAGCCTTTACCTCTGGGCCTGGAGTGGTGGAATGGTGACCTGGAAGCCCCTTCCTCTGGGCAGGAGCAGTGGAATGGCCACTGAAGATACTTTTTAACTTTGTTATAATGATTTTATCAGTTCTCACATTCTCTTTATCATTCAGTTCTCATACTTATAATAACTAAATTGTAACATTGAAAACAGAGTAATAATAGAACAGTAAGAAATGAAACAGTACCAGCAAAATTATATGAAAAACACTCAAATACTATTTTTAAAGGTCCTCTGAAAATTGCCCAAATAAAGAGATTTTGGGTAATATAATTTATACTTGTTAATCATGTCTTGTTACCTAGGTATGTAGCTGTTTATTTGCCTACCTTTGTCTCTCCTTGGTATAAGTTTCAGCTTAGATTTATACTTATAATGCATTTGGGTGAGAGATAGCATATTTTAGTCATTTTGAGCTGCTGAAATAAAATATCTTAGACTGGATAATTTATAAACAGCAAAAAGTTATTGCCTCCATTGGTAGATTGCTTCACGTGATTAGTATGGAGTGAGGGTCTAGTTTTCATACTCAGCAGCTTGGTGTGTCCTCACATGGCAGGAGAGCAAAGGGGACTCACAAGCCCCTTCAGTTCTCTTTAATTAAAAGGGCAATAATCAGCTGGGCACAGTGGTGCACATCTGTAATCCCATCACTAGGGAGGCAGAGGCTGGAGGATCATGATGAGTTTGAGGTCAGCCTGGGCTACATAGTGAGTTCTAGGCCAGCCTGGGTGATATAGGAAGACTGTTTCAAAAAAAAAAAAAAAGACAATAATCTCATTCAGGAGAGCCCTCATCATCATGACTCAGCACCTCCCAAGGCCCCCAGTTCTGAATAACTAATCACTGGGGATTAGATTTCTACATGAGTGTCACAGGGACTAGCAGAGATGTCAGAACAAGGCTGAGAGAACATAGCTAACGAGTTGATGCCTGAGCTGAAAGTCATGGCACACTCCACAATACCAGCTACATCAGGACCTGAGGCAGGAGAACTGCAAGTTTGAGTCCATCCTGGGCAACTTAGCAAAACCCTGTCTCATAATGAAAAACAGAAAGAGCTAGGAGTGTGTGGCTCAGTCGTAGAGTATTTGCCTAGCATGTGAGACCCTGGGTCCAATTCCCAGGATCACACATTCACTAAAGAAGAGCTATGTGTGTGTGATGGCAGGGGTGTGGTGCTGGATATTTTGTATGTTTTTCATCTTTTTAACATAAGCCACTGTCTTAAGTACAGTATATTCATCACCCAAGTCACCTGATTATTGCATTGTGACATAGAAATTGACATCCACATTTTCCACCTGAGAAAACTGGAGTTAAGAGAGATTTGTCCAATGAGAATAAAAGCTCATGTCTATCTCATTCTAAATTTCGCTTTCCAGGTATACTATGGGAAGGATTTCGATGCCATGGAAGAAAATGGCACCAAGAACTCTTCCTGCTCAGGTCCTCCAAAATGATCTTTGGAATAAACTAGATGCTCACCTTTGAATAAGTCTTTTCCACCTGAACTGTAGGTGCTAGTTCTAATCTTCATCTTTGTTATTTTCTTCGTAACTAGACCCTGAGGGATCTTTACCTGAAAACAGAGCTCTGTCTCAATCAATCCTTTTTTTCATCAGCTCTTCCCTCTCACAAATCTCTCTCCCTGGTTGTCCAGTCCTTCCACAGGTGTTGAATATACTCAGGTCTTCTCCACCTATTTCAAAGTAATTCTTTGACATCACCTTCCCCATCTTCTTTCCATCTCTCTGTTCCCTTTTGTTATCAAATTTCTGAGGAAGGTTGCCTTATCCCTTCTCTTGCAATCTTTATTGAAGTGGCTCTTGATAAAGACATCAATAACCTTTATTGTCAACACTTCCAATAGAGATTTCTTATTCTTTATCATTTGTGAGCTTTCAGGAGCATTTGACACTGTCTATACATCCTTCCTCCTGAAGGCCCTTTTGTAAATATAGAAGATGAAGTTCTTGATTTCCCTTCTCCCTCTCTGGAAAAGTCTTTCAAATGACTGTTTCTCCTTTGTTTAGTATTAGAATTCCTTTAAGACCTGTCTAAGTCCTTTTGTCTTAAATATTCTCTTGTTAGATTATTTTAGCTGTACCCTTTACTTCAGTTAACATTTGTACATTTAAAATGGGAAGTTCCGTGGAGCATGAGCAACATGGCAGCCTCTGAGATGGTTAGGCTATGGCTTCAATTTGACTACCCGCCGCAAGTCACCCCACATTGTACGGTCTTCTGGCTTCTGGTGGACCTGAACAGATGCTGAGTTGTCACGGGTCTCATTAGTCTCATCCGCCAGCGCTTCGCTTCAGTTCTGGGGTCCTCCTAGGCCTCCATCCGGATGGGCGACTATTGCCTCCCGCCGAGCGCACGCCTGGTGAGGGACAACAACGGCCTCAGAGTCAAGTTAGAAGAGAGTGCAGCTCCTGAGCTTTCTGTCCTAGTCAGCGATGGTGGCGACACTCCACTCATTTCTCACCTGTAAAAGCCAAGAAGCGGCCTTCTAAGTTGGAGGAAGATGAACAAACCGAACTAGGTTGCATATTCTCAAAGAAGCGCTGGAAGGGGCAAGAGAACCGCAGCAATCGTGAGAAGGCCTCGGAGGTGGACCCGAAGGCTGCCCCAGGCCAGCCTGTGAGGAAAAAGCAAGCGAAAAAGCGAAGCAGCTTGGGACAGGGTGGATGCTGATGACAGAGAGACCAGAAGGAAGCCACCGAAGAAGGAGAAACGTGAGTCTAAGAAACAGACCAAGAATCGCAGGTCGCCGAAAGCGCAGGCAGTGAAAGAACGGAGCGCCCCGAGAACTGTAGCCCCCCAAAGGCTCTGCTGGAAACGGCACTGGCAAAGCCGAAAGGAAAGTCGGGGAGCAGTGTGTGCGGAGCCCAGGGCCACGTCCTCCTCGGAGCCGGTCTCCTCAGGAATCGAGCAGCGACCGTCTGGGCAAGGCCACGAAGGCGGCTGGGAATTGCTCTAGAAACTGTCAGCCGAGTTCCCGGAGGCCGGGCCTCTGCGCCACGCAGCTGCACACAGACGAGCACGAGCACAAAAGCCGCCTGGAACCTCGCCCCTGGCAAGGGCGAGACCAGCAGGGCCTCCTCCCTGTCCAGTCCAGATTCCAGTTCGGAAGGCGGCCCCAAGCGCTCGCCGGAGCCAGACAGCCGGGACAGGCCTCTTCGCGGGCAGGGGCGTCGGGGCCGGGCCTCGCCACAGACCCGGGCGCCTGGGGACGGAAGCCTCCCCGAGCGAAGTGAGCGCAGACAGGCCGCTCCTCTGCCGGCCTCGGTCCCGCCGGCTTCGGCGGAGGATGGGGGCGCGGACAGCACCTTCTTTCTCGGAAGGGCTGAGGGGTCGGGGCTCGCGGGGCAGAGGTCGAGGACGAGGGCCCACTCTGTCCTGCGCCTTAAACAGAAACCCTGAATGTCAGAAGCGGCAGCAGCAGCTAAGCGAGAGGTGAGGAACACATCCGCTGTCATCCAGGAGCCGGGAGAGCTACCCAGGGGCCGCGGTCGGTCTGTTACCAGGTAGCAGCTGCCCCGCTGGTCGGAGAAAAGAGTGCATTTCAGCGTTGGGAACTAACATCCGATTATTCTCCTGATGTCTCTGACCATAAGGAGGGAGAACTATTAAGCCTCAATCCAGAGACCTGGCAAGAAGACACAGAAATCCTGTCATCCCTACCTGCTGTGAAGGAACCTGGGAAATTTGACTTGGTTTATCACAGTGAAAATGGGACCGAGGGGCCTGAGTTCGCTGTGATGCACTGTTTTCTGGAGAGAGTTGATCCATCCAAGACTGGTTATCGAACCTCCAAGTAACACCTCCAGTACCGAGCTTATCAGATTATAAATGTCTTGCTGTGAAAGTGACTGCTATGTGAGCTTTTTTATTTTTAAGAGAATTTAGAAGTTGTGCATACTCTTTGTTATCTTCCTTTTACTGTATAGGGAAAAAAATCTACCTCACCATTTAAAATTGGGTGTTGGTTTGTAGACCAGTTTTTCCTTCAGATTAACTTCAGTTAACAAAATTTAAAACATAACATTTCCCGCAGGCATTGTTTTACGTTTGGTTTCTTTTTCTGTTTTTTTGACCATTGAAGTATTGGTCATGAGTTTATAATACTAAGTACAAGAACAGGCTGCATATCTTGTCTCAATAAATTTTATCAAGTAACATTTAAAAAAAATTAAAACATGTTGCTTCACCTAATTTTTTAACATTTGAGTTGTTCCATTAAATGTGGAATGTCTTATAAATTTCAAGTATTTTATATTTGCAGTTGCCAAGAATTAACAGGCAGTTGGGTTTGTTGCCAGCAATGAGTTAAGGAATCCTTTCATGTTTTTCTCAACTTAAAAATTAAGGATTCTCAGGGACCTGTGTGGAGCGGGGAAAACAGTACCCTGTGTGTTTTGGGAGGAGAGCGGGCAGAGCACCCGGGCGAGAGGATTCGCCGTGCGCTTCTGAGCAGGCGGTGGGTTATCTTGCTGCGAGACGCCAAGTGCCTGCCTCAGTGTGCTGGAGTGAGGATTTGGAAGAGAAATTGCCTTTTCTGTTACTCAGCGACGAAAATGGCTAAATATATAATGTGAAAATTGCTTTCTTTTAACAAAAGATCAGATCCCTCCTTCAGCTTTGCAGATTTCTAAATAAAATCATATTGAACTTAAAAAAAATAAAATGGGAATAATATTTGTGGACTGTAAACATGCAAAATTCACAAAAATCTGCCGTATATTATGCAAACTTAGATTTTTTTTCTTATAACAATTCACTAAAACTAGAAATTAAATAGAAAACTCCATCTCACAAAATGTGTTTAAAAACAAAATGTATTATTTTCTACGGGGAATAGAGTTCAAATGCTGCCCACCATATCAGAACTGTTCCATTAGTTTATTATTAGGTCTCTGAATCTCATTTTTTTCCACTTGATCCAATGTGAACTGAAAGAGGTTAATTAAAACTTATTTTCAATATGTTTATATCTGTTAACTTTTTTATTTACTGTAGTCTTCTCACTATGAATTGAGAACCAGGTTATTCTGTGGTTTCTGTTCATATCTCCTGTACATTTTCATTGTGAACTGTTCGTGTCTGTAAAAAGACGTTCTTTTTTGTCTTCTTTAATATTTTATGCTTTCAGTTCAAACTTAGATCGATATTTACACAGTCTCCTCAGTGTGTTAGTTTTCTACTGCCCCACACTTGGCAGCTTTCAACCTGTATTTATTAGCTCCGGTTAGTAGGTCAGAAGTCTGGTGCAGTCTGGCTGGATTCTCCTGGTTGAAATCAAGGTGGAGGCTGGACTGAGATCTCAAGTGGAGGCTCTGGAGAAACATCAGCTTCCCCGTTCATTAGCTCGTTGGTGTGATTCAGTACTTGTGTCAGTAAGTCTGAGGCCCTTGTTTTTTGCTGGTTGTTAGCCAGGGTTACTTGCAGCCTCTGAGGGGTTTGGTGGAACACGAAATCTTCCCACGGCTTCAGATCTTTGACTTTCTCTTCTTCCACCAGCTGCAGAAAACTTTCCATCCTTCAAGAGCTTGTGTCTACCCAGGAAATTTCCCTATTTAAGGCTAACTCTGTCGTCTAACATCAGTCAGCCATGGGAGAAGTCCATTTCATTCTGGTGTATGGGATTAGGTAGGGCATGTCCATCAGGGCTAGGCAACAGTGGGAGCCACAGCAGAATTCTGGTTGCCATGCTCTGCTTTCTTTCTGCGTACATTTACAAAATGTATCTGTGACTTCCTCTGAGTCTTTCTGAATCAACTTTTAAAATCATCTTTTGTTGTAAATAACATTTAGTAGGGTTTTATTTTGTGGTACAAACTGACTTTTTGCTTCTACAATGTGAGATTAGCCCACGTTGATTTATAGAAATGTGGTTCTAGCTTTTTTTGGATATATTATTTTCTGCTTTCTTTCTTTTTTTTTTTTTTGATACCGGGGATCAAACTCAGGACCTTGGGCTTTCGAGGCAGGTGCCAGAACCACTAAGCTAAATCCCCAGCCCTCTACTTTCTAATTTTGTTTCTTTCAAAAATCTTCACTGTATTATCTGTAGATACGTATACTTTTTCACATGCATTGGGTGTGTTTCTTTTAGTCATTTATAAACCCTGTTGGCATACTATTTTATAGTTTTGTAAGTTGTAAGAGTTTTTTACCCTTTATGTATGACTTTACCTGATACATGTAATCTTATTTTTTCCTTTTTTAAACAGCAGCTACTTCCTCACATGGACAAAAATTGATTAATTAACACAAATTTAATGATCTCTGCTGAAAGTCAGGACACTTGATTTTAGCATTAATAATATTCATGTTTGAATATTAGTTATGCAAGAAAATTATGTTCTAGAGACATGATATATCACTCTTTGTTAAAGTCTTATCAGCAGGACCTAACTGTAAATGTTACGGTCAGGAGAGACACTTGTCTGTAATTTGTTGGAGCTGTTGGCAAATGTGATCTCTCATCTGTGTTTCCTAAGCTTTTGTTCTGATCCCCTTTGGGGTAGCAGAATCTATGCAACTCAAGATTATAAGCTACTTTTTAATATAAAAACCTTTCTTGACAAATTAAAGCTCACAGAATTTTATCCTTGAAAATGATGTGGAATTATCTAGTTGTATTCCTTTGTTTTACAGGTGAAGAAATTGTGGCCCAGATAAGTTAACAAACTCCCCTTGCTGGCCCAGCAATACAGTCTGCCTGACTTCTACTGCATGTTATTTCTGCAAGAGTATGTGTTGCTTTCCTTATGAAAACATACCTAAGAAATCCCAAAGTCAAAAATGTTTTAGAAATGTTATTAGAATGTGATTAACAAACTTTTAATCCATGAGCTAAGTCATTTATTGCCACGTTCCCATTCAGCATCAGAGCTTTCTGAAGCACACTCCTGTGGGTGCTCAACTTAAAATTTTAGAGTTTTAGAGTTTAGCTAATTAAATCTATTGGCAGCTCTTCCTGTGTGGTTTTAACCACTTCAAGGTATTACGAACTTGCATGTACCAGAAATTCTCCATTTGTGTGTTTGATATAAAACTCCTACAAGTAAGTTCTTTAATGTTTGGCATAAATTCTTTAATATCAAAATGCTCCCTATATACAAAATCTATTCATCTTTTTACAAAATCTATTTATCTTTTTATCTTCAAAATGATAACAGCAATGAAGTATGTGATGTCTTCCTCTCATGTTTTATAGTTATTCTATATTCCATGTCAATATCTTTTCAAACAGAGTCATATTTAATTTTTGCCACAGTAATTAACTATTTCTAATAATTTTAACAATTTCTCCTGGTTTCAATCTATTGTAAAAGGATGTTGCTCTTTTACAATTACTTTCTCTCTGCTTAATCATTGTTTCTTTATAGATTGAGTGATATTCAAAAAGTTTAGGCATAGAGTTAAGTAGTATTGTAGTAGTATCTTCATTTGTTCTCCTCTGTACCTAGAAAGATGAGAGAAGAACCATCAAAATGTTTGCGGAAATGTACTGGAAGTCAGAGTAATATGTAAATAGATCATCATTATATTTTTGATTTTTATTAGGACAAAAAATCATTGCACATTTGGCTATACCATGCTCTTAAGTCAGTTTCCACCTAGGCCTGCCCCTTGCTAATGGGAAATTCTAGAGTCAACATAAATGTTAAGGATGAATCTTAAGTTTGCCATGTGCCACCTGTGTGAGCTTGAGCAAGTCCTTTAATCAGGGCTACACTTGCATTTATAAAAATATAGACAATCATGCTTTTTCTCCATAGTTGTGAATGTTAAATGACTTAATGCATACATGATATAATGATATAATGAAAGAGTCTAGGCGCAAGAAGCCTGGGTTTTGTAAGGCTTTGCAAATATTAATCTCATTTTCTTTTTAATCTCTACAGTTGCTTTTAACTTGGGATTTATGACTCCTGGTAGAACATGGTCCATCCACCTGTTGGCCTTGTAGTCAATCTTATACTCTGTATGCATTTGCAGATGGAAGATATTCCTGCCAAATTATATGCTTGAAGACATGTTTGTGCATATTGCCTGCAGTTAATTTCTCTATTCATTAAATTACTGTGATGCTTACAAATAATTCGTTGTGCTAAATCTATCACAGTGCAAAAATTCAGTGATAGATACAATAGGAAAGCTCTCTAGGGAAGTTAGAAAATGCTTAGGCAGATTTGTTTGCTTCAAGAAAATGAGTGAGAAAATTTTGCATAATGTCTTTTGGAGCAATCTTTTTCTTCATAATTGCCCGAGATATTTCAAGGTGCTTTGCTATAAATCTACAGGCTTAAAGACATTGTTTTACAGTCTGGCCCACTAAGAATAATGACCTCTCCTGTTCCTTGTTTTGCTGGGTGATTAAGGGTTTCCTGACTGGCCCCCGGCCATCTGCTCTGACTTTTTTCCCAAAGGATTTAGAACCATATTGTCAAAAATAATCTCTTACTCTGTGAGACTTTCTAGCCCCAGAAGATAAAAAGTTCGCCACGTGTGCTCCAACTCTGCGTGAAAAGCTGATGGTATAAAGCAGCCTCATCATTTATGCTCCTTTAACTAAATTAGGTGTAAATTATTTCAAGGAGGCCAAAGTTCTTCTCCGTGTCCCTATGAGGATAATTTCAGAAATGCACAGCAAGTCCTTCCAACCCCAGATTTGGGGCAAGGAGAAGAAATGAGGAGAAGGAGGAGGAGGAGGAGGAGGAGGAGGAGAAGGGGCTATGGCCCCGGCCCAGTGCACACCTCTCCACAGGGGTTTCCAGCATGTGGGTGATTCTTAACCGAGACGACATAAATCAGACTGACCCGGCCCCAGAGCTCTGATCGCCGCTGTTTTGTGCAACCACATTCGGATCAGCGTGCAGGGAGAGCCTGGATAGTGTTACGCTCCCGCATCAGAGGCGCAGGAATTGAGCGGGGGAGTTGAATATTTAGCTCTGTTAAAATAACAGTGTGCAAGCAGAGAAGAGGCTAGCACGAGGGTGTGTACCCCAAATAACCCAGCCCTCACAGATAGGGTATGGAAAGTGTCCCGAGCCCTCCTCCTCGGAGAGAATTTATTTACAGACTGAGTGCAGTAGAATCAAGAAGAGTTGGGTCCATGGATTTTGTGATCTACATCTGCGCAAGATGTGGTCTCTCTGTCTCAGTTGGGGCATTCTGCCCAGTGACCCACATTCTCAAATCCTACTGAGACTGAGATCATAATGTGGAATCAAAATCTTAGTGTCAGAAACATTTTAAGCCAAATTATTTATGGTAATTACTTTTTAATGAAAATTAAGTGTGCAAATTGGGTGTTAAAATACAAAATTGGATGTATAGGTTAAAAATACAATCCTTCCTAAACCCAAAAATTAAATACAATGATCGTACTACAGAGAGAAAAACAAATTAACAATAAACCCGTGCTCAATACAATGCAATAAACCAAATATTTACAACATAAAATAATATTATAGAATTGATTCTTAACCTATCAGACATTTGAAAATGTAAATCAGTATAAATAAATTTAAAAGATTTTAAGTTAGCTAATAATGCAAAATATAGCTGTATATTGTATGAAGAAGACATATGAAACACAGATTTAAAAAGACTAAAAGATGTGAGAAAAATAAAAACAATAAAAAATATGAGCTTTAGATGTTGATGTCAGGTAAAGGAAAATTGAATAAAACTATGTAAGTGTTAACTTCAGGACCCAGCCATTGCAGTTCTGATAATTTACCCTCATGATGTACTTTCACCTTACAAAATTACATCAGCCCAAGATTATTCATTGTCACCTTGCTTACAATTGAGAGTAACTACAAACACCTAAACATAGCAGGTGAATCGAAAGCACTATGTGCACACCCACCATCGAATATTATATAGCTATGAAAAAGAATGAGGTGCCTCATGAAATAAAAGAAAGTTATTTCTAAGGCATTTTTTTAAGTGGAAAAAAAATGAAGGTATTGAAGAATATCAAAAGCTGGGGAGATAAAGAAGAAAGATGGGGGAATAAGGAAACCAATGTGTATCTGCTTACTTTTTCCAGAAGAATTATGCTGTAGTTCCACTCTGGAACGTCGTCAAGGGCCAGTGTTTTAAAGTCCTCACCCTTAGTTTGAGGTTAGTAAGAGGTGGGGCCCAGAGGGAGGTCTTCAGATTATGGGGTAGGGTGTGCTCTAAAGAGATTGAGGGGCCACAGTCTGGCCTTCGCTTTCTCTGGCTTCATGGCCATAAAGTGCGTGCTTCCCACATGCACAATGCACAATCCACAGGACCAAATAGCCATGAGCCAAATAAACCTTTTCTCTTTATAAGTCAATTATCTCAGGTGTTTGTTATGATGACAGAAAGCTGACCAACACAGATAGGAAGATGAGTAAGTCTATGTTGGAACTTGTTAGCTATAAGGGAAGAATGCTGTGCAGTGGATAGGGGAGGAAGGCCACAGCTCTGAGTATACTTTGTGTGCAGTTTTTTGTTTGTTTGTCTTTTTGTACTGGGGATCGAACTCATTTGTGTACAGTTTTGAAGCCTGCTAATTTTCTATGTCTGAAAAAAAAATTAAATCGACAGGGATGGAGATAAAAACCAAAACTAAATACAGAGTACTTCAAGTAAATAACTGTATTTCAAATAAATTATATAACCACTCCAAGGGGAAATTAAATAATCAAAATAAGTTGAACACAATATTTCCTTCTATCTTTTAAACTTTCTAAAGTAGATATCATCTTTTCAAGTTATGTGCATGGAGGAATTCTGAACAATTTGTTTTTATTACAGAATTAGGTAAATGAGTATCTTGAATATGTTGGGAACCAGAGTTCTCATTACGGAGGGAGAAACAAATGTGGAACAGAGATGTTACAGGTGAACCCTGGGAGGTGGGATTGGAATTGGTGTTATCAGGATGGTCTCATGGTTACCTTTGATGGCAATGGTCTGAAAGAGCAAGGCTGAGATACTTTTCCTAACTAGAGCAGACAAAAAGGTCATGAGATCTAAATGTGATACATAATCCTAGACTGTATTCTGGACTGAAGGGAAAAATATTATATAGGATGTTGTTGGGATAATTTTTGTCCAGTAGAGTCTGGTCTTTGCTAATACTTGCACCTCTTGAAGGGCCTTCATTAGTGTGATAGGTAAACAATGCAGGACATGCAAAAGTCAGGGTGGTGGGGATAAGGGTTCTTTCCATAGTCACACTGAATACAGGTTATCACCCTGTAAAGAGGTGAAAGAAGACACAGATATTAGAATGCGAATATTATATAGCTTGTATATAAATGCAAAATATACATCATTACTACTGTAGAGAATTCAATAGTCATCTGGGTTTCTTTTATTTTTAATTTTCTACATATTATATATTGTTCTCTATGGAAAGATATTTTATTTTTTTAAATTTTTTTGGTACTGGGGATTGAACTCAGGTCCTTGTGCTTGCACAGCAGGTGGTGAAACCACTGAGCTAAATCCCCAGCCCGGAAAGATATTTTAAAACAATTTGATTTGAAAAATTTAACTTTTCTTTTGCATTGACTTAAAATCAATGACAATGGACTAGAGAAATTTTTTTTCAATGTTAAATGCTTTATGAATAAAGAATAAAGTAAATAATATAATAATAATACAAATGTTTAAAATTATGAGTGTGATGAAGGGGTTGCTAGAAAGGTTTTATGTCATGTAATCTGAAAGAGTAAAGGCATTTCAATGATTAGAACCTTTTGCCTCACATGGGTATTTCTTTACTTATTGACTTAAAAAGTGCCCATATTTTATAATTAATAATATCTGAAACCAGTATTTTTCTTTTTCTTTTTCTTTTTTTGTACTGGGGATCAAACTTGGGTCCTTGCGCTTGCAAGACAGGTGGCAGAACTTTTTTTATTTCTGAACCCTGCTACCATTGTGTAATGAAGTATATTCTGTTTGCTTTCTCTGGCATATTCTTGTTTGATTTCAAGCAATGTAATGGCAGAAAGTTTAGTGTATAAAGAAGTGGAAAATAATTTCAGACCTGTCTTCCATGTTGGCCTCTATTTCATGGATTCCCATTTTCCTGATGGCGTACCTTCCTCGCCTCCCTCTTGTCATTATCTAGCTCTTGCCAGAGCATTTGAACTGGTGTTGGGTGGAAAAATAGGTTTCTAGAAATGGAATGCATAGGGAAGGGAACTGAGATTTACTTTACAAAGTGCAGGGTTCTCCACACAGATCTCTTTACTCTACCACGATGCACATGAGGCTGGAATTTGTTTTCTCTCTTTCACAGATAAGAAAAACCAAGGCTCAGAAAAATTATGCTAGTTTCCTAAAGCAAAAGCTACCAAGTGCAGGAACCAAGATTTCTTCCTGAAAGGGATTAAGCGCAGACAGTCAAAACCTGACACTTTCCGGACACCCTTAGAGTTGAATCAATCTTAGAGCATTTTCATGTGTAATCCTTAACTTCTCCATGATTTCCAAGGAATCAGTATCTAAATCAGAAATCAGGGAACCAACACCATCCATGTAGACTATGTGTGTGGTGCAGTTAGCCTCGACCACTATTTTGAAGCCGATATTAAAATGTTGATTTAAAAAAAGGGCTATTTACTGAATCCCTGCATGCAGTCACACCTTGAGTTTTCTTTGGTGGTCTTCCTTATAAGTAATGACAAAGTAAGGCATAGTTTATTTTATGAGAACTGAGGAAATCACAGCACAGGGTGGTCTTCAGTTTCAGAAAAGTTTAGCTTTTGTTAACATAGATTTTTCCAATCTTTAAAGTCACACTTCTGTGCATAAACAAAAGTTTTAAGAGTCATATGTTTTCAATGGGCAGTGAACTCCTCAATATTTGCCATTCAGACACGGTGGGAGACTGGCCAGGCCTGGGATGAAATGCATCGCATTTGAAAACCAGTGACTCTGCCAACTTTGCCTTAAATTTAACTTTATGGACTTTTAAAGATACCAATGTCTGTATTGCAGAATTCCACAAACTTGCTTGCTGATTAATTTTTCACTTCAAACACATGAGAATTGGCTTTCTTGCATTCCAATATGTATTTCCCCAGTCATAACTGTCTGAAAGGAATTAAACTCAACTAACAGTTTTTTCTTTTCTTTTTGGCTTGAAACATTCCCAGGGCTTTATGGAGGCTCAGGTTATATTTATGGCCAGAAATAAAAGGGCATCTAAATATATATTAAAATGCAAGTAGGATAATGATTACAGCATACATTTATTAAGTTTCTTGTTTTGGGGGTTGTTTGAATAAATTCAGATAATTATTAACTTAAGCACGTTGCATATTTAGGTATGATAAGTGTGCCGGGTACTTTCTTTATTCACTTCCCATTAAATATTGTAACAAATAGGAAATAAATTCATGGACAAAACACTTCTATCCAGAAGTTAAAAGTACTAAAATTTCAATTTACATTTATTTATGCTCATAACATTTAACATATTCAAAGTAAATTAGTAATTACAAATACAACAAGCACAATATTAATGAAATAATTGCAGCTTTGTGTGTAAGCAATGTATTTATGCATGTGCTTTCTAGTACTTTTTTAAAAAGAAAGTACATCTAGATAACCCCTTCTTACAAGATTACTTTCAATTAGATTTCTTGTCTAAGACAAATACTTCTCAGTTTAAGACCAATCAGTACAGAGAAACCACATGGTGATATTCATAGAGCCAGGTGAACGCAGGACAGTAGCAGTCATTTCAGAGAATTGGTGTAGTGTGGGATTGGCTCGGAAAATATAAAGAGAAATCTAAAGAATTCATGAAAAAAAATATAAGAAGCAGCAACTACTTCTACACTAAAGGAGAATCCAGGGAGGGGAACCCATTCCATCAAGGCTGAGCTTCAGGCCGTGAGAGGAAGCCTTGGCTTAGTGGGGGCAGAAAAATCACTCTGGGGGAATTGGGTAGAAACCTACCCTGTGGCATGCTGTGGAGACACCAGGGAGGCGTCTCCTCAGCGCTACTCGGCTACCAACCCCGCAGCGGGTGCTCAGGGAGGCCAGAATCGACTAGCTGCTGCCAAGCCCTGTGCACTACCGGAACCGCCCAGGGAGGACAGGAAACCGAGGAAGGGGCCTCTTCCTTCTGCTGCGTCTCTCCAGCGCCCTGCCCTGAGAGGCCACAGTGCCAGTGGGCAGAGAAAAGTATTTAGAGACTCTAGATTCATTTTCATAAAGTAGGAAAAATAGGGTGAATTGGAGCAAAGGGGTACTAAATTAATAACCAGCACGGGGACTGATTGAAAAAAAACATATATTTTAATATTGGTTGAATACGGATTTTAATATTGGATATATCCATATCACATGTTATTTTTGACATGGACATTGTTATATAATATAGATCCATTTGTAGGCACAGATTTTATTTTAAATAATGATGAGAAATCAATACGGTATTCATGTAAGAGGATAAAACTAGTGGTTCTTCAGTCCAACTACACAGTCTGCAAAAAAAATGTTCACACACCTTAGGAAAAGAAAAACAGTATGATGTTTTTGCAACAGACGGTGTTACCTTCACAGGCGGAACCCTAGAGGATGATGATATCGCCGAAAACCCACTACGCTGCCGGCTCAGAGAGAAGAAACTGAAAATGCGCATGTAGAAATCTCAATGAGCAAGGTCACCCAAGCAGCAGCTCGTCGTACTAATAAATGTCGGGGAGCTCATGGCCATCACTTTGAGCAGCTCTTGTAACTGCAGAGGCCAAAGGTAACTTGTATTAATCTCATGATGTCTCGATAAATTTAGTATTAAAATATTTATACAAGTTTTTCTTTTCCTTTAGTGTGTATACATTTTTTTTGGCAACTCTGTGTATTAGTTCCTGGCTCTGTTCCTTATTAACTCTAACCCTGGATTAATTGTTTCACCCTTCTCTGTCCATTTTTGCATCTGTAGAATAGGATGAGGGCAGTATCTGCCTTGGATTGTTGAGAAAATTCAATGAAGATAATGTACATAAAGCTCTGAGATCTGCAGCCAGCACAGATCAAAGTCTCAACAAATACCAAATAACTATTCATTGAGACTTTACATTTATCAAACTGGGAGTTTAAATTTTTGTATCAGCATGTGATTTAAGACTTTTGTAGAATCATTGTATCAATGAACCCTGAAGATTCTGAAGAGACTGGGGTTCCCTTTATAAAACAGAAGTATTATTACAAAACTTGAGAGGAACAGCACATATAGATTCTATTTTCATGCCAAAATCATAGCAATGAAGGTTAATTATTATATTTTTTAATATATCTTTGAGCTATGCCTTTGGGAATTAGTGAATCTCCAATTTTTCAATCTTAGGTATGTTCTTTCCCTGACCTCATGCAGTGACATGTAATTGAAAACAATGTGACTCCTTAGGATTATTCGTTACTGTTTCTATTGACACAGGACTAAAACAACTTATAAAGAAATTATATAAATTCTTTCACAAATAACTATATGATACCGCAGGCATCATTATGGTTTTGCAATACTAATTTCAAACTTTTCATAATCTGCAAAACTAAGACATCAACGACAAAGGTTATTTTGAAGGAGAACTTCAATTTTATAATGCATGTACATGAAAGCAATGGTCAAACATTGTACAGGGTAAAGTGGGACCACAGCTACTCAACAACAGGTTCCTGATCTGCTGAGCAGCCACATTGACCTTTGGGGAAGAAGCAGGTGATGGAAAATAGGAGGGATAAGATGATAAAGCATTTTACAGAAGGAAACCAGAAGGAAGTGGCTTGCAAATAAATGTTATTAGGGAGTATTATGAGTAGTAGTTATCTTTTTCCTGTTAGCAATGATTTTTGCATTCCCTAGGATATAGTTAACATACTTGTTTATGATGACTAAGACCTACATTAATAGATACATATGTCTATGGGCGGCTCTGCATTTACATACTAAAGACCTCTGTGTATTTTCAAAGGTCTCCAGTGCCTTCCTCTTATTTTTCAATTTTGCATTCATTGCCACTTTGAAACCAAGTCCATGTACAGCACTTTCAGCGGGCACTTCTTCATGATCTACCAGGGTCTCCACAGAGTTATTTGTCACTCACATTCCATGCAACTCTAACAATGAGCAGCACTCTCTCCTTGGTGGGAGGAACCTACCTCCTCCCATATGGGTTTCTAAAAACTCTACTTTTCAAACTTGACCCCGCCCACCATTGATGTGCTGTTCATCACCAATTAGCAGTGTTGTAATAGAAGAACATTTTAATTGTTCAAACCATCAGCATCTGTGTCTAGTTCTTTCACATAGCATGCATGTCATCATACTTTGGTTGGGAAAGTTGGGAGAGTGTCCTGATATTAGGCAAGGGAGCACTGTATTAACTGACACTCCAACATGAAAACGGCTTATGTGTTTGCTGTTTTAGTAGAACCTTAAATTAAAAATTACAGAAAGCAATATATTTCTTCACTTTTAACCCAAGCATTTATTAAACCAGTCTCAAAAGAGATATACATGATCCATGCTTTCATAAATGTCTGTCTGCCAAGAAAATCTGGTCTCTTGGTGCCCTGTATTTTCCAGAATGGTAAATAAACCTGGTTTAATTACCCTGTCAGTTGCACTGCCCCCAAACTGAGGCCAGTCTGGCTTTGGCCACCTGAAAACTCGTGTTCTCTGTCCCTTGAGTATTTTCACCAAGACACTTTCTTCCAAAAGTTTTTATTTTGGTGTGAACATTATTTTAATGCTGTTAAATACATTTCTTTAGCTAGGGAGGATAACATATGTATGAGGTTATGGTCTAAAGATGCTGTTGCCTTTCCAGTTTCCTTCACATGATTTAGGGCATTATATTTCATCATATTAAAAAATCTTGCCACATAATAAAAATTATTTCTGCACTTGTACTAGTAGTGTACCAAATATAGCTTAGGAGATAGGGTTTATAGGCTCTTGACTTTTTTCTCAAATAAAATGTATATTGAAGTCTGTGCATTTTCTGAGTATGTTCTTATACTTCTACATCTTTACCATATTTATGATTATTATTTTTACCTATAGTTTTGCAAAGGCTAAAGAACTGAATGATGTTACTTCAGAAATAACTTCTTGTTATTTCCAATAGAAAATATGGTGGAATTATTCACAATACAGACCCCTCAGCAAATTGACTATTTACTCTCACAATTTATACAAAACTTCTCTTTCTTTCTTTAGTACTAATGGCACACTGCTGGCAAAAAGAATCTGGAGAACAGAGGATGTAGTTGTGAGCATGGGGAAAAAACTCAGTAGCATTATTCTCACTAGGTCTTGCTTTCTCATACTCACCTACATTATTTAATACTGCATTTTGGCAATTACTTTACTTGCATAGTGACAACTAATAGTTGATTTTATTTTAAGAATATTTTTTCCCAAGAAATAAATTGCGGGATCACAGTAGCCTCATTATTTGTGTTCAAAACAAGAGAATATTTAGCTAGATGGAAGAGTGGGTGCTTATTAGTTAGGTTTCATCTAGTGAACTAACTTCATGTACATTCAATTGTAATTTGTGCCCCATCCAATATAGATCAAGTTCTTTCATACATGTTGGCAAATTAAGAAACTAAAAACTTTAATTTCACAAAAATAAAACATGAATGTATAAGGAAATGTAAGATAGGTGAGCCTGTCCTTTAATTCGGATGCAGCAAATATTTCAGCGTGCATTTATTATTCAACATTCAGTAAACTTCAGTCCCTAGGCATTGATTGTGTGTCCAGAACTTCCACTGAGCCTTTGGGATTTTATTCTAAAACAAAAAATTCATTTGATCCTCAAACTGTTTGCAATAAAATATTCACAAGGGTGTTCCACGAGTTATTATAAGGTCTTCCCCAAGTTAAAGTATAAAAGAAAATATATTAGGTGTCTATTAAGCATTGCCAATTTATTAAGTGTTCAGCATGAAAGAAAGCATGACACCATACCTTTGCTGGTGGAAGTGTGTTCTCTGTGAAGATGATTGCCCTTTTCATCGTCCACATTTTCAGTGTCATCATCTCTGTGGTTCTTCTCCCTGTGCCTCTCCTAGTCACTCATATGCTCACGTACCAGACTCAGAGTAATTGGATTGTAAGGGGTTGGTTTCCAAGATCAGCAGAGCATCACAGCCAGGACTCTTGGCTTTACATGCCAACTCCAGTGCCTGTGACTTTCTTCTCTATGCCATCCCTACTCATTACTCTATTACATTTTAAATTCTCAAACGAGCTCAATAATCAAAGAAACATGCAACCCATATTCGAGACCAATATTTGAAACAGCTCAGGGTTTTCAAAACCCTGACGCAGATGAGAGTAATGAACAGGACTGCATTGTAACCTTCCGGAAACTAGGAGGGTAGCCTAAGCACATGGTGAGCATCTCACAGTACTCTCTTCTTAGGTGAAGTAAACACTTGGGACCTTTTGAGAAATCAGAAGAGTTAAGACGGCAGCTTTTGAAGATCCAGAAGAAGAATCATCAAACTTCAGAGTGAGGAAGAGAGGAACTCATGTTCGGTCTAGAGGGAACTGTCCAGGGATGTTTGGGCTCCTTGGAGAAACATCAGCAAATAAGACCTACCCTGGCCATTGCCAAAGTTAAGTACAATTTCAACAAAATTAATGACAATGCTCTTTAAGTATAATTTTTTTACATTCATGTGTTATGGAAAACCAGTGTAGCATCTGGGAAAACTTTTATATTTTCAACACATTATAGAGATTTAAAGGCTTAAGTTGATTGAAGTTCTTTTTTTTTTTTTTTGGTACTGGGGTTCGAACTCGGCTCCTTGCACTTGGAAGGCAGACAGTGGAACCATTGAGCTAAATCACCAGCCCTGAAGTTCTTTTCTATGTCTCTTGATGAAATATATCAAGCAAGGAGAGGCATATGTTACCACCCTCCTGGCAAAACTATCAACAGGAAGTGAAGGAGTGATCCCAGGTAATTGATGTCTTTTGTATCTCAACTTACCCATTAGTGACAGTTAAATAATAAAAATTATGAGGACAAGGTTTTAGTTCAAGATATTAATTTAAATAGTTATTCAGTGATTATTTGTCAAACAGTTGTTACTGGGCTAGGTGGAAGAGATACAAAAATGAGTAAATTATAAGAAAAAATGAGTGTTTTTGAAGAAGGTAAGAACTTAGGAAAACCTGAGCAAAGGACCTATGAGGAGCCATGTGGTATGGTAAGGGATGAAGACAAAAAATACATAGCGAAAGACTTTCCCAGATCAGAAGGACTGGACTATATCCAGTAGATAATGAAAAACTAGTACAGGTATTTAAGCATTAATGATAATGTTTTAAAAAAGCTATGTGTTTAAAAGAGAATGGATAGTACATAATCTCTCTCCTTGGATTTGTTTAAATGGGGTGATATGGAGGGTCTTTAGAACATCATCATTTTTATACTGTTTAGAGCCACAATGAGCCCCTTTGATGCTGAATTACTTTCATTATAAATGACCTGTGAGTCATACCAGTTGTGTCAAAGTGAAAAAAATATGGTAAATGTAATCCCAGAGGTAATTAAATCCTGAATTGTAATGTATGTTCCTGAATCCCTGGGTTTGACAGTCCATGTATTTCCATTAATAGCGTAATGCGACATTTGAGCTCCCATTGCTTTGGCTTATTCTACACAGCTGAGGATGGCTAATATAACATTGGAAACATGATGATATCTAGGAGGGATACAAACTTAAATTAGTAAACATGAACAGATCCAACTGTGGTGGCCAAACTGTTTCTGTGGGCATAATGAGTTTTGAAAATTATTTGTAAGAATGCCTTAAGAACTGTTTGTAAAACATTGTGACATTTTGGAACATTTAAAAACTGGACAGATGGTAAGAAATCTTCACATTTTTTTCAGAGTTGGAGCTTCAAATGGGATGAGAGGATATTTAATACATAGGAATACCCTGCAATATGCACTGTGTGTACAAGAATGATAAAAATACAGTGAATCTTTGAATTTAAATTTTTATTATAGTAAAAGAAATATTGCAAGTAAAGCCCCTCAAAATACTCCCCCTTCCTTTGAATACACTTATCCCATCATTTTTGCCACTTTCTGAAACAGTTCTGGAAGCTCTCTTTCCTGAGGGTGTTTAAGTGGTAAGATAAAACTTTGTTGAATGCTATAGCCAAGTGCCATCCAAAAGAAAGGCAGGCTCGTAGAAATACTGTGGTGTGTCCTTATTCTCCTTATTCACTGTGTCTAGCACCATGTGACTTCCGGCTCTTCCCCAAGGTAAAAATGACCATGAAAGGTAGGCGGCTTAGATTTCTTTTTAAGAGACGTTTTAGACACTTGGGACATAGAGACAGCCACAACAGTGTGACTGAACACATGAAAGACTTCCAGAACTGCTTCAGAAGATGGCAAGAATGATGGAATGCATGTGTCCAAAGAAAGGGGAAGTATTCTGAGGCAGATTGATGCCAATGAATCCTTTTGTGTAATAAAAATTTTTAAAATTTATACACACCATGTATTTTGATCACACCTCATATTTCATATAAAATGTATAATATGATAAAATTCAGAATGTTTCCAGCAAAGAAATACTATTCCCCTGGTTTGTTAAAAATTGTTTCATATAAAAGGAGTCCATAATCAAATAACTTTGCCAATGATGAATTATTATTTTATTTTTCTCTTTCTTAAAAAAATAACATGTTAGCACTATAAAGCTTTCCAGAAGTTCTATCCAAAAGAAATCCATTTAACTTTGTTTCCTCTAATGCTCCCCTAACTTATTTGTCTGTGGAAACTCTCCCCTCTTCAGAATATTTATTAGTAACTCACGAGACCTCAGTATTTTAAGAAACATTTTCTGGGAAAAGTTTACGTAGAGTATGAGTGGATGTAGCTTATTATGTGTGCAAAGGTGCACATGCCTAACACAAGCGGAACACACAGCCCCCAGTTAAGTGGAACAGGAGGTCTTGAAATGAGCTGTATTCCTGAAGGTTTACAACTGAGCACAGTACCTGGAGTGTAATAAGTACTCAACAAACTATCTACAGAAGCCAACTGACTTTAGTATGCACACTTCACTCTCCACATATTCCACCTCCAACGGTCAGTCTCCCATGTCACTTCCTAAATTCCCTTTGCACGTGGCCAGACAGTAAGCCAAGTAAGTTATGGCTCCTTGTAATTAAATCTCTGTGCTTGGCGTATTTTAACTTACTGTGTTACAGCGAGGAGCTTCCTCTGGGAGTTGTAAAACACCCCTTAGTGTAAAAGCCTAGCATGCTGAAGCAGATCATGTGGCCATTAACTGTGACAGGATCACTTTTTTCAGTGTTACTTTAACTCTGCCCTTGTTGAAGATCACATTAGGCTGCAGGCTCCACTGCTCTCCTTGGACCTCAGTCTTTCATCATTCCCTGACCTGAGGACATATCTTCTGTTAAGTGTCCATCATTCCAGAATTTATAGTTGTGCATCCTGTTTACTTGGGAACTCAGGTGCTCAAGTCTGCTCTATATTGTGTAAAATTTAAAAGATATCTACTATCCTTTTCCTGTGCAATTGTCTGATCTCCCAAGGTTTACCATAGATCCTGTCTGGAAACATTGGGGTAGTACTTACTAATTTTTGAAGAGCTGAAATATAGATGTGATCCCAAATTGTCTCCTGGTCTAACAACAAAGCACACCCACACTCACAGTTCTATGTGAGGACAGAAGTGCTCCTACTATTCTCAGAAGGCAGTGTTATCTCAGGAATCCTTTCAGAGTCACAAATACATTTGGATTCTTTATCTTTCTCCCTCCACCACACATGTGAAAAAAAAATTCATCCTTGTCACAAAGTAGGCTGATGGATTTCCTTTTAAATTTGTGATCACAAACTTCAAATCAACTTTCAACAATGTTTGTTAGGTCCGCTATGTCTTTCCTTAGGCTCAAGCAATATTTTGGATATTCAGTGTCCCCCTCAAAGCCCTGGGTTGTGATACATTAGGAGGTGGGGCCCATGGGAGGAAGTTAGGTGATTGGAAGGTCCGTGTAACTGTGAAGGTAACACATGGATGCTGGCCTCTTCGTGTCTCTTTCTTTGTTTCCTGCTGACCTGAGGTAAACAGGCCTCTCTACCATGCACTCCTGACATTATATTCTGTGCCACCACAGGGCCAAAGCAATAGAGCCAAATGACTGTGGATTGAAATCTCTGAAGCTGTGAACCAAGATAAATCTTTCTTCACTGTAAGTTGAGTGTTTCAGGTATTCTGTCACAGTGACAGGTAGCTGGCTAACGCATTTAGTTTGGGGTTCTTTGGATAACTCATATCAGTTTCACTTCTTTCCTGAAAACTTGTTCTTCCCTTAACTTGTAAATACTCACCCTTAGCTGATCTTACCTCGTTTTTCAAAAACAGAAGACCCAGAATCTTCTCATCTTCAAACACATAAGATTCCTGCTCTGCACTTGCATTCTGTCTGTTATCTTGGAGGCAAGTGTTTCTTCATCAATCCAAGGTCAGTGCTTCTATTGTTGCCTCATGCAGACATTTATCTCTATGATTTCTCCTTTTTTCTACTTCGTGAAACTTTCCCTTAGAACTTGGTCCTTCTCTTTAAATTTTTTTTTTTTCTCAACTCTCCTTATGTGATCTCATCCATTTCCATGGCTTTGTATTTTTCTCTTGTGTTATGACTTCCTTGAGCTTCATGGTAAGATCCAATCACCTACCTGAATAGACTTCACCAGTGTCTCAGTTTAGGGTGGACCACAAGGTGATCTCTTTTGGCATTCGAGTCCACTCACCACAGGTGTGGGGCTCCTCACTTCCCAACCGTCGTCTCCCAGTAGGTGTGTGTCCAAGGTTTTCTCAAGGCTTATGAGTGCCTGGGATACACAAAATGATTTGTCTATTTATCTGGATGAGGTAAGTTAAAGAAGGGTCTGGCAGAATGTGGAGCACCAGCAGGTATCAGTCCTGCTGAACCTGGGAGACTGGAAGAAGTGCCAAAGACTACTGAAGAGATGCCTGTAGTACTCATCAATGAAAACACAGCTTTCGTCTGTCTGGGCACAAGGATGAACAGTGCTTGCACACAAGCAGGCCAGGGCACGCCTCAGATGATGACTTCTACATGGCTCCTAGTTACCTGAGCAATGCAGTCACTGTGACATCCCCATTCTTGTTCATGTGGCCCACTCAGTTCCACCCCTCTTGTCCTATCCCACCAACCACTCTAGTGATACCGCTTCCTTGTTCCCTTCAGTCTTAGGAAATTTCATTTTCTAGATACTGGAAAAGAATGGCATAGGAAAAAGGTTAGTGCAAATACATGATCTGCCTATTTATGCTTCCCAAACATTTAACTATGCTAGGAGTCCCCTCTAAATTCTAAGAGGACACAAAGCTGTGGACCCATCTCTTTTCTCTGGATTTTACAGTCACATCCTGATCTGAACTCAGTTGAATGTTGAATGGCATGGATGATTGGATGGGGTAGAGGAGGGGAAAAAATAAATATTGGAAAATAAACAATTATCCTACCAATATGTTTGCTTTAGTCAACTCATGCTTCCATAACAAAATACAGTTGATTGGACTACTTAAAGGAAACAAGAGATTTATTTTCCCACAGTTCTAGAGGCTAGAAAGTCCAGGGTTAAGATCCATCAGGGTTAAGTTTCTGGTGAGGGCAATCTTCCCGGCTTACCAACAGTCACCTTCTTGCTGTGTCCCCACATGGCAGAAAAAGAGAAATTTCTGGTATCTTTCTTGGATAAGGACATCAGTTCTTTCACATCAGAGTTTCACCATTGTGATCTCCTTTAACCTCAAATGCCTCCTTATAGGACCTTCCTCCATACTGACACATGGAGCATTAGAGTTTCATCATATGGAGGGGCAGGGGGATTCAGTCAATAGAAATACCTAATAGGAATCTCAAGTTTAAACATCTATAGAAGAGATTATCTGATTTTCCCCAGTCCCTATATTCTCATCCATAAAATTCCATTTTTTTCAAAGTGAATAATGAGCACAGTTATCTAGCCAATTGCCTAAACATAAAATGTAGAGCCACTTATTCTTGAGTCTGTAATATCATACCCACAAGCAAGACTTGTTGCTTCTATCTCCCTATGATTTCTTGAATTTGGACACTTTTCTATGTTTATACTTAATATCTTTATATGTGACATCACCTGAACTGGTTGACTCTTTGATGGTGCCCTTTCTTCCAATTCAGAATTGATTTTGTCAAAATATGGATCAGATTGTTACATGAACCAGAATAAAACACCTCAGTGTGCCGGGGATTTAGCTCAGTGGTTCCGCCGCCTGCCCTGCAAGCCCAAGGACCCGAGTTCAATCCCAGGTACCAAAAAAAACCCACCAAAAAACAAAAACCCAACTCTTCAGTGAATTTCAGTGAACTTAAATATAATCCTTTGGCCTGTAAGATTCTAGTAAAATTATTGGATATGGTAGGGCAGATATTGTTTTAAATTATAGAATTTTAAATTATAAAAGAAATAACTTAGATCTGCTTTGTGAGAATTGGAAATTTAGAAGCAGTAGAGAAGGTAGATAGGAGAAAGATTAGGCTGGTGACAGAGGAGGTATAGTCTACTGATGTAATCTAGAGAAGTCATAGAGGCTGAAGATAGCAGATATTGGGAGGAGAAAATACATTGATGAATATTTATGAGATTCAGGAAAAAATAAGCCAAGACCAAGCTGTTTTACAGGTGGAGCAGTCAATAAAAAAGCTACTATAGTGCTTGAATGGATACAATAACATTCACTCAGAGAGAAATGTGGGAGGAGGGAGAGTTGTAGAGGAGTCAAATTCCTTTTCATTCATGTTGTTTGAAAATTTATAGAAAATCAAATTAATTCATGTTCATTTAATGGTTGGTTATACATTTCCAGGACCTGAGATAAAAAGATTTGTGGAATCAGAGAGGGTCCAAAGGGCAGAGGATAGAATCTGGGATTGCACATTGTTCCAGCATATTACAGAGGAAGAGCGGTCAATGGAAAAGAGGGAGAAACAGATAGAAATGTGAGTAGAAAACCACTCTATCAGATAGCTAGGGTGTGAGTAGAAGACAATGGCAAATACTGCAAAACAACACAAATAGATAGGAACTAAAACTTTAGATTTGTAGCCAGATATCAGCAGTGGTATCTTGAGAGCAATTTGGATGAAACTGTAGGGATAGAAGCTGTATTGTGGTCCTTTGAGGAATGGAGGGTTGGTTTTATATTTAAGTTGCTTAGGTGAAAGGGAAAAGAGAAAGAATGGATGTCATCTAATGGGGCATACATTCAAGGGAACTTGTAGTTTTTGTTCCTTTTGTTGTTTGGTTGGAAGAGAAGGAGCCAGTAATTATGGAGACACCTAAAAATAAGGCAAACAAATCAACCAAAACCTGTAAGGCAAGAGGAGGAAGGGGTAATAAATGGTAGGTTAAGTCCCGCAGTGCAGAAGAGGACTTGTATTTTTCTCATTGCTTGTCACTAGACTAGGATAGAGGTGTACATTTTATTACTGGTTTAGTAGAGCTTTATGTTTCCTATGAAATTAGAAAGTGAATGATGTGTACTGCATTTTATCTCCCCAGTGTCTGAGTTCATCTTACTTTTCCCTTTTGTGTGGCTCTGACTGATGGCTTTCCCCATTGGTGGGTGGTCCTGGAGAGATCAAACTTGTGCAAAGCCCACAGTGGCATTATATCCTCCGAGCCTGCTCCCTATACAAACAGAAGTCTGTATTACCGTCATCACTTAAATGACAAAGGTTTCAGAAGAGCCAGTTCTGTGCTGTCCGCTGCCCAAGTTCCAGTCAAACCAGCTGCACCATGTTTTGCTTTTTTTTAAAAAAATTAGACTTCTGATACAAATTGTTTCTTCCATGATTGAGCTTCTTTTTATTTGACAACTCAGGCTCATTTTAGGAGCAGTTGAAAAATTCACCTAATTAAAATTTACAGATCATAAAGTTTAATTCAGTGGTAAGACTCATTTTCCTCTAAGCTATTGAATGTCAGAGATTATCCCTTCAATAGAAGCGAAGGCAAAGGCCACTTTCAACCCCTTCTTTGTTGGTATAAATGATTCCTAACCAGACACTTAATTGAAAGTCCCAGAAAACATCCTCAATATGGGTGGAAACTGGACTACTTAGATAGTGAAAATTCTATTCTCAGTAAATGAAATTATTAAAAAAGAAAGTGTTACATATAACGTTTTAAGAACCAACTGGATGAGTCTCAGAAATAGCTCAGAGCTTGGGGACTTGCCTGGTTGGCCATGTTCTAGTGATCTAAAGAGTTCAGTGGACTTGTGCTTTGGGCAAAGGGAAAATGCAATCAGAATACCTCCTCTGAGACAGCTGATGATTGTGAATCTTTATCTTTGTTTTGTGAATGTTATACAATCTTGGAGGCAGATTGCATTCCTCTAATTCTTCCTCAACTAAACATGGATATGTTAAAATGGATGATTATTTTAAAGCTGCAGGTAATTTTTTTTTCTGGAGGTGGAATTAGTTTACAAGATAGCCCCATACTACTGCAAAGGAGTTGTAGCCTTTGGCTGTGTAGAGGGGAGCTCTGGGAATCCTCAAGTCTTTTTCATCTTTTCTCTTTGTGCATTGGTTAAAATTATATTATGTATAGCTTAATTTGTTCTGTTTTCCTATTTGCATAATTGAACTTCCTTTTCCGTAAAATGGCATTAATAATACGCAGTACATAGGGCGGCTTGAGAATGAAATTTGTTTATAGTAATTAGAATGTACCTAGTATGGATTGAACAGGTATTAGTCATTGTTATATATTACTAACTAATGCAATATATGCTTCTTAAATACAGATTAGGTTCAGGGTGCTGAGCTGACAGAGACATTCTTTTTTCATTCAAGTAATATTAAATGAATGTCATTGCTTGTTTTTCATAGTATCATTAGTACTTACAATGAGTTTAGAGTTGTTCTAAGGGCTGGGGACAGCGTAGTGCATGAAACAAAGTATGTGTTTTCATGAATGTTATAGTATAAGCAAAACAAGGGACAAAAACCAAATAAAAATACAGTATAATATCAGGAAATATGGCTTTGAAAGGTTGTATAGGAATAGTGTTAAGTGAGATAGACATAGACCTTATACTCAACTAGTTGAACTCCAGATAAAACAAGGACAAATGTAGGTTTAAAATTTAACAGTGCAGCAGTTTTGAGTGGCGACAAGATCAAGTGGTGGCTATGGGTGGTAGTGGCTGAAATGATGTAGGGAAGGTTTGCTAGGTTGTCAGAGGCCAAGAAACTGTGAAACTGGGAGTTGAATGGCTCCACTATATACACTTGTGACTTACCACTGGGCTGCACTCTGGGAAAGTCCTAGGCTAGAAACTTCTGAAATTATACTGAGCACAGATGTTGCTATAAATACAAAATGAGGTATTGGTTCATATTAGAAGCTCATAATGGTTTGTTTCATTTATTTGTATTAGTGTATGCTTGTCATGTATCATAGTTGCATTCCTCCGGAGATTAGTACATTGGTGTAGCATATCTTTCTTTTTATTAAGCTTATTGGCACATATTAGGTATACAGTATGATGACATTCATCATTGGGGATTTGGACCTTTACATTGGTATCTTTACTCTTGATTTTTTCCCCCATTCCCCTGCCCTCCCTCCAACCCCCCACCCCCAATTACAAAGACTTTGCTTCTATTCTTTTCCTTTTCTCATATTTATTTCTTTCCCTTCTTTCCTTTCCCCTAACCCTCCCACTTTCCCTTTTGGACCTTTTCTTCCTATTTCAAATTATCTATTATACATTTGATCCTAGTATTTACACATGTGTCCTATTTATTTCACTTAAGAGTATGGCCTCAGTGTGCATCCATTTAGCTATAAATGTCTCTAGTTTCTCATTCTTTATGGCTGAGTAGTACTCCATTTTATAAAGAAAATACATCTTCTTTATCAAGTCTCCAGTTGATGGGGGAATTGGGCTTTTTCCAAATTTTTGGTATTACAAATTGTGCTGCTATGAACATGGGTGCACATATATCACTGTGGTATTTTCTTTTAATTCTTTTGGGAAGATACCTAGCAGGGGAATAGCTGGATTAAATGAGACGTCTAATTTTTTTGAGGTATATTCATACTGATTTCCACAGTGGTTGCACCAGCCTGCACTCCCACCAACAATGGAGAAGGGTTCCTTTACCCCCAACCCTGCCATCATTTGTTATTGGTTGATTTAGCAGCCATTCTTTCTGGGGTGAGGTGGAATCTCAGCATTGTTTTCATTTGCATCTCTCGAATGACCAATGATGTTGAACATTTTTTCATATGTTTATTTGCTATTTCTACCTCTTTGTCTGAGAAATGTCTGTTCATTTCAGATGCCCAGTTTTTGGATTGGGTCTTTTAATTTGGGAGGTCTGATTTTTTTAAGTTCTTTATAGATTCTAGATAGTAGAACTCTGTCTGAGGAACACCTGGTAAAAAATTTTTCCCCACATTGTAGGTTGTCTCTTCACTCTGTTGGTGGTTTCTCTTGCTGTGCAGAAGCTTTTTAATAAGAAGAGATCCCAGCTGTTGATTATTTGTGCTAGTTTACATGCAACTGAGGCTTTACTCATGAAATCTTTTCCTACACCAGTGTCTTCAAGAGTTCTACCTAACCTCTCTTCCAGCTGATTTAGTGTTTCTGTTTTAATATTTAGATCTTTAGTCTATTTTGATTTTAATTTAGTGCATGGTGAGAGATATAGATCTAGTTTTAATCTTTGGCAAGTTGAAACCCAATTTTTCCAGTACCATTTATTAAAGAGGCTATCTTTCCTCCAGTGAGGGTGTTGGCTCCTTTGTTGAAGATAAGGTGGCTGAGTGTGTCTGGAATTGTTTCTGCATCTTCTAATCTGTTTCACTGGTCCTCAGGTCTGTTTCTTTGCCAGTACCATGCTGTTTTTATCATGGTAACTTTGTAGTATAGTTTCAAGTTGGGGATTGTGATATCCCCTGGCATGTCTCTGTTACCTAGAATTGCTTTGGTATTCTAAATAATCTCTAATTCTTGATTGCAGTGGCCTTTCATATCCAGCATTATCTTCCTGAGTTCATTCAGCTTCTTATTTACATCTGTTTTAGGTTTGCTGATTATCTCAGTGATCAATTCTTTCAGTTGCTGCATTACATCTTCAGTTTTGTTGATCCTCATTGACTCATGTAGCTGTTTATTGTCTCTTTTGGATCTCTTCAACCAACTTTTTTTGGGAGGTACCAGGGATGGAATTCGAGACCTTGTGCTTGCAAGGCAGGCATGGCACCACTGAGCTAAATCCATCTTCAAGCAATATTTAACTATTTGTATTTGGTTTTTGAATTATTTGTCTGGAAATTTGTCCACTTTAGTGTCTATGAGCTGCATTTTTGGGAAGATATGAATTTTGGGGGGTATTGTCTTACCTTGTTTTCTCATGAGTTTTTTTTGTGTGTGTGTTGAAGGTTTTAGATCCATTGTGACAGAAAGATCAGCTTTGTGATGGTACAGATGTCTTTAGTAAGTGCATTTCTCCCTGTGATGTGCCCTTGGCTTGGGGGAATGATTCAGTGTGCCAATATTTACAATATTTCATCTATGTATTAGGGTTTGTCCTAGTATCGCACTGTGGGAAAAGAAAAGTTTCTGGTAACATCAACATCTATAAAAGCCAATATATATCAATGTATAATATCAAACTTGTTCAAACAGTTATTAAACTCTTTTAATAGCTCAGCAAAATGAGAGAATAGTAATTATTAAAAATAGACTGGAAATTAGGAGAAGGAATAAAAAAGGAAATTTAAGAAAAATAAAAGAAAGAAAAAATGAGAGAAAGCAAAGAGAATGAAAGGAATGCAAAAATAGATTTTGATGAAATCATTTTTATGCTCAGATGGAAGGAGACAGAAGCATTTTGAAAGTCTATATGTTTGGCTCAAAATAGAAAAGAGAAGGAAACACAAGTTGAGAAGCTACATATTATCAGACAATTCAATTGTTTAGAAAAGTCTCTACAATTTTGCTATCCCAGGGAAAGTGGAGAAGTATAGTATAGTAGATTAGAGAAAATTAAGCACTGATAAAGCTCAGATTAATGCTAGTAGTGTATACTGATAGGAGCAGAAATTATACGAAGCAAAAAAATAGAAAAAGAGATAAAAAATTACAAAAGAAGGGGAAGGGGGGAAAGCAGAGATAAAAGGTATATGAAGAGATGCAGAGAAAGCAGGGGAAGGAAAGGAATATGTGTGCAGAGAGAAGAGGTAAAGGGGTGGTAACCAATCACTGAACTGACTGTCCAGGAAGGTGAGCACTCTTGAGAAGTGGCCTCTGCCTGAGTCTTATGTTACTAAAGCAGAAAACTAATACAGACAGCTGTATACTGATGCACATAGACAAAAGACCAAACGTAATCATAGTTAACAAAAAAAGCTGTAGGCAAGCAAAAAAGAAAAAAGAAAAATGGAAAATATATATATGAAAAAAGAAAGAAAAAACCTCACCTACACAAAAAGAGAGAAAAATAAAAAAAGAGGAAGACTGCCCTGTTCTGCTGGAGGATGAGCATCCCTAAGCAGATGGTCAGCACCAGACATCGAACTCAGGACCTTGTGGTTGTGAGGAAGGTGGTGGAGCCACTGAGCTAAATTCCCGGCAGCTCTATTGTGTTTGGATTGCCACCTTCAGGAGCTGCGGGCCTCCCTGGGCCGGGAGTGGAGTTGTAGTCACACTTTTTGCCTCGTCCTTAGGGTCTGGGTCAGTGACAAGCTCTACCCCTTTCTCCTCTCCCGTCACTGGCACGTTGGGCTCCCAGTGATGGTGGATTTCTCCAGTTCTGGAGCAATTTCTTCAGTCATCCCTGGCCTGTGATCTCAGAGGCTCCCGGGGACCATGAACCGAACAGCCCCCCCCCACTCCCCCACTGCTTCTCCTCCCCCAGTGCTCATGCAAGCCAACTGCCTCAGTCCCACAGACATCTCGCAGGCTTGTGGTTCCATCTGGACCCAGGGCTGAGGGAGGGGAAGGGCACGAAGGACTGCCACTCCCACTGTCACCCCTTCTGCCTTTGCCTCAGCCCTCCTGGGCTCTCTCTGGGTTATAGTTGCCTCTGCATCTTCTGCTGTGGCAATGAAAGCCCGTGCCTGGCTGAGTCAGCAGTCACAGCTTCCGGCTCTGCTCCAGTTCTCTCTGGCTCCTGATTCCCACAGTGCCCAGTATTAGGGTCCCCTCCCTGGCATAAATATCTCAGGTTCCTGCATCCCGTTCTGGTGGGGATGGCTCTAGGATAGGTGGGTGGTAGGTAGAGAGAGCACTAAGCTGGGTCTTCTCCAGACTTGCTCTGTGAGTAGCACTGAGGTAAGGCAGTGGCTTCAGCTCTGACTCTAGGTTCCCTCACTCCAGTCTTTCAGCTATTTGCTGTGTTGTTCAGGTTATAGTCTGGTGGGTGGTTTTGTTACCTCCTAGTGCAGCCATGCAGCCAATAAGCTGGGCGGGTGCCGTAGAGTGACGGAGAGTGTGGCTTCCCCGAGAACGCCCTCATGGAAGCCTTCAAAGGATTGCTTTGTAACTGTGCATTCTCACGCTGGAATTCCAAGAGTTTTTGATTTTTAAATAAAAGGATTTGGATTTTAATAGGCATCCTAAAAATATTCTAAAAAACAACAGGTAAAATTAACTTACTTTTTGGGCATACAAATACAAATTAAATATCAAGATCATAAGATGTTGCATGTCAAGATTGTAAGAACTCAGTGTATATTTTGGAGACCAGTAAATTATTTTCTTTGGAAAAATACTTCTGGTTCAAGTTAATATGGTAATGAATCCCCTGTTCAGCATCAACCTTCAAAGCACTCTTGTCCTGCAGCTGTCCGATTGTGTGTATAAGAAGTAGTAGGTCACCTACGCTGGCCTGCTAGGGGCGCTCTCTAGTAAAACCTGGAGTCAGCTGAAAACAGTGCATCTTCTAAGTTCTACACATTAGTGGGGCCTTACAGATACCCGGTAAACAGAAATAGCTCACTGAAAGGACAGTGAGACCCCCCCGCTTCTCTTCCTGGCGTGTGACTGGTGGTCATGTGTGGCACCATGACTCCCATATCCCAGTTGTAGCATGGAGGGGTGTCTCTACCAGCAAGATGAACATTGGCCTTAGGAAGGATGTCAGGGTCTTGCTTTCACAGTCTGTAGCTGTTTTTATCTGTGTCTAAAGAAATAACATATTGGAGAGTTTGATTCATGGAAGGGAGGGAATCTACGAAAAGAAAATTAGTGGAAAATAGTAACTAAATACCATAAATAGAATGAAAGATTTTCTTCTCTAGGTTTAATAGATGTTAATAATTTACTTTATTGTGTCTTACTCAATAGAACATTTTGAATAGTATTATGGTGTGATTGTATTACAATGGCATTGTGAGAGAAATTGAGTGTTGTTAAAAAATAAATGGATTTTTAAATGTAAACATACTGAACTCTTTAAAAGACAGAACATGTTTGTTTCAGTTTTCGAGAAACTAAAAAGTTATAGGCTAAGTAATGTTGCTTTGCCTAGGGAGTCATAGTCCATATTCCTTGTATAGTTGGTATTTCAGAAATCACAATGAATGAAAAAACTGAATAAAAGAATGGGACTACCACTTTCCATTGCTACTATAAAAAATTATATAAAAATTATCTGCAAACATAAAGATTAATTCAACATTTTGTGTGCAGAATTGTACCTTTTTTCCTTTATGAATGGAAATACTGATAAATGTGGACTGAGCTTGCTGTTTTGCTTATATTCTCGTCTTGCTGTATGATATCAGCACACAGCAGTGATTCAAGATCTTTTTATGTGAATGTTTGGTCAAAATCATATAAATTGTGCTAAAATATTCAAAGGATTGTGTATCCTCTTTTGAGTCATATGGCTTCTTTTGAAACAACCATTTTGACCTTGTATTGATGGTGCAAAAGCAATCAATGAACAAAACTGTTGACATGTCAAAGCCAGGGCCCCAAACCACATTTGTAATCATGATTTTATTACCACTCCACTGAGGCAGGAAAAACCATTCAGTTCGCTTTTCATATTATTTTTGTTAATCTTAGTTGTTCAGTACACACATATCTTTTTAATATTCAACATGTAGAGTGGGAAGTATGCATAACACACTTACTTCTACTGCAACTTAGTGACTTTCTTATTGCCATGACCCAATACCTGACACCCACAACTTAAAGGATGAAAGGTTTATTGTGACTTACAATTTGTGGAGGTTTCAATTCATAGTGGGTTGGCTCTGAGGCAGGGTGGCCTGGCAGAGAAACAGTCCATGGCATGGCAGTGGGAAGGAGCGAGAGAGATCAGGGGATGTGAGAGGGAGATAAACCTTTTGAGGCCACGCCCACCATGACTCACTTCCTCTGAGGAGGCTTCACCTCCTAAAACACATTAGGACAAACTCATCAGTGGATAATGTCCCCTTGATCCACTCACTTCCTCAAAGCCTCACCTGTGAGCATTCAAGGCTTTAGGGAGACATCTAGATATAAACCAAAACATACTATATGATATATGATATTTATCGAGAGAAACAATACTCATGCAATTACTTCAACTGTAAGTTGGAATGGACACTTTTTCATGGAACACTCTTTTTGCTTGAAAGAATGACAAAGTTATGATCTCTTAGGTGTGACTATCTGATAAACATTTTATCAAAATAAATGATTTTTCAAAACTAAATATGAGCTTTCCAAAAGTATGTAGTGATATGTGCCAACATCTAGTGTATCTGTACAATTCAGTAAACTGATATTTTCCAGACAATTAATACAGGATTTTATAAAATGGTACATGGGTGAGTGGTCCACTTAAAATGCAAGTAGAACTGGTGGATTTTTACACCTGAGTGTAAAAACTTCATTTTAATTGCAAATAACACTCAAGAAACTTCCATTTGTTGAGCTTTAGTGTATTATCGAAGAAGAATCTCCAGAATTACCTGAGAGAATAATTTAAAAATATTTTTTATTTTTCCTATTTGTATAATTTTCCTTATGTACCTCACAAGCAACATATGGTAACAGATTAAATATAGACGCAAACAGGACAATGGAGCTATCTTCCATTAATCTCTTAAACAAGATTTACAAAAAAAAATACAAAATAACACCATTCTTCTCATTAATGCTTTTGTTATTTTTGTTCTTTAGAAGAAAATCTAGCTTTGGGGAAAAGTTATTTATGTTGATGTATAAAGTGTTTATTTTCATTTTAAGTGAGTTAACAATATCATTATTATTATTATTTTAGAGACAGGCCTTTCCTTATTTGTAGTCTGGTGAAGACGGAGCCTGGACACCTGCAAGACACTCACCCTGCACCTGCTCCCAAATCTCTGCCATTCTCCTGCCTTATGGAGTTCCGAGCTAGAGGGGGAGAAGCTTTACACTGAACTGGAGTTCTCATATCAAGTGAGAGTGGACTTTTTAATATTTTAGAAAGGAAAATATGCATTATTTATGTGTTGTTATTAAACCTGTGGAGATTCCACCACAGCATTTAACAGGATGTTTCAAGGAGGGACGTAGCCTGTTACCTTCTTGACCAAGTACAGCTTTTGGAATAGGAAATTCTCTGTGAAACATTAGTTTGGAGAATGCATTAAAATAAACCATGACTTTCATTTACCTTCAAAAATCCATGGAATTGAAGTTGAAATTTAAGCTTTTGCCTGGAAAACATTAAAAAAATACTCTGTAAATAGTAATATAAATTATTTGGAAAGCCTAAAGTGGGCCCTTTGGTATGAGTAAAGAATAGATCAAGTACAGCAGGGATTTAAGACAAGGTTGAAGTAAAATCCAGGCAAGACCTTTACTCTTAGTCAAAGAGTATAACGGTATTTATGAATTAATCAGAAAGAAAAACTGGAAATGCAAATCTGAATTTTTATAAACATTATGCAAAGTCTATGTCTGGATCTAGATCTACATCTAATGATTCACTGTAGAAAAGAAAAATGATTGTCTGGGTTTTTTGTTGTTAATTTTTGACCACCAAAATTAATTGCTGAAGCAAACAACCCGTTTGTGTCATCTCTTCGGTGTGAGGGTGGACTGGATTCGGCTGGGCTGCTCTACTTCGTGTAATGTCTCCTGATGCTGCAGCCGTCTTGGCGGTCAGCCAGCTTGGCACACAAGATGTCCACTCACACGCCTGCCTATGCAGGTTGACGGTCAACTGGAGACTCAGCCAGGATGGACCGCCTACCTGAGTGCTTCCATTCTTCTCCATGCGGCTTTTCTTTGTGTCCTTGGCTTCTCACCGCATTTTGGTTGCTTCCACAGGGCAGTGTGTCAAGAATGTGCATGCCAAGAGAAAGGAAGATGGGGCAGCAGCTTTCTTCTTAAAGCCTCAATGCGGCCGTCCCAGAGTATCACTCCTGTGTTCTGTTGTTCAAAGGAGTACGTGAGCTCAGAGTCTGGTGAAAGGGGATAAACTCCATCTCTCCCTGGGAGAGTGCCCTGCATGTACAGATGGGGAGGGAAAGAAAGAAAGCCTGAAACTATAGAATGCAGTCATTCTCAAGAATATCTATCAGAATCTATCAAATTCTGAGTTCAGAAGATCAAGTCTTGTGATATTGGACCCAATTTTGAATTTTATGGATCCTATCTGATACTTCGGCCCCTAGAAAACAGTCATTAAATCATTAAGTAAATAATTTCAAAATTAATGATTTAGTCCTAATCCTGAGTGCAATGAAGACTCAAAGAGCAGGTGAAAGAGCATGAACAAACTCTTGAGACAGTCTCGGGGAGGGGAAGTGGCTTTAAAGGTGGAAGCCGAAGAATGCATACAAGTTCAGCTGTGAGCCCTCATGGGAAGCAGCTGCCCAGGCCAACGGAGTAATGTGTGCCAGCATCTTTGGTGCAAAGACTTAGGAAGCATTTGACAACCGACAGATATTCAGGGTGGCTGCAGCTTATTCTGTAAAGAGAGGACAGATGATTGTAAACGGCATGTATTGCAAACTTGTACTAATGGAAACAAGGACAGAGGGATGGAAAGCTAAACAATGCTGTGCTTCACGAATGATGATAAAGTTCCGGAAAGAAATTCAGTGGAGAGGGTTTAAGAAATATTTTGAGCTGTACCAAATGACCATTATATTGAAGGGGGGAGAGGTGAAAGGACAAAACTCACAACTTGCATGAAACACTGAGATAATCTCCGATTTTCATTTACTCATTTTATAACCATTAATGAATAATAGTTTTACCTCTTCCAAATTGATCGTGACTGAGTGTAGCTTTGTTTGTTTTTACTTTTATCTAGAGTATGTTCTGCCTCTACTCTTGACACTTGGGTCCTGGCCTGCTTTTGGAATCAAATTCAGAAGACTCCTTTAACTGATACATTTTTGGACTTCACATAAAAGTGAAGGAGGATCAAGAGAATGTTTCAGTTCTGTTTGTAATTCTCTGTTTATAAGAACATAAAGCAATCAATGTTTGCACCCCATGCAAATATGGTTTCCATTTTGTCCTTGAAATATGAGAAAAGTTGTGTTGCCAGCACATATTTATTCCTGCCAAGCATCTCCTTATTTCTAGGATGCACAGACATCTTAAAGTTTTGTTTCCAGTTTTTTTTTCAAGTTTAGTCTCATTCTAAAGTGAGGAACACCTGCTAAATGACAACATTTGCTACCATGATGAGAATATTAGTGATGTGCCAACAGAAATCGTGGATAGACACCAATTGCCACAAGTCTATTAAGGATATCAAATGCTGGCTTATTTATTGGATTTATATTCCAATAAAGTTTCTAACTCATATCTGAACTTTGAATTGATTACTGCCAAAATAATGCGCAAGGATTTGGAGGCTGACTGTTTAGAACTTGTTACATCTAGTACTTAGTAGTTTATAACCCTATTGAACTACACAGCAAAAAAAAGATGATTTATAATTGAGACTGTGTAAGCTGATTGTAGATGGATCACATCATCATTTCCCAATAATTGGAAGCCTCAAGAGTGTACTTATGACAAACACAATGGCCTGAAGAAGCCAGTTACAAAAGTTAAATAGATTTCCTCAAATCAAGGGTCTTGTTGAACTTCATGTTCATACTTTTCTTATGTTTTATATTTAGCATTTGTAGAGAAATAATTATATGTAACCCATCATTAGTGTAAAGGAAATTGAAAAGTGGAATATATAATTTTGGTGAATTCACCCTGGGATACAAAAGTAGTTTTACGAAAGGTGGGTGAAAGTCATCGGAGGTGCTAAATGGTAGTAGGTGTCTTCTTACTGCTCTTATATTTATTTTTCTTTTTACTCTTAGACCAACAAAGCACTTCACTGCTGTTTTGCCTTTTTCACTGAGTGCTCCTATCTGTGGAGATCCCAGGAGAATGCTTCCTTACTGAATATTCTCAAGTTCTCGATACCAAATTCATTGTATTGAAGAGAATCAGACAAGCTTAGAATCTGAGTGCATATGAAGGCTTTCCTCCAACTCAGTATTTCTTACTATTTCTCCAACTGTCATGACCTTCATTTTTCTCCACAATGGGAGACTAATATTTAGTTAAGATTTTAAAACAAGTCTTATCGATAGGATCTACCCATTGTATCACTGAAATTTCCTTTATGTTGCTTATCAGTAACATCCTACTTGCTATATTTGTTGAATTTCATGACCTTTTAGAAGTGCTTATCATTACTGATCACTTTCCTACATGTCATTTACATTCTGTCTCTGATTTTTTTTCTATAAAATAGTGTTGTTGTTAGATTTAAACAATATGCATATATATATAGAGAGAGAGAGAGAGAGAAAGAGAGAAAGAGAGAGAGAGAAACAGAGAGATTGACTTTAGAGAGGCACAAACACATAATACTTTTGGCTATTATCATTATGTTAATTTTACTTGCTTTCTACCTGTCTCTCAGACTACATTTTCCTGAAAGCAGAGCCTGAAACCAAAGCTTGCATGAAAGTAGCTTATTGTGAAATCATCCCAAGGAAGGCGTGAGGAATCAGTAGTACAGTGAGGAAGGAGGAAGCGTGAGTGCTGTACACAGTTACGCTGGCCATCTCTATGGAGCCTGTGTGTCACGTTGTGCAACTGGCTGCAGATCTTTGATCAACAGGATAGGAGGGACATAAGCAATGTAATGGGTTTGAGATCGCTCCAGGGACATGAGTGTCCCCGTGCTTTCAGGTGGAGAGATTGTTTAGTGTCCAGCTGGGTCAGTGTGTCAGAGAAGGCCGGAAGTGAGAGGCCAGGACACAGGCTGCTGCGAAAGGCTGCCAGGGAGCGGCCACTGTCCTAGGTAGGGGCTGTGGTCAAGGCTGGGACGAGAGCACTCCCAGTGCATGCAGGAGGAGCCCAGTGCCCACATTGTTCTGGGTTTTCTCTTACCTCTGGCGACCCTTTCCCCAACATCATTTTCACATTTGGCCTCTTTTCTTAAAAAAAAATTTTAAATCAAAATTTGAGCTGTATGTCACATAAAATAAAATACAATGTTCAGTTGAACAAATGTTTACATACTTGCATAATCTCCATGACAATTGAAGACATAAAAATAGCCAGTGCTCCCAAACTCTCTCTTGCTCTGTTTGGAATAAGTCTACCTACCCCTGGGTCCAGGCAAACGCTGACCAGTGAGTTTATTTTTCTTCTTTTGTGAAATATCTGTTCAAATATTTTGTACATTTTTACTTCAGTTGTTTGAGATCTTAGGACTGAGATCTTGCAAGGAGTCTTTGTGCATTCTTAATATAATTTCTTCATTAGAAATACCTGTTGTGAATTTCTTTTCATTCTCTGGCTTGCCTTTTTATTTATCTTTAGCAATGTCTTTCAAAGAGCAAAAGTCTTAACTCTTAATGAAGTTCAATTATCAATTTTTAATCTTATTTTTTCTGGTTTTGTGTGTGCAATCTGCATATTTGTCTATACCATTACAGCAAAGTTATTTTCCTGTTTTCTACTAAATTATATAGTTGTAGTGCTTACACATAAATCAGTGTAAATCTGTTTTATATGTAGGATGCATTGCAAATTTTGTATATGGCCTGAGGTAGGGTTAAGATTTTCTTTCTAAAGATGACTATCACGTTGTTCCAGTATTGTTTGTTGAAAAGCTTATCCTTGCCCTCATTGAACTGCCTTGGCATTTTTGTGAAAAATTAATTGACCACGAATATATGTTTGCTAATAGATTATTTATTGGTCTCTCTGTTTATTCTTATATCAATACTGTACTTTTCTTTTGCAGTTGTAGGGTTAGAATCCAGAGGTTTTCTAACATCCCCACCAATCCCTTTTAAGTTCATTTTGTGTTGAGACAGAGTTTTGCTAAATTACCTTCACTCTCTTAACCCCCCCGCCCCCAACTCTCTCTGTCTCTTCCTCATATTACTGGGGATTGAACCTAGGGCTTTAAAGTGAGCTACCTCCCCGCGCCTACATTTATTTATCAGGACATGTTTGGAGAACACAATGTTTGCATTCCTTGTGTGGAGTCAGTCCATGTAAATAGCACATCTTAACTCCTGTTTTATCTCCATCCCTCTCCCTTCCCCTTTCTCCATTTCTGGATCCCATTCCCGTTTGAGAAAGATCTCTCTCCCTGCTTCCTATTATCTCTTTTATTTTACTCCTTATTTATAATTTGTGTTTCTTTTTATATTTTTATTTTGAGACAGGTTCTGCTAAAATGCCCAGGCTGGGCTCAAATTTGCCACCCTCCTGCCTCAACCTCTCAGAGTACGAGGATTGAAGCCATGTGCTACCACGCCTTCCCGGTCTGTATTTACAGTGAGTCTGAAAACCAGAAGTGTAAATTTTCTATCTTTATTCATATTTTTAAAAATTGTTTTGGTAATACTAGTTCCTCTATGTTTTCCCAAGTCTTTAGACTCACATCATTCATTTTTGAAAGCTTGCATGTATTATGATTAATATTACATTGAATTGCTCTAATGATCAATTTGGGAAGAATTAACATGTTAAAAATAGTATTTATATCCATCCATATAGTATGCCAATCCATTTATTTCACTTTTCTTTAATTTTTCTCAACATATTCAGCAATTTTCAAGTACAAGTCTTTTATAGAGCTTATTAATCCTATGCCCAGGGAGTGTATGGATTTGTAACTATTGCAAATGGATTATGTAATTATGAATTTTAATTTATTGATAGCATATACACATACAAGTAATTTTATAAGTTCTTATATATTTTTAAATTCTTCAAATCTTGCTAAATTTACTTTTAATTTTTGTGGTCCTTTTGCTGATACCTTAAGGATATATGCTTAATTATTTTGTAAATAAATAAAAACTATTTAAGCTATTTCTTTTGTATCTATATATTTCATTTCCTTTTCTTGCTTTATCATCTTCATTATAACTTTCAGTACAATGATAAATAGAGTGAGGATGGATTTCTTTGCTCCTGATCTTAGTGCAAAGCATCCTGTTTTATTTACAGCATTAAGTACATTTTGTCTGTAAGATTTTATTTTGCTTTTCTTTTCTATCCAGTTAAGGAACTTTTCTTCTATTTCTAGTTTACTGAGAACTTTTTCATTCATGGGTGTTGAATTTTGTCAAAATTCAAGTGAATTTCATAAACATAGCCCAGTAGAAATACTGGCTTTTCCTTTTATTTTTTATTTAACACATTATTCTCTTGAGATATTTAAAAAATACTAAGAACTCTTAGGTACTTCCATTTTTCATCTTTCCAGGTCCCACTGTTTTTCCAGATAAATACTTTTATTAATTTTGAGTATAAAATTTCTGAGTTTCTAAGGTGAAAATTCCATGTGATTATGTATGTATGTATGTATGTATGTATCCACCCACCCACCCATCCTAGTTTTCTCCACCCTTTAAACACATAGCATTCTATAACATCATTCTGCATGTATCTCTTCTTCACTTGATAGATTTTAGAAATCTTTCCTTATCAGGATATAGAGAAACCCTCATTATTTCTTACATCTCCATAGTACTCTTATGTATGGATGTACCACTACTTAGAGGACAAGTCTCTCCTGGTGGGAACCTGAGTTGGTTCCAATATTTGGTCATGATAAGAGTGCTGTCTTGGTTAACTATACCCAAATTATTAATCCAGATCAAAGGATATTTGCATTTGTAATTTTGATAGTACAAATTTATATTTATTTTAATGCTACATTGCAAGGAAATGATGAAAGTCTTGTTCAGATGTGTGATGGCAAAGCTCTTTCATACTCTTATCTCGATTCTGTTCTTCATTATTGTCCTGGCTCTGAATCATGTGTGGTTTTTCTTTTACTTTCAGCAAGGCATCTTGGGCTAGACCTTGTCAGGATGATTGTATTATTTTATCATAGTTTTCTAGTGACTTCAGAGAATTTGTAATCCTTTGATTTGCATTGCTTGTATTTCAACATCAGTTACATTAAATTGTATTTTTTGTGTTGAAAGATACTATTTTTTTCTAGATTACTACAGGAAAGATCCATGTAAAATTCCAACATGAAAAGATTTTTATTCTTTTCTAACATGTGGGTAGGACAGCATCTTCAAAATTCACTGAGTGTCCTGGGAAGAGATTATTTCTTTCTTTGCCCTGGATACTTTCTTTGCATTACTTCTCTTTGCTTAATTAAATGTTTGCATAGGTTCACTGGGTCAGGCAGAGACTTGCAGGCTCAGTAGTACCTAATTAATTTCCACATTTTGAAAAAGGATTGACTCTATCTCAGTCTCACTGGCCAGGGCATCAAAGCATGTTTTATGGAACTGGTTTATATACCCCGGGTGGAGACCATACCTGCTTTTGCTGTCTAGTAAAAAGGAGTGATTAAAATTTTCACAAGTTGAGTAGATGGGGCCTCAAAGCTTGCCTATGGGAAGAGCTGACTCTGGATTTATTGTTATACTTGAAAAGTGCTTTCTTCACTATTCCTTTTAGTTCGTCTGGACTAAGCTAGAAATGGTTATGCAGAACAATGCTTCAGATAACCAGTAAACTTTCATAATACTTTATCCTCTTCCCTCTGGAGTTTATGTTAAGGGCCTTTACACTCTGTGGCCCTTTTTCTATCTTTAGATTCACCCCTAAAGAGAGCAAAAAGAACAGAAAGGGAGCAGGAGTGAGAATAGAACTTACTGAACAAAAATTACATGTGTGACATTGTCTCTCGAGGAACAGTATGCAAAAGGTGAATTTTGCCTGGGTGAGGGGCAGTGCTATAGAAATGTAAATCACTAACAACATTTAAAGAAACACCATACAAGTGCGAAGTGTCACAATATTTCAGGCTGTCTAACAGATTTACATTCCTCTCAAATAGTTTTGGATGTTTGTGTAATAGACCAGAAAGACATTTAGGGCTGGAAGCTCTGTGGAGCAATAAATTCCTCCTGCTGCCTTTGGTCAAGATTAATATTTTATTCATTTACTGCAATCTCTTTAATTAAGCATATTTAACTGGAACCACTTTTAGATCCCTTTTGTCTTAATATTTGAGTTAATTTATTGGTTAACTGTCTTGAAAGGAATATTGGTTAAGAGCAATTGGCTTTGGAGCTAAGACTGAATTTGAAATTTGAGTTCCTCACTTACTAATTGCTTGTCTCACACATGACTCAAATTCTCAGAAATACAATTTCCTCATAGGTGAAACAGACAGAAGAAAACCTACTCTATGATATCATTGTAAGGATCAAATGAAATAGCATCATTCAGCATTACTGGAAAATAATGCTGTTCATGCTTAATGAATGACAGTAAAAATGAAGAGAATGAAAAGTATTTTCTACTCTACTATAAGTACTCTTGTTGAATATGAGGAAATATACTTTACCTGAAACAATTCAATATATGTTAAAACTTTATATGCATATTTATGCATTATATATGTATATATACACACACATAAAAAGAACAGAGATAAAATCTTTTGGTGGCAAGAAATGAGCATGCTTAATCTACGTGCATATGTTTTAAAATTAATCTGATATTTCAATCTGTCTCCATATTAGTATATTCTGGTAGGATAAACAGTATTTGTAGCATTGCAGATTCAGAAAAACACATCTGCATGTACTTTAAGAATCCATCAGGGTACTAGGCTCCCTGGAGTACAATACTGTGAGTATAACTTAGCCGGGAAATCTTTCAGCGACAGCATTAGAACACATGCTGTGATTTCACACACTGCACAGTTGGCACTGTTCCCAGCAGGGCATGAGAGGAACACATAGTAAAATGGCTGTTGAAACAGGTTAAAATGAATCATCTAAAAATACTTTAAGACCAGGATTAGTGAGGACAGCCTACTAATTTTCATTCAAGTGTTTTTACACCATTTGATACTGGACCATCTATTCAGGGGCACACAACCTGCAAATTCTGTTTCTTCATTAAATCAAAGAAGTTTAATTTTGGAGTAGATGAAAGTGAACTAAAGAGGATGCAAGGAAAATGAGAAAGCTGTAAAGAATAGGTTTTAAATGACATGACTGAAATTACCCAGAGACTAATTTTTCTCATCAGTAAATATACTTTTCACTCTTTCCTCTTGTTTCACACAAATTTAATAAAGAGAGTTTAAGAAATGCGTGCTGGGCTGCACTTTATTATGTAATAACGTTTGCATGGTACTGCTTTTCTGTTTCTCGCTTCATCAGAACTGGTTTTCATTTGGTTGGACCTCCTCAGCTGGGATGGTGTTGGAAGAAAGCATCTGTAGTTGTGCAACCATCTACTGAAAACTGCTCTGTTTCCATGTGACTATACGTCTCTTCGAGACCAAATGAGAGATGCATAATGTTAATAAATAAGCAGTTTCTACATAAATAAAGACCAGGCCCTGCAATCTACAGACTTGATTAATTATTTTTTTCTGTGCCAAGCTAAATGGACTCATAAAACAAGCGATAAAGCTGTGAATTGTACACTTAGTTACAAATGCATTCAGAATAAATGTGGTTTCTATTTGTAAATACAAATAATATAGTGCTATGGGATTTAATCTCAATCCAGTACAATAGACAGAATACAAATATATGACCCTAGTGCATAAAGCACACTTGGACCAAAGTACTTCAGGAACAGATAATAAGTTTGTCTTTGTTTTAGATGCCAAAAATGTGGTTGAAAGCCCTGAAGGGTGTGCCCACCTGACCTCCTTTCTGGCTGCCTGCCACTTTCCAGCTCAAACCTTCAATGTTCAGTATCATCAAATGGGCACATTGCATGGTGATTCTATACAAGTAATGGAATATTTGCATGCCTTTAAGAATATCGTGGTGGTGCTTTTTTAAAAAATTGAGACTGTTTTATATTTTTGTGGATGTAGAAAGTAAAGACCCACAAGGAGGGAGCTACACTAGCTATCGTTCTCTATTGTCATGAGATTAAATTTTACTGTTTGAAAGTTTTGTACAAATATTCTTTTAACTGCAAATTTTTTCATTTCCAGAAGAAAGACTGTACTTTGATACAACAATCCATGATTGACCACAGTGATCAACATTTACCCAAGATGGGATTTTGATATCAAAAATTCATCATTTCAATTTTAGGATCAAAATGATGGTAAACTCAAGCTAGGAGGAAGCAAAACCATCTTTAAATTTAAATAACTTTGGAAATTGAGATACCGAAAGTTATAAAAATATATGAAAGGTAACAGATGCATATAAATCTGTTTGACAACAAGGTTCAAAGTTACTTCTGAATGTTTCACTTTACAAACAGAAAATATAAATAATTATATTTCATGCATGACCTTTTCCCCACTTAACATGGAAATATACTTTATAATGATGTTTCTGGCAAACTATTTTCTTCTTTTTAAAAATAAAAAAATTAAAATGAGGGCCGGGGATTTAGCTCAGTGGTTCTGTCGCTTGCCTCGCAAGTGCAAGGACCCAAGTTCTATCTCTGGTACCAAAAAAAACAACAACATTTAAAATGAATGTCTAATAAAAGAATGCATTTTAATATTAGCAGTATATTTAGAAAAAAGTATTCAAGAATACTTATTGATAATTAATATTACATATAATTTCTGTTTTATGAAGTTCTGATGGGATTTAAAAAGTAGATCAGTCAGCAGCTGCCTTCTACCCATTCTGTAATTAATACTTACTATATTACTATCTCCTCTAACCTGAATTTACCATCTATGTCTCTCTAAACTACATAAATATAACACATAAGCCCTTGAAAAAGCAGGGTGGTGACCAAAGTCGTATTCTACAGCAGTATAAATTTTTCATGTTTAAATTGAAAAATGGATTCTATCATATTCTTGCTCAAGAGAACTTACATATACTCTTAACAACCAGGTGTAGAATAAAAATCCAAATAAGTCCTCCTGTGCTCTTGCCTATCCATTTACTATTCACCATTCGCCTCAGGTGGAACTGTAGTACTGGCTGCTGATTCCATGTTGCTTTCTTATGTATATACAGTGATTTTGTTCCAGATATTCCTCATACCTAGTGCACCTCATACTACCACGATGGCCAGAGAACTCTGGCTCATTCTGCAGTTCTCAAATCAAATGCTACTTGCTCTAGGAAACTTTCCTCAATCCCATCTCAACCCAGATAAATCTAGGTTTTCCTTCTTTGATCTAATTCTCTCTCTCTCTCTCTCTCCCTCTCTCTCTTCCTTGGAGCATCTCATTTTAATGCACATCTGAGTTTGCTTGCTCAACCTCTCTGATGATCATAAGACTCCATTAAGACATTGCAAATATCTTTTTCTATTTATATACTTGTTATATTGAAAATCTTAATTATGTACTATGTGAGTAGTAAGTAAATGAATTAATTAAAAGTAATGGGGAGAAAACATATTCTGAAATCCTGGATCAGTTAATTACTTATCTTATGAACTCCTCCTTCACTCCATGTGAACCTGTGTCTAGGCCCACAATCTAAAGTGTATTCAATAGCAAAATGAGCAGCGGAGTTCAGGTCAGCTTGTTATTTAAATAAGAAACTGTATTACTTGTATAATAAATGTTTCCAAAGTCCAGTAGAATTTTACATTGGTGCTTTATTTGAAAAATATCTAAAACTAGATTAAATGATAACGGAGAAGTTGTATATCAGGTTTTTCCATGAGCACAGTGTGTCATAAGTATTTTGGAGACCCTTCAAAGTAGAGTATTCAGTTCGATTTGGACTCTGAGTGCTCTTTTGTTACTCTGTCATTTTTGAATGACAAGAGAAGTGAACAGATAAAAGCAAATATATATATATATATTGAATTGTTTGGATTTAATTACAGCTTGTATGATGTATAAATGTTTCTTCACTTTAAGCAATGTATTCTTTAAAAATTAATGCTCTTCATGCCTTCTTATTATTTGCTTTTGTTGTGAAACAACATTACATTCTCATCTTCCCATTATGCATATTTTGTAACTGAAAACGATGTTCTCATTAATCATTAATTAATCTGATTTGAATTTGTACATTGACCTTTACTCTCTCTGAAGGACCTAAAAGAAACAGGGCTACAAATCACTTAGTTGTCACAAAATCACAAAATTGAAATGATATGCTTGTTTTTTCCATTGCTACTGTCAATTCATTCCCTTGACTATTAAGTAGAGGAGTATCTTCTTTCAGTCTTTGTCCCTGCCTTTAGAATGATTGTGGCTATTTCTAGTACTACTGGTATAATAGTTGCCATTATTTACATTTGTTTATTTGGGATAAGAACAATTTAGGATCTCAAATAGTATATGTACAGTACTTTGAAAAATAATCAGGAACTCATTCGTGTTTGAGTAAAAGTGATAGAAATAGCTCTCAAACTAGCTTTCACCTAAAAAGAAATAATGGGAATGATACTAGAATGGAGCACACAAAGGAAGATAGTAGGAACCATGATGGCCCTAGGGATACCTGAGACTCTCTTCTAATTTCTGCTTCTTTCTTAGTATCAGAACAGGGATGTTCTTGTGTTCCATATTTTGAGCTTCATGACCAGTGAGGAAACTAATCATATCATGACCGGTAGAAGAATCCTATGGAAGAACTCTTGATCCACTTTCAAGAATGTATCCCATCCTTGGACCAACTCTTGTGTCCAGACTAAATAAAACTATGAGTGCACCACCCCCGGTCACATAAATATACCTACACTTAAGATGTGGAACTGTCTTTTCAGAGCAGAGTGATATGGATAGCCAACCCAAAATGGCAATGGCCTTTACAAAGGAAAACCAAGTATTTTATGAGTTTTTATGCCTCCTTCTCTAATATTAAAAAAATACAGAAAAAATATTATCAGGTGTCAAATATTTATAATGGTACTATTGATTTAAAGAGTGAAATATTTTCTTTATACTGAATTTAAATATTTGTTCTGTCTAAGGATTATTATGAAAAAGTCTAAACATTATTAAGACCAGATATTGAAGTATAAAATATTTGAAATATTAGAATGCAATGGGTTATGAAATTCTAAAATGAGGTATTAGACCAAGATGATAATTTTCAAAATGTCTGTAAATGAGGTTCTTGACTGTAAAATGCCTTACTCACATGTGGAAAAGTAATAGTAAAATGGTCATAATATATGATTCTTTGTTAATGATTTGTTGTATTCTGTTTGCAAGTATCTTGTTGAGGATTTTTGCCTTTCTGTTCTTTAAAGAAACTGGCCTGTAGTTTTCTATTTTCATGGAGTCCTTGTCCAGTTTTGGGTATTAGGATAGTGCTAGCTTCAAGGAATGAATTTGACAGAGTTCCTTGTCATTCAATTTCATGGAAGAGTTTGAAGAATATTGGTATTAGTTCTTCCTTGAAGTTCTGATAAAATACAGCTGTGAATTCATCTAATCCTGGGCTTTTCTTAGTTGGTAGGGTATTTTTTCTTTTTTTTACTCCCTCTATTTCTGTTATTGGTCTGTTCAGGATTTTTATATTATCTTGGTCCAGCTTTACTAATTTATATGTGTCTAGGAATTTATCCATTTCATCCAGAGTCTCCCAATTTGTTGAATAATAAATTTTCAAAGTAATTTCCTACAATCCTCTGGATTTTGGTGTTGTCCATTATGATTTTGCCTTTTAAATTTCTAATTGTGTTCATATGGGTCTTTTCTTTCTTTCTAGTATTGGTAAGTTTGGCTAAGGGGTTATCCATCTTGTTAATCCTTTACAAGAAGCAAATCTTTGGTTCATTGGTCTTTTGAAATTTGTTAGTCTCAATTTTATTAATCTCTGCTCTGGTCTTAATTTGTTTTCTTCTATGTGTTTTGGATTTGTATTGGTCTCGTATTTCTAGGACCTTGAGATGCATCCTTAGGTTATTTGGGATCATTCTATTTTTCTAATATGTACATTTACAGCTACAGATTTCCCTCTAAGAACTGCTTTCAGTGTATTTCATAGGTTTTGGTATGTTGTGCTGCCATTGTCATTATATTCTAGGAATTTTAAAATTTCTTCTGTGAGCCACTGATTATTCAAGAGTATATTATTTAATTTCTATGTTTTTGTGTAGTTTCTGTCATTTCTTTTGCTGTTGATTTCTAGTTTCATTCTATTATGATCTGATAATATGTAGGAGATTATGTTAAAACAAATCTAATATTTATATGGAATGAGAAGAGACCCACCATAGCCCAAACAATTCTGAACAACAAGAGCAAAGCAGGAGGCATTAAAATCTCAGACTTCAAGTTATACTACATAGCTACAGTAATAAAAACAGCATGGTACTAAAATAAAAACAGATATTTTTGCCAAATGAATAGAACAGAAGACAAAGAAAGAACCCAAAACATCTTCAGCAGTCTGATTTTTGTCAAAAGGGTCAATAATATATGCCAGAGGAAAGATAGCCTCATTAACAACCGATGCTGGGGACATTGGTTATCCACATACAGAAGAATAAATCTAGATCCGTATCTCTCAACCTGTTCTAAAATCAAATCAAAATGGGGCAGTGACCTAGATATAAAAATAGAAACACTGAATCTTATGGAAATAATTGGTAAAACTCTAGAAGAGAGGCACAGGCAAAGACTTTCAGAAAGATCCCCAATTGCACAAGATATAATACCAAGAATTAACAAAGGAGATTATATCAACTTAAAAACTTCTGAAGGGAAAAGAAAAATTATGAGAAAAGAAAAAAAAAAAGGAAACGAAATCTATGTAAATAGGGAAGGGTGGAGGGGGTGAAGGGTGCACAGGTAATGGGGAAAAAATAAGAGCCGAGATACATCATGTACAGGTACAAGCACCCAATGATAAATGTAAATGTATTGTATACCTAAAATATACCAATAAAACAATTTTTAAAAAATTATAAACTTCTGCACAGCAAAATAAATAAACAGTGGTGATGACACAACCTACAGAATGGGAAACAACATTTTCCAGTTGCTCCTCAAACAGAAGACTTATATCTAGAATATATGAAGAACTTAAAGGGCAATTGACACTTCAAGTGAATAGACACTTCTGTAAAGAAGTGCAAATGGCAATGGGTACATGAAAAAGTGTTCCGCATCTTTGGGCATTAGAGAAATACCAATCAAAACAACACTGAAATTCCATCTTTCTCCAGGAGGATTGGCTATCATCACAGAGTCAAAAAAAAAAAAAAAAAAAAAAAAAGGTGCTGGTGAGCTTGTGAGGAACAAAGAGCCCTTCTACATGGTTGGCAGGAATGGAACAAGTACAACCAACATCAAAATCAATATGAAGATTCCTCAAAAAACAAAAAATAGAAATTCCATTTGACCCATTTGTATATCTCCTGAGTGTCTGCCTGAAAGAACTAAAGTCATCATACTGCAATGATACATGTACAGCCTTGTTTATAGTAGTACAATTCATAACAGGTAAATAGTGAAAACTGCCCATATGTCCATCAAGAGATGAATGGAGAAAGAAAATTATATACTCTCACAATAAAGTACTATGCAACCAAAAAGAAAGATAAAATTTTCACCTGTAGGAAAATAGATGGGTCATGAGGCCATATTACTAAGTGAAATTAGATAGAGGTTTCTCTTATATGAGAAACCAAAAATGTAAATAATTTAAAGAGCAAATGAAAAGAGAGATGGCAAGAAACAGGGAGGTAGACCTGAAGGGAAGTCTGATGGAAAGGGGATTTGGGAAAGGAAGGAAAAAGGAATGGGTGGAGAACTGGAATAAAAATGATCAAAATATGTATGCATAAGTACAAGAAGAATGTATTACTATGTATCACATAATATATTGATAAAATAAAAGAAATAGAAAGAGGGAGGGCGAGGAGAGATTTTTAGAGAGGATTTTTTGGACACAGTAATACTTTCCTCTCCAGTGAAGATAGAGATTGTTACAAGGGCTATTCAGAAAGGCTGAGCTACGGCTGCAGTGTTGGGGAGAATGCAGAAGATGAGAAGGTGGCTAGTTACAATGGACATGGAATGAAACTTCCTTATCAGGACTCTTCCTTCATCCTGCTGTCCTAGCTGTGGTGGGGTCAAGGATTCTTCAGCATATCCTACACATCGTCTGTGGTCCACAGAGAGATTTGGCATAAACGTGTTCTTAGATGATGTGCAGGCAGAGGCGTGACAGGATGAACAGTCCTCCCGTGGAGAAGTTAGAGGTGGGTCACCAGATCGCTTGAGGCAGAAGAAGAAGGAAGCCAGCACTGCAGTGAAGTTCATTCAGAAGCGCAGAGACCAGCTGGAATGAGAGGAGGGCAGGGTAGGGCTTTCCAAGACAGAAAACAAGCAAAAAACCATGTAAGTTCCTCAGAAGGGAAAGTTTTAACTTTCAACATTAGCCAGCCCTTCAGAGATAGACAGTGACTTAAGGCCGTGGTATTCAAGAAAGAGGTTGCTGTCGCTCGGCATCTCTCTCCCTCCACAGGGTCTCTGAAGGGAGATACCAGAGCACAGGGGCCAAGATGGTGGGCGCAAGGCAAAGGCCTCCGAGGAAGACACAGAAAGATACAAATAGCGCCCCCTCTCCTCATCACTGGCTTGTAGAGCAAGCAGTAGGCTCTGTGCTGCCTCTAGGGGAGCAACTGTTATTTTGACTGGAGTTAGATACTTCCTCACGTGTCTTGCTCTTTAAAGCCTTGAAATCTGGAATGATCATAGTGCTTTTATCTAAAAGTAGAACAATCATGGAAGTGTCTGCTTTATTCCCAGTTGCAGGAAAGAGCTCATACGGCTGAATACATTTTAAAAGAAAAGTGAAAAAGACTAATACATGCATTTTCTGATGACCACTTTTGAGTTCTGTTTTCTGGGTCTTTTTTCTTTTTGCATGTTAAGTGGATACAGTCCCTTAATTTAATGATCACATTCTTAGGGCATACTTTACCTAACCGATTCTTACAAAGAGGCAGACGTTTTGCCTTGTTTATCAGCTTGATGCATAGAAATTCTGTGTACTACACTATTTGTGTCTATGTATATCAATGTATGCATATTTTATACTCTTTATTATTTAATTGACCTCGTGTCTGGGTATAATATTATAGGAACAGCTTTACTGAACTTAAAAATTATTAGAGTCAGACTTACATTATAAAAGCAATAGAGAAAAGTCAACCACTGATTGGAACTTGCAAAATATATTTTTACAGATTAAAATGCAAAACAAAATGTCATTTGAATGTTTTAATTGGTTTCAGTTTTACAACTGCAAACCAGATGGTTTCTTTTCAAGTAGTTTACAATGTCTTTGCCGAATAACTGAATTACCAAAGCAGCTGTGATTATTAACATTTACCTAAATAGAAAAACATGTCTGCTATTTGTTTGCTGAGAGTACCTGCTTCCCAGAAGTTTGGCAAACAAATCACAATTCCGATTATTCTAGATAGTTAGAGCTGAGATATATAAGAGATACGCATATTAACCCTTTATTCTAAAGGGAATGCTGATTTTGAAATTTGACTTATTTACCAGGTGATAGAATCCAGCAATCTCTCCATTCTTCAATTTTATGCATCTACGTAGTAAAATTTATTTACATTTTTAATGTAGACATTGCTTTTAGACTTATTTCTCTGTAACTGTTGGTTGGAAGCAATTAATTCTTCTAGAATTATTTTTTCTGATACCAGTACAGGCTGCGGTTTTCTAACTCTATACTCTTAGGAAAGGTAAGTTTATACAAATCAACTGTAACTGGAGAATTACATGCAAATTTAATTCTTGTTAGAGTTAAGTGAATAATTAATAGTAAGGCATGGTGTTTCAAGTCTTTTACCCAAAAGATAAATGATTCAAAACCTTCGGATTGGAAAATTACATTGTAAACATTCCAGGACATACATTTTCTAATCACAATTCTTAGTGAACTAATATTTTGGTAAAAGAGCTCAATTTTTATCTCACAGTTATTGCTGACTACGTTTTCTTTTGTTGTCATTGTTGAGCTGGGTTTAGCTCAGCTTCTCTTAGCTTGGCTCCCCCATATATCTATCCACAGTCACCTTGAGGGTCTGATTGTTGTAGGATGGTGAAGGTGGTGGCGACTCAGCTCTCCTCCAGGGGCTTCTCACTTTCCTCAGCAAGCTAGCTGGACATGTTCTCAACGTTATGTGAAGGAGGAAGAGCAACAAGACATCGAGCCTCAGTGCACAAGAACTTCCCAAGTCTCTGGTCATACCACATCTGATACCCTTCCACTGGGCAATGGAAGTCACATAGTCAACCCGAAAGCCAGCACGTGGGGCACAATGCCTGCCCTTGGTAGGAGGGGTAAGAATTGCAGCCATCGATACCATCTACAGGACTCATGTTCATATAGGGTTGCACTGCTGTGTATAGCATTCCTAGGTGTGTATATATATCTTTTTACAACTTCCTTATTCACTTTTTTATTCATGGATATTCAGGTTGATTCTAACTTCTCTTTTGCCAGTTCAATCAATGCTGCAATAAAAACTCAAATGTTTCAAAGATCTAAATGTAAAAATGGAAACCTTAACCTACTGGAAGATAAAATTGGTAAGACTCATGAAGTCATAGAGTTTCTGAACAGAACCCCTGTTGCATAAGAAATAACTCAAGAATAAACAAACAGGATTATGTTAAACTAAAAAGCTTCTGCACAGCAAAGGAAACAACCAACACAGTGAAGAGACAACCTACAGAATGGGAATATTTTTTTTTGCCAGCTTCATCTCAGACAGAAAACTAACACAATATCTAGAATAGATAAAGAATTTAAAAAATTAGAGTTCCCCAAATAAAAGTCCCAAGAAAAAATGTGGAACTGAAATGAACAGCCACTTTTCAAAAAAAAGAAATACAGGGCCAGGGATTTAGCTCAGTGGTTCCATCGCCTGCCTCGCAAGCTAAGGACCCAAAAACAAAAACAAAAACAAAACAAAAACAAAACAAAACAAACCAACCAACAAACAAAAGAAATACAAATGGTCCACAAATACATGAAAAAACATCCAACATGGTTGGCCATTAGAGAAATGAAAACTTAAAGAACACTGAGAGTCCATCTCATTCCAAAAACAATGACCATCAGCAAGAAATCAAATATTAACAAATGCCGGCAAGGCTATAGTGAAAAAGGAACTCTCCCAGATTATTGATGGGAATGTAAATACATACAACCACTAAGAAAATCAGTATGTAAATTCCTCAAAAAACTAAAAATAGAAATTCCACTTGGCCCATTTATTCCTCTGCTGGTATCTTCCCAAAGATATTACAGTGATACATGGATATCCATGTTGCTTGTTTGTTTTCTGAGACAGGGTCTGACTATGTAGTTCAAGCTGACCTTGCACTCACTGTGTCTCTAGGCTGGTCTTGAACCCACTGCAATTCTTCTGCCTCAGCCTCCCGAGTGCTGGGATTACATATATATCTGTGTTTATAGCAGCACAATTCATGATCATTAAATCTTGAAAGTGGCCTATATGCCCATCAATAGACAAATGAATAAAGAAAATGTGGTATTTCACATACAACAGGACAGTACTCTGCCCTAAAGAAGAATAAATTTGAGTCATTTGTAAGAAAATGGATACACATTGAATCCATAATCTTTAGTGAAATAAATCATTTTCTTTAGCTTTTATGTATTTAATCATTTGTAGAATACTGATTTTTTAAATCTCCAGATTTTTGTTCTATTATCTCATATATTTGTGAATATAGTGTCATTTGTACCTCCGAACTGACTAATTCTGCTTTATTCTTGATTCTTTGTTTGTGAGTTATATCTTTGAAATTCTTTCAGTATTGTTATGCACCCTCAATAAAGTATAGTTACCCATTACTTTGACTTTCCTTTCCCAAAAGACAGAACATGACTATTTACATTATGATTATATTTCTTCCAATCTCCCATGTTGTCATTTTCCAGGATTTAATTCCCTTAAGTTTCTCCAAATTTAATATCCTTCTTATTTTATAGAATCAATGTTGTTTAGATTTACTCTTTGTGTATTACTGTTTATGTCCAATGTCTTCTTTCTGGCTTTAATTTCTTTCCTCATGAAGAATATCCTTTACTCCTTTTTATGAAGGGTATTAATGGTAATGATTATTTTTTGTTTGTCCAAAAATGTGTTTTATATTCCTCTCCTTTCTGAGTAGTAGTCAGTTTATAAAAGTCCAAGTTGAGAACTATTAGCTTTCAGCAGTTTTTATTCCACTCTCTTGGCTTCTATTGTTACTATAGAGAATCATGTTCTCACTTTATTTTTTTTCAGATGCTTTTATGATCTTTCTGTTGCCAGTGGTATTTGGAAATTTTAAATGCATGTTTCAAAAATGTGGATTTTCTTATTTATCTTGCCTGAAATACACTATTTCTCAAAGTGAGAATTTAATTTCAGAAAATCCTAGCCATATCTTTTTGGATATTTCTTTTCTCTCATTCAGCTTAAACTCTTCCTGAAACTCCTATTATTTCTCTCCATATTAAAAAATCTCTTTAATCTTTTATATCCCTTTATTATTTCTTCAATTCATAAGTCACTAGTTCTCCATTATGTGGGTTCTAATGCCTTATTTAATTAACTTCAAATGTTTTTTAAAATTTATTTTTCATTTGGTTTGTGAAAAATATTGTTAGCTACATTCATACCCATGTTTATAGCTGCACAAATTCACAGTAGCTAAATCATGGAAGCAACCTACAGGCCCATCAAAAGATGATGAAAGAAAATGTGGTATATACACACAATGGAATACTAGTCAGTCATACAAATGATAAATTTGAGTCATTTGTAGGAAAATGGGTGGAATTTGAGATCATAATACTATATAAAATTAATCAGATGCAGGCTAAATATCACATGGTTTCTCTAATGTGAAAGATCCAAAAAATAATTTAATAAGCAAAATAAAAGAAACATGGTAAGAAGCAGGGAGGTAGAATCTGTGGATCTGGGGAGGCCATGGGAGTGGGGAACAGGGTCTCAGAGTGGGAGGATTAAGATGCAGTATGTACATACACCAATTTCAAAAAGGGAGTGTAATTACTGTGTATCACAGACATATACTAATAAATGTTTTAAAAAAGAAAAATAATAGTTGGCCTTTTTGTATTGACTGGCTCCTTTCTCATTTTAAAAAATGTAAACATTTATTTTATATTGTATAGCCAATCATATCTTTATCTTTCCTTCTTGTGGGTCCATTTCAAAGTCTAGAATTTCTCCTGTGCATGCTGCTGAGGGCAAGATTTTTTATACTTTTCCTACTTTTACAACATAAATTCATGTACTGAGATCTATGAAGGGAGAGATTTTGGAGGATAGCACAAGGACACTCCCAACACCATCTGTGGATGCAGATTTTCCTTTCTAAGAACACCTCTATATTTTGTATGGTTATGATAATTGAATTAATAAAACAGTGATAATTTTGGGTTGGAAAATTGTTATGGCTTATACCTAGATGTCCACCCAAAACCTCATATAGTCATAGGTGGGGCTTTTCAGAGGTGGCTGGATCTAGGGTATGTGGTGCTGAGATCAAGGATGTGATGCTGGGATTGATTCATGGTGCAATGGTAGCATTAAAGGTGTGAGTGCTACCTGCTCTAAGGGTAGGAAGCCTGGATTAAACATAAGAGACAGAAAGAGGGCTGTTGCATATGGCTTGTCACTTGTAGGTTGCTTTCTTGCTTTGCTGCCTTCTGCCTGCCATCAACTGTTTCTCCTTTGTGATGCCCCTCTGGCGTGACACCCTGACTTGGAGCCAGCTGACTATGGAATCTCTACAAACTGTGAGCTAAATAAACCTTGCCTCATTTAACTTTGGGTGTTGGGTGTTTTGCCTCACCAACAAGAAAAAATAACTAAGACAAAAGTATCTTAGAGAACATTATAGCAATTGTAATAGGAGCATTTAATATAAATAGATGATTGTCCATGTGCCATACATAGGATGATAGTGATAACTATAACATAAAATGATTATTTCCTGCCAAAATAGAAAGGAGATTTATATTTTTGGCAGCCAATATATGGGAAATGTACCATAGTCATAGTGTTAGGTATTTCCCCCTTTTCAGTCATATGCCTCATGTTTAGAGATTAAGCCACTTGCCTAAGGGCTCACAGGTAAAAAGGACTGTTCTATTCTCTAACAAAATCCATTTTAATTTTTACTCACACTGATTTCCAGTAAAACCTGGAAATCCTTTTGCAGAGAGAGCCAATTATTATATATTCCTTGATTTTTAGCTGGGCACATGACAGCCTGCCATATAAACAGCATTATTTTTACCCCAGTTTACATCTTGCGAAGTCATGTATTGTAGTTCTAGCCAGTGAAACCGTCTTTGAAATTTGCAGGTTCTGACCTTACAGAAAGGGGGCGTGTGCTTTCCTTCCACTTCCTGTTTGTACTCACTGGTACACAGATGTGATCACAGATCAAGTTTGAGGTGTGCCCATTTTAAACAAATTAGTTTTCAAAAATGAGTAAGTCAGTATTCTTATTGCTATTGCTAGTCTCATAATATTTAAAACCTAGGTGATGTCAACTTTTCTATGTAAGCCTCTTGACTAGGTTTGACCAAAACTTTCACAAAAGGATTTCTCTCCCTAGTTGCTATGAATTTATTTTCCAATTGAGAAATAATATTGCCATAGTAAATAAATAGGAAATGAGAGAAAATACCCTTAAAATTAACACTCATGTGTGTTTTGTGATTTTTCTTCTTTTTGTGAACTTTACTTTTAACACAATAAATTTCTTTTTTTCATTTGCTATATTAAACTATGTTTGCATATATTTTTAACTGGGAAGAAAATAATTATCATAATTGAATATGTGGCACATCATGTAGAGACACTGTTTAATGGGATATGTTATGGTGTTCCCAGTTTCAGGCCATGATAAGTCTCATCACCATGTACCGAATGTGTGACTTTTAAAAAGTTACTTCTGGGGTTTTCTTTCTAGCTCTATAAAATGAGGATAGTACTACTTGTCTCTGCAGTTGTACAGAAGACTAGAAGTGTGTGTGTGTGTGTGTGTGTGTGTGTGTGTGTGTGTGTGGTGTGGCATGTTTCTGGCATTTACAATTTCTGGCATGTGGAAAGCAGTAACAAAATATCAACTTATATTATGATAGTTTTTATAATTGCTTGAGGTTATTGAATAACCCAGACTTGATATTTTAAAAAGCACAAACTAACTTTATTTTTTCTCCTTTCAGATCTGTTGGGTGGACTAGTTCTTTTTTCCGCTCTCTCTCTTATATGTTAATATGAGCATTTTATGGTCTTTCTTCTGTTATAAATTAAAGCTCCCATACTTTGATGATAAAACATGTAGTCTAGTAATCACACCATCATTTCAGTTCAGTTTAGAGAAATGATTAAAACTACAGACTAGCAATTTAGAGCTTCTCTTTTCCCATCCTTGTTCTTGACACAAATGGGGAAGATCAGAGTGGGAGAAAGGAAGTGGGTCTTTGCCTTCACGGAATCCCAGTATTTTCTCTCCTTTTGTTTGCTAATCAGTATTTCTGACCGCATTAACACATTGTAGTGCAACAAAAAACTATGTGAATCTCTTAAAAATCTGACATTCTTTAGTCTGTAATAGACATGCTGTTTTTATAATGTTTTATTTCTGCCTTAAGATTTAGGGTTTTTTATATGTATTTTTGTCCTGAATTATGTGTTAATTTGATGGGAACTCTGCTTTTAAAATCATCACTTACTGGGTTCTCAAAAATTAAAAAATTGAACTTAAAAAAAACCCCAAAGTTCTGTAAAGAGTAATCTATAGTGAAATTTTTCCCTGTTTGTTTAAAAAATTCTTATTTTCCCAACAGACAAATATTGGGGCTATTTTAAGTGTGGAAGAGAAAAAATTTCACCTGGAAAGAAATGATTTGTTTTATCTTTTCTTGAAAATTATCCAATCGATGTCACTCAATTTTCTTAAGGAACATCTAACAATTTACCCATGGAAAGCAGTATCACTTAGAAAATCTCCCTGGGGCCACTAAAATTTTGGTTATTTCATTTTTAAAATAATTCAGGATGATTTGTTATGAGCTTATTGCCAACAGTAAAATTTTAAAATTGTAGCATTTTTTCATTCTTTTGTCATCTTCTGTTCCATATATTTTTCTAGCAGCAAGCTTAAAGTGTACAAATCGATAAGATGGTATATAGAAAAAAATTGTTACTGATGGAGTTTTACTTATTATTATTTTATTTCTACCTAATATTTCCTAGCAATGTACATTTCTCTTGTCCTATTTCAATAGCATCTTTTGATCAAGGGAAATACATAAAAAAGTCTAAGGTTTCTGGCATTTTTAACAAGGATTTGTTTCAAAGCCAGTATCTTTCATCAACACTGGAAAACAGATTTGTGTTCCTGCAACTACTTCATAGTCACTCTGGAAAACACACGGGTGAGGGAGCGAAGGGGATAAGAGCCTCACTTGGCTGAGGTAAAATATTTGAGTTATGAATCCTAAATAAGAGGCCACACAAGTAAGGTGAAACTTTCCAAAGCTTCTGGAGTAATTTGTCTTGAAAACAATTGGACTGCTAAAAAACTGTAATAGTGCCGATTCCAAAATTTTGTGAACTTTTATATCTCACAGATGATGAATGAAGTCATAACACAGATATTATAAAGTTGCGAAAATTTTTGGCAACTGCACTGGATCTGACAGATTAAAACTTTTATGTAAACCATTATTATAACCAACATATTTTCTAAGGCTCTAGTGAAGCAATTGTCAAACTCTCTCTACAAAATGCAAGATTCTACCCAAATAGTGTTATTATTAACCCTTTTTGTGATGTTTTGTGAGTATATGTGTTGCTGAAGCGAGCACTGTGATGTTTTGTTAATAAACAAAAAATCAGAAACAACCTTCTAAGTCAAACATTTTAGTTAAAATGATTTAAAATGTTAATTCATGGGAATATATTACCTAGTAACATATCTTTTATGTGAGCATTACAAAAATTTATGAAATGCAAAATTAAATTATTTTTCAAGATTGCCCCAAACATCAAAAAGCAATAATTTTCCAGCTCCTATGTAAATAATTTTCCTAGAGAAATATTTTAATTATATTCAGTAATCATTTAAAACTATATACAACATCAATTAGCCAAAACATGAAATACCCCATCATTTAAAAAAGTCTATCACAGAAAATTTAGACATACTGAAAATAACTTTTAAAATTATTCATATTTACATCTTCTAAAAATTTTGTGCATGTTCTGATGTAATTCCCTCCCATCCAGTGATGTGTGCATGCGTGAACATTTATTATTTTCAGTATTCTTAGGATCACTTTATTTGCCTTTGTATACAGGTATCTCTCTTATTTGGCATTGATGCGAATTTCCTACTAGGCTATTTAGTTCCATAAGTATCATTTTAATGTGGTCATAATAATAGTTAATATGTGTATAGAAATTTACACAGTGGATTTCTTTTGTTTCAAATATTTCACTATTTTTAAATTTCATGCATAAAACGTGTTTTGTATTTAGGATAATTTCCTTAAGATATACTCTGAAAAACAAATGTAGCAGAGTGAAAAGTATTTTAGCAGACATCAATAAATAGTGTACAATAAAACCACAAATTCCAATAGCTTAATGTACAATACTTATAATTGTTTCTCTGCTACCCCAAATCCTTAGAACAATGAAAGATAAAGGCCATGTTTTAATAATTTTGCTTGAATGAGTGTAATTTTGCAATGCTACAGTAATCAACACAATCAAGGGGGGCTTTCCCTTTATGAATAAGGGTAAAATTTCATATTAGGGGATGGGATAAAGAAAAGGAAGTATTTATCCTTCTGGAATCACTGCCACTCCTATGCAGGTCCTTTCCTTCCTCTCTAGATGACCCTGCACTTTTCCCCGGCTTTGGAGTTAAGGACAGACAGGTCCTCAAGGCACATCCAGTTTCGATGGAAGATTCTAGTTGTATGGGCGAGGTTCCAATAGCTGCCTTGTGTTTTTTGACCTTTTGAATCAAAGGACCTTAAATTAGCAAAAAATTACTTTTAAAGAGAACATTTTAAAAATTTAGATTATGGTGAAATTTTTCAGGGATTAATAAATAAGGCAAAGTCTATAAAAGTATAATTTTTAGAGAAAAGCAATTGAGTAAGATTTAGATGCTTTCATTGACCAACAGTATAACATTTGAAAATTAAAACACCTGAGTTAATGGCTTGAACTTTCCACTCAAGCTCTTTGACAATTTCATCTGGTATATAGTGGAACTTAGAACATTCACCACAGCCCTACTAATACCATACTTTTATTAAGATATGTTATGGCTTAGAGGCATAGAACATCCCCCAGAGTCTCAGATGATCAGAGGTGGGGCTTTAAGAAGGTACCTGGGTCTTGGAGACACTATACTCATTAGTGGATTAGCCCACTCAGGAATCCATGGCTGAGTATGCCATCCGGAGGTGGGGACTTGTCAGAAGAGGGGAAGGAAGTGTATCACTGGGGGCATGACTTGAAAGGGTGAACCCCCGCCCCCACTTTCCCCCTTGCTCTCTGCTTCCAGGCCACGATGATGTGAGTGGCTTTCCTCTACCAGACCCTTCCGCCATGCCCTTCTACTTTGGAGCCTGCCAACTATGGACTGGATACTCTAAAAACTAAGCTGAAATAAACTTTTCCTCCTTTAAGTTGTAGATAACAGGCATTTTATTCCAGTGATAAAGTGACTAAATGTATACTTTCATGAAAGGGATAAATAAAATTATTACTTTTATGCTCTGCTTAAATATTCTAAATAAACACAAATTTTTAAAACTCATAAGTATATTTTCATTGTAAAAGGCAAATAAATGGCAAGTTCTCTTTGAATCATGCTGCCTGCCTTCTATCCACCTCTTAAACTTTTTGTAGAGAATTCTTTGTTAAGATTACTTATGAGTTGCTGCAAATGCATTGCCCAATTATGACAGCGACCAGATGCATGTGGCTATGTAATTGCTTATGTGTTAATTATATCTATGTAAAATTAATATTGTTAGTCACAGTAGCCATATTTCAAAGGCCCACATATTGAAACTGTATTGAACAGAGCAGATATCCACTACTGAGAGACATTCCACGGAACAGCACAGCTGTCGAGTAAAGTCCATAGAGCGTGTGGGGGGCAGAGGAAAGCCCCTCAATGATTTTTATGTGCTAAACTTCAGAAACTGAAAATGCAACCTTATATTTCAAAAACAACAATAACAAACTTCAGAGATGTGATTAAGTAAGGATCTTGTGATGGGAAGATTTTCTTGCATTATCTGAAGGGGCTCAGTGGAATAACAAGAATTTCTAAAGAAGGGAAGCAGGAAGGGCAGGGTCAAAAGGAGAAGATGTCATGATGGAAGCAGAACTGACAGTAATACTGTTTGAAGGCGGAGGAAGAGGCCATCAGTGGAAGACTGCAAGCAATCTTTTAGAAGTTAAAAAAGGCAAAGAAAAAATTTCTCTCCCAGATCCACCAGAAGAAATGCAGCTGGCTATAACCTTGATTCCAGGACTTCTAATTTTCAGAATTGTAAGATGATAAATTTGTGTTATTTTAAGACATAAAGTCTTTGGTAATATGTTAGATTATCAATAGAAAACTAATACATGTTAAAATTAGTATTTCCATTTTTCTCTTAATGAATATTTGTCTCAAATTCTTTTTATTATAAGGCTGTATGGGTACTAAGAGTTTTCTATTTGCACAAGCAAATAATAGATAGTGAAATATGTTATACAAACAAGCAAACCACAATGAGGGCCAGGAAGTTCAGGACAGCAGGGATATGTACAGTTTTTGTTGATAACTATTTAATAACTTGCTTTCAGAAAAATACAACAAAATATGTGCTTTGTAGTATTTGATAATTTCCTTGGTGTACATACTCATCCCAGGACCACATCATAGCAGCCAATGTAATGTCCCTGACCACAGAGCAAGGAAGCGGTATCAGCTCCTACTTATTCCTGGGTATATGTGGGCATGTGTATTTCTAAGTATATATGTGGGTACAGGTGTAGAGTCTCTATTTTAAATAGAATTTCTTTCTGAGACTTGTCAGAGTAGAAACCTCAAAGAGGTGAAGTAACTGCCTGAACAGATAAGTGAGGAAAAAAATTCCTGGAAGAGGGAATAGTAAGTGCAAACATCTGATGGAGGGTTGTCTTTCAGTGGTTTTGATGTATTTCAGATGTTCCCAAGGGACATTGTCTTGGTCTGTTTGGGCTACTGTAACATACTGGGTGGCTTATAAACTAACAGAAATTCATTTCTCACAGTTCTGGAAGCTGAGAAATCCACTATCAGTAAGGTTGCCAGGGATAGATGTGTCCTCTTGAGCACCCTCCTTCTGATTCCCAGATGCTGCCTCCAGCTGTGTCCTGACATGCTGAAAAGTGGAGACTGTCTTTTAGGATTTCTTTTTGGTATAAGGATATTAATTCAATTCATGGAAATGCAAGACCTAATAACCTCAGAAACACCCTCCCTCCAATACCATCACATTGCTCATTAGGTTTCAGCAACTTCATTTTGGGAGGGCACAAACATTAACACTACAGCTGTCATCAAGGAGGCTAATACAACTGATGGGGGTAATTTGCTCAGTTGTGGGAAATAAGGCCAGAGAGTTAATTATGTGTTTGCGTCTTCACTTGTGAGGGCAATAAGTCCTCTTAGGTGTGGATATAAAAATTAACATGACTGCAGTATGGTTGAGAGAAAGAGCAAACTTTGGTGAGCCTCAGAAATCACCTTTGACAAGCAGCAGTTCCCCATTGACACAGGTCTCTCAGTCTGCCTTTCAGATTAAAAGAATATTGTTTGAAAGACTGTGGTTGTTTACAACATCCCAAATAGGAACAGCTTCCAATTCTGGGACTTCTGCTGACTTGCTCTTTATTTAAAAGAATTATTGTTTACTAATAATCCCCTTGCCATAGGCCTGTAGCAACCACAATTTAATGTATGGACAGATTGCTTCCACCAATCTAAATTTGTTCAAAAATTTGGGTAACCATAATAACCAATCAAAAATTGCTCAAAACAAATTACTTTCCCTCACCCAATCATTTGGCTTTTCCCTTTTATAAATCTAGTCCTCTTCCTCCTCCTTGACAGAACATGTTTAATTGGTGTCTATTGATTTGCAAATATATTACTTAAATGGTCTTTGCTTTGAACGTTGTTTATGATTTCTTGCTTTACATAGGTCATTGTAGGAACTTGGTTTTTGTTTGTTTGGTTTTTTAGTTTTTTTAGATGGATGGGAAGCCATTGGAGGAGTTGGAGGGGCAATAGTGACATGATCTAGGTAAATACGACTTGTTTGTTTAAAGTAAATAGAAACAAGCTGAGATAGAGATGGCGTTGCTACAATCCAAGTGATAGATGATGGTCGCTTGGGCAGAAGTAACAGCAGTGGGGTCATGAGATGTGATCAGAGAGTTAAATAGAGCGGAGCTGTTCGCTGCAAGACACCATGATAGGTGTGAGAAAGAGGGAAGGCGAAGCTGAGCCACAGATTTGGGCCTGAGTAGTTGGAAGGATGGAAGTAGCATCAGCTGTGAGTGGGAAGAGTGGGAGGGGATGGCTGAGGGCACAGGGAAGGTCCAGGGCTAATTTGGGACCTGTCATACTCAGGAGGACGTTCGGAGTGCTACCCCGGTGGAGAACTGAGTCTGCATTTCTGAAATTTAAGGAAGAAAAGAACCAATGAGTTTTGCTTTTTTTTATACTTACAGTTTTTATTTATTTATTTTTATTCATTAAATTTATGAGATGAAAGGTGTAGGGGTGGTAGGAGGGGAAGGAGAAAGGGAAGAAGGGAAAGGAAAAATTATGAGAAAAGAAAAAAAGTGGAAATGACATTTATGTAAATAGGGAAGGGTGGAGGGGAGTGAAGGGAGCACAGGCAATGAGGAAAAAAATAAGAACTAAGATATGTCATGTACAGGTACAAGCACCCAATGATAAATGTAAATGTATTGTATACCTAAAATGGACCAATAAATGAATAAAAAAAGTTTATGAGATGAGATCACACACAAATAAAAGTAGAGATGTGTGAGGACTGAGTCATGGAGTAATTAAGATTTAGAGGCCAGGGAGATAAGAAGGAATCAGACAGAGAATTGTATCCATTTAAAGAAAATGTTTTCTTGGAACAAAGAATCATGAAACTTGACAATTACTTCTGGTTAGTCGAATCAGCTAGAGCCTGAAAATTGATCACTGTTTCAAAAGTCTCATATTAGTGGTTGTTTGTGCCCAAAGAATTTTCGTGGACAGAGATGTACCAATGTGTGATTCAAGAGAAAATGGGAAAGAGAAATTGTAGATATTGGATTTAGCTAGCTGTTTCTAGTTGTTATGCAAAAAGGAAACAGCTAAAAATAGGGTCAAGTAAGGATTTTCAAAAGACTCAAAATATAGCATGTGTGTGTGATGGAGAAAAAAAATTCACCAAAAAGGAAAAAATCATAAAGCAAAAGAAAAGGGAGAACTGCTAGCTAGTGTCTTTTAAATAGGGAGAATGCACAAGTGGAGTGGCTGTCATGCCATTTATGGGAACACCTGGAAATCTGGTGTGTAGATGTGGTTTTAAAATGCATAGTGAAAATCCCTAAGAGTTGTTTCTATTTTGCTAGTGAAGCTGAGTAGAGATGGGGCAGGAAGTGAGGGAAAAAGGCATGACATAGTTATTTAAGAGGGTGAGTGAATAAAATGCTTTAGCAAATGTCAAAGGGTTGTAGCAATACTTAGAGCTCATTTGGGTGATCCTGAATTTAAACTGAGATGAAACACAGAACTATGCATGTGGTTTTCTTAAGCTAATATTAGTGCACAGATACATACATAGAACAGATAGAGAAGTTAGCTGGCCGAGTTGAGCTGTGTCAATGATGGGCAAAAGCAGTGAAAGGGGAAACACAAGGTGACAGTATAATGGGGTACAACAGAGAGGATAAGCATAGAGTGGGAGTGGGTTCTGGCAGGGACAGAAAAGAGAGAGGACAGTGATCCCAGTGGCATCTAAGAATGGCTGGAGTTGCAGTAATGGAAAGAGGAAGTTCAAAATCTAGGACATGGGGTTCAAGAGTGACACAACTGCATTGAGGTTATGGAAGAGTTCAGTATTTGGTACCAATGAAGTGTAGCATATAAACACAGGTGTGAGTGACTTGTAGGTGGTAAGACAAGATCACTGGCAGAAAGGAAGTCCTGTAATTGGGAGGTCAGACAGTGAGTGGAAGGATGTTTGGACCACAGCAATTAGTACAGTTGGATCTCAAAGAGGAGCCAAGCTGTATCAACTGGCAGTGTGGACACATGAGTGCACTCAGATGTAGTGAATCAGAAAATCTGGAAGTGGTAACCTGCAGCATTCTAATGAGTCCCCTGGATGGTTCTGAGGCTGACTGAAGTTTGAGAACCAATGTTATGGTCACACAGAAGATGGAGAAGTTCACTTCTTGGAGAGGTAAGAAAGGCTTCAATGAATTAGCATTAAACTACCCTAGAAAATCACAGATTATAAGGTTTAGTGGGAGAGGTCTTAAATTTAAAGGGAGCAAAGTTTGTAAAAAAAAAAAAAAGTTAGAAACACTAGAAGAGCTAAACTCAAATGAAATTGTGTAAAAGGGTAAACTGTTAACTGTTAATACCAGAAAATCAGACATTGGTAGGAAGACAGTGGTTCTTAAGGAATCCTGATACAACAATCAAACTTCTTTTCAAAACCTTTATTAGCACATGTTTGCAGTATATAATGATTACATTCCTCGTGGGAGCTGGCATATATATATCACATCTTAGTTCTTTTTAATATGTCCCTTTGTTTCAATCCCTCATCCCTCCATCTTAGTCCTCTTTTCATTTGCAAAAGATTTCTCTCCCTGTTTCCTATTATGCATCTTTTATTTTGCTTTTTAATTTATTTATAATTTGAGTTTTTCATATAAGAGAAACCTAAGCTTGTGTGTATGGTTTAGTTCATCTAACAATGTGGTGTCGGGGCTGGCGATTTAGCTCAGTGGTTCTGCCACCTGCCTCGAAAGCACAAGGACTAGAGTTCAATCCCTGGTACCAAATGGGGGAAAAAAATTTTAGTATGGTCTCAAGGTGCATCCATTTTCTTGTACATGACTCGTTTATCTTTATGCCAGGGCAATACTCCATTGTGTGTAAATACTACATTTTATTTATTGATTCATCTGTTGATGGACATACAGGCCACTTTCAAATTTTAGGGATTATGAATTATGCTGCAATGATCATTTCAGTCCATGGGTACTAGGCTCAGTGTTGGAGTGAGAACTTGGAGAGCAAGTGACGCTGCCCTGACTTAGGGACTCACACATCTCCCCATCATCTCAGGGATGCGAGGTGAAACAGCCTCATAGAACGGTTCCCACTACAAGAATGAGCGGCAGCCTCAGCCTCTCCATGACGTCAGGCGGCGCCCGGTCGCGTCCACTGCTGACGTCAATCATCAGGCGCTTCCGGCGGCGCGGCTCGTGCGGGAGACGTCACTTCCGGGCGCCGGCACGCAGCGTTGGCGGCGGATTCAAACTGTGGAGCTGTCGTCTGAGACTGAAGACGCGGGGGAGGGCTTGGTTGGTCCTCACTGGCCTAACCTTCCTGAGCTCCAGGGCGGCTCCGAGCCTCTTGGATGCCGAGGAGGTGGGTGCCTGAGCGGGGCATGGCGGTCTCGGCCACAGTCTTCCAGAGGAAGCAGATCAAGCGCAAAGCTCCCCGCGGCTTCCTCAGGCGCGTCTTCAAGCGGCAGAAGCCCCACCTTCGTCTGGAGACGCGCGGCGACGTCCTGGTGAGCGCCCGCTCTCCCGGCTGGGCCGGTGGGGCCAGCGGCCGGTTTTGCTTCTTCGCCCCGGGTCGGGTTTAGGTACTTCCGGCGGCGGCGGGGTGGCTCTGCGCCTGCCTGCCGCCAGCCCGCGGTGGGACCTGCCATGGAGAAGTCGGCCGTTTACCGAGACGACCGTAACACGTCAGCTCAGTGACAAAACTGTGCCGAGAACCCTCAGGGCTTTTGCATATCCTGAACGGAACGCAGTATGGGCTGGTGGTTAGCGTGCTTGCGAAGGGCATGCCACAGACACCCTTTGAAAATAGATTTTTGGAATTCAGCCTGCGTCATTCTTAAACGGCTTGCTTTCTCAGTGTGTTGACCGAACACAACGACCTGTTTGGTAGGCTGCTCACTGAAGCGCTGATCCAAAGGGTGCTCAACTGTGAGTTCATCTTCCTAGAGGGACAATATAACACCTATTAGTTACAAAAGCCATTGACGTGTAATGCCGGAAGCGTAAGGCTTCCCTGATAAAAACCCCCAGTCAAATCGGTATGCAATACAGAGTTTGTGTGTTGGGTGCCTATAACCTATTTCTATAATAGAATGGGCACTATTTCCACAGGTTTAAACCATAGAAGGCACTTCTTGTGGCATGTCACAAGAACTGAGTAAAGGAGCTACTAGGAATGGGTGATTTCCACGAGATTAACGCAGAGAATTGTGGATAGCCAGGGCATGCTGCATGGATAGTCTTGGACATTCATCATTCCAGCTGTTCTTAAACTACATTTTTTTTTACTTCTTTTTTTCTGTGTAACGTGGAGTTTTCCATTGTCTTCTTGTCTGTTGCCTCCTGGTAAGGGTTGTCTTTTTTTCTAGACTGTAGAATTATCTCCACTTTTCTCTTGTTTGGTCTCTGAAGCCAAGACACCCTTTCCCCACGTCAGGAAAACTACTTCTGTTACCTCCTGCCCTCCTTTTTGTTTCTTCCGCATATTATATAAGAAAGGACAATATATGTGTCAGGTAAAAGGCCGAAGACCAACACCAGACCAGGCCACAACAAGCCTTTATTAGGGGAACAGATCTGCCAGGCTGTCTCTGAACAAAGGAGAGACAAAAGCAATATGGCTGGGGCAGGGAGAGTCTTTTGTAGAGACTGGGGTGGGGCTGAGTGAGGTAGTGACTAGGGAATGGAGGAGCCAGTGACATCACTAGATGGTAGGAGGTGAGCGAGTATTAGGTTACTCTCTAGGTGGGAACAGGGGCATGCTGGGAAGAAGGGTTTGTTCTTTGGTGGGAGCAACCATCTTGGCGTGATGTCACCCAGGGGAGGGGGCAAGGCACCATAGGAAGAGGGCAGCTACTATACATAATGGCTGCTGAGGTAATGGGAGACCTATCAATATACTGTTGTGCCCCCACTCCTACCCTTTGGTGGTGTAGAAGTGGCACCAATGAGCTGCATTAGATAAATTCACTTTCAGTGATTTAATGTAGTTTATTCTCAAGTTTTCACTGGGACTTCTAAATGAAGAGGAGGAAATGTAGCTGATCAAGGACATCCAGGAGACCAGCTGGTAAAGATGGTTTGCAGAAATTTCTCAAGTAGCTATCATCATCTCAACATTCACCCCTTCCTGCCCTGGAGTGGCCTTTGCACAAGTAAGCCCCATGGTGGGGTGAGATCTAGGTGGCATGGAAAAGAAGGAGAGTTGAAATTCAGACCTTTGCATTGGTGGGGGAAAGGAAGGTCTTTTGGCCACCAGCTTCTGCTTGTCTTCTATGGCTTTCATTAAGCAGGTCTCCTATACTGTCTTGTATATGCCATGCGACCTCATTTCTTTGCTTATGGCTTTCTGGTCACTATTGACAATTTGTAATCTTACCCAGCAGGTGCCCCACATTTCTAAAGTTTTTTAGCAGCTAAGTCAGTCTTGTCTGTTTGAACACAGACTTTTTGAGCAGTTAGGATACATCATACAGTTTAGCTGTTGGGACTGCAGTGCTGTTCTGTAGGCATTGTGTGTGTTGATGTGTCTTAGCGTAGCATGCAACATCCTGAAGGTAAAGAACCATATCTCCCTTTATTTTTTTAACACAAAACTAATCTTTTTTTGTGGTACTGGGGATCTAACTTGGGACCTTGCGCTTGCGAGGTACATGGTGGAACCACTGAGCTAAATCCCTGGCCCCAAAACTAATCTTTTATGCTTTCTTTTGTACATGATGTTTTTCTGCCTGAGGATGCCTTCCCTCCACTCGGCAAACTACAATTCTTTCAAAATCCAGTTAAAATGCCACTTTGCTGAAACCCTCCTCAATGTTCTTAAAAAGGATCCATTTTATCTATCACCTGTTGTCATATTTGTCATTAATTTCTTTATGGGTTTGTTTCTCCCACTAGTCTGGGAACATGGATTGGCAACTTTTTGTATTCATAGTGTTTAGCACAGTATAGTAAGCATTTTGAATGGACAGTTAACGTTGGAAATAGATGGTAAGTATATGTGGGTTGATGTCATTTCTAGTACCTGTAAGTTCTTTGTGTTGTAGCTTTTCTGCACTGGCTTTTCATTATGTTTTATGCCTTATCTGATTGTATATCTCCAGGGTCTGTAGTGGTAAAAGATACAACACCTGTCAAATTTAAATAATTCAGTTTCCTAGTAACTCTAGCTTCTAGATTTATCACAGAGGAATGCTGTGCAACTGTTTGGGCACTTATGGTTTATGTAAAATTTAAAAGTGCTATGACAGGGAGGAGGAAGTTGTGATGGCCTAGTCTTTTAGTCAACTGAGACTAAAAACATGGACGTTTTTGTGCCTTTTCAGCAAGCTGATTTTTTTAAAAGTAAATTCTTTTTGTGTGTGTGTGTGTGTGTGTGTGTGTGTATGTGTATGTGTACCAGGGATTGAACTTGGGACCTTGCACTTGCGAGGCAGGCAGTGGAACCACTGAGCTAAATCCCCAGCTAAAGTAATTCTTGATGGAATAACTTACCTATTTAAGATTTAAATGCCTAGCTAAATAGCATTTTAAATTTAAGCCCTCATACATTTGAGTGCTTAAAATTTTTTTGTGTCATCTAATAAAGAATTTTTTTGTGTCATCTAATAAAGAAAAGTAACTTTTGTCATTTTCCATGGCTCATATTCATGAAGGGGAAAAGGAAAGTGCATTCTTTGTAGGCTAAGCATGATTCATATCTCAAAATTATGTTTAACTAGGACTTTTAAAAAAGTTTTTTGACTTTGTTTTAGTTTTCTTCTTTATTCAAGGAGATATGGAAGAATATTTTCTTCATGCATTAATAATAATTTACTGTGTGTTGGGCAATGGCAGAAAGTCACTGGGGAAACAGTGTTGAGAAGGATAGCTGTAGTTCTTGCTGTTACGAGTACATGGAGGAAGAAGTTAAGTAAGAAACTACAACATAGTGTACTGTGTGCTGTGATAGGAGCCTCAGGGTGCTGTCAATCCACATAATCTTTCATACTGGGAGGTTGGGCTTCTCAGGGAAATCTATAAACCAGACCGATTTCTGGAGGCAAAGATGCATTGGAATTCTAAAGTACTTCAGAAGACACAGTGTAGAACTGGGAGCTGAGGAAGGCAGGAGATGAAACTGGAAAGCCCTAGTCAAGTACACTTTATTGTGAAGGAATTTAGAATTTATCCTGAGGATATGTGGAAGCTATTTGTCTTTTAAAGTAGAAAATAAGGATTAACCAATGAAATTGTGCCATGTTATGGAATGTTTTTGCAATAGAAGTGGAATGTTATTGGACGTGTTTAAAAAATGGAATGGCATGATAATGTAAAGAATAAGAATTATAGTACTTTACCTCATTACTTGTGAGAATTAAACAGGAAAATTCAACAAAAAAAGTATCAAAAGAGTATCTTTCATAGATTCTTCATCTTACTAAGTTTAAGTTCTTAAACTCCTATTTTCCTGATTATCACTAGAACACACTAGAAGAGTCTATTAAAGGTTTTTGCATGATATAAAGCATTTGAAATACTACTCAATTATTTAACATTTAGTAAGTTGTGTTTGCAGCACACAAGATAGTGAGTATTAACTATTGTGTATGAATTATTCTAACTGCAAAGATGACATACTACCTTCGACGTACATAATAAAAGAAAATATGTGTTAAAGTTACTCTTTAGCAGTCGGAAAGGGGACCAAGAGTCTGCAGGTCGGGGAGTGAAGGGGACAGGACATAAAAAGATTTAAGATGCATCACGGACATATACCAACTATCCTCAGTAAATGTAATCTTTATATGTCATAAACATGAACTAGAAAATAATGAAAATGCGGAAAGGGGATCTAGAGATAGTCGGAAAGAGGTGGTGGGGAGGAAAAGAGGGATAAAAAGCAAGATAGGTTCAGTACATGTACCTATTCTCTGAGATGAATGTAAACATCATGTACTCCAAACATGTACAAATAAAAGATAAAAAATAAAGATACTGTCTCACTGGATCTAAGTTGATAGCGCCCTCAGGTACCTGGTAGAAGCAAAGGGTGGGGAAGATAGCAGTAATCTAAGGGAGCAAGCACTTCATGTGATCTCAGAGGAAGATTGACATGGAGGACTGCAGCTCACTTCACATTATCTCTTGTTTGGACTGTGTGTGCCTTAACTTTTTCAAGGTACATGTGTATACACTGAATAGCACTTTTTTTGTTGTTTGGATGTTGATTGGGAGTATAATATTTTTAGGCAAAATGTATATCATATCACTTTCTAATGAGATATATATCATTATCTAATATAAGATAGTTATATACTATACAATATTATATAGTCTAATGATATATGCGCTTTGGATATACACAAAGCTTGTTTTTGTGAGAATGTGTAAGAAACTGACTACTCTGATTGGCTGGGGAATGATGAAAGAGAGAGACTAATATTTGAAGTCTACTTCTTTGTACATTTTTTTTTTATATATTTTTATTTGGAAATCATAGACTCACAAGAAGGTCTGAAAACAGTACAGAATTCCCATCTATCTTTTACCTAGCTTCCCACAATGCTAGTAGCTTATAAAACTATAGTCCTGTATTATCTATTTCAAGTAAATTTTTAAAAAAGGCTTAAAGATTATTAACAGTTTGATTATATGATGATAGTTCACAGGTAATAAGTAATGATAAGTAATGATTTGAAAGAACATAAACTTTCAAATTTGGCATTCTTTAAAAATTTTAATTAATATTTTAATTTCGGGGAGAGGTGCTACTGGCGTATGAATCTATGATCTTTGCACTGAGCTAAATCCTCAGCCCTTTTTATTTAATTATTTTTTACTTTGAGACAGAGTCTTGCTAAGTTGCCCAGGCTAGGCTTGAACTTGTGACCCTCCTGCCTCAGCTTCCAGAGTGCTAGATTTACAGATGTGTGCCACCATGCCAGGTTTTAAATAGCTATTTTAAATTGACTCTGCTTGAAGAGGATAGAGAAGTAGCGGGAGGGGAGAGAAAGGGAAGGAGACATTTAAAAAAAAAAGATGTATTATGTAAATGTACCAGTTCCCCATGGTGAATGTAATTATGTACTACAAACCTGTAATAATAACTTCAGTTAAAAAATCTTGCATCTTGGAATATAAAATAAGAGCCTAAGATATAGTTATGTTTTAACATATTTTTGAAATTTAAATTACATTATAAATTTTAAAGTTATTATTTCAAAACATTAGTGTTTGGGTTTAAAAATCCATTTATATTTTCTCTTTTAAAGATTCATTTGAACTGTTTACTGTTTATTCATCGGTTAGCGGAAGAGGCCAGGATAAACACTTGTGAGAATAAGTGCGGAATAATTAAGAAGGATCATGTGTTGGCTGCAGCAAAGGTACAACCTGAATTTTCTTTCCTACAGCAAGAATTAACTGTAAAAATACCATCGGGGTCATCACCTCTGCCTGATTTCGATACTTTATTTAGCTTTGTTGACTGAGTTGATACTTGGCTTCTTTTGTTGATGAGTTTTAATGAAAGGATTTAGATGTTTCCCATTGTAGATTTCTGACTACAGGATTAATTGCCACTGCTTTATTACTGTTTAGGGGAAAATGAATGATTGCTGGAAAGTTTTATAACCTTGAAATTTGCAGAATTTTCTTCATCATTTTAAGTTACCCCAATTACCTGATTAATTGGTTTTATGGCGTATGAGTGACTTATTAATGAAATCTCTTATAAACAGAGAAGATTGTTTTTTTTTAACTGGTATTTCTATATAATGGACAAATGTACCAGGTAGAGCAGTTTTCCAGATATGTTTCTGAGAAAATTATTTCCAAAAGATGTTAATAAATTCTCTTCTCAGAAGCTTTTGTGCTGAGATAAATGTTAATAATCTAACATACCATAATATCTCCTTGATCAGTCATAGTGCTATTATTTATGTGTAGAGCTGGTTTCCACAATAATATTCAAGAAACTGGCAGTAATGGTTGACTAGGGGATGATGTGGAAGAAACTTATTTTTGTCAGACTTTCTCTTTGTTCATACTTAAAAAAAGTTTATTTCAAAGTGTAGACCAACAAGGTATTAAAAACTATATTTATATAAATTTATGAAAAATATACCAGGAATGAAACTTGCTGAATTCTGCTGCACTGAGCATTTTGTAAATTCATTTGAATATATAATATATTCAGCATTTTGTAAATTCATTTGAATACATGATACTGTTTTTTGCAATGCCTGTAGTAATATCTTGCAGGACAGTGAAGTACTGGCCTATGTAATGGACCTATTCAGTGCTATGTGTGGGAAGCCTAGAATGGGTACTTTTAAATTCTCTTGTAATTACAAACATTTTAAATATTAAAATCAAAATAAGTATTATTTCTGAAAATAAAATAAGGATTAAGACCTTAAAGAGTATGTATGTGTTTTAAATTTAGGATTTGTTTATAATAAATTATAGGTGGCTTACCTAAAATAATAACTAAATTCTTTTTTAAAAAATTGGACATATTCTAGCCTGGTCCACTTTGCATACTTACAATTAACGATCTTTTGTCTTCTGCCACCAGTTGTATGTTTTGAAAATTAACTACTTAATAAGGTATTCAGCAAAAGATGAACAGTCTTGGTTTCCAATTGATATAATTGCACCCCTAATATGAGAAATTTTATGTTGCACTGGGTTTATACTATTTTATAATCCTGAAATGCTTGATTTATAATAGGCTTTCAGGGTTTTTGAATATTCTTGGATAACTGTCTAAAATCCTCAAGTTTGAAACCATTAATCTGGATACTTTTGAATTACAGTTGAAGAGATTAATGTTTAGAGGTGCCTATAAAACCAGGTTTTGAGAATCTAGGCATGTTTAATATTCATTGAGAGAAGAAGCCCATTTTATGCCTATGTTCTTTTTTTTGGTACTGGGGATCGAACTCAGGACCTTGTGCTTGCCAGGCAAGTGTGGCACCACTGAGCTACATCCCTGGCCCAAGAAGCCCATTTTAGAGAAAATTTAAATCATTTATAAGGCAAAGGATTCACTAATTCTTTCCAAATTGGCTTTTATATATTTAGATGTGTATATTAGGTTCTTAAGGCTGTTTAACTTCTCGTTGAGAAATTGTTTTATTTTTTATTGGTGTAATATGAATCTCTATTTTTTCCCCACAGGTAATTCTAAAGAAGAGCAGAGGTTAGAAGTCAAAGAACATGTTTTTGAAAATTATATGATGGTTTATTTTAGATGGCAACATGTCATAAAATCACTTTTTACGTATTAATTTATATTGTGGATTATTAAAATATTGGCAGAATGAGGAATGTGTGTATTTGTATATTTTTTGCGGCCATTGTAATATGCCAGGTAATACATAGGACTGCTTTACTTTCTTTTTAGCAATTATATTTGTTCATTTTAAATTGCCTTTAGTTCATTTTGTTTTGTTGCTATTGCAAATATTTTAAATATCAAAAATAAAATCTCACTATATTAAATAACTTTAAGAGATGTACTTTTTAAAATTAAGTTTGTAGGGTTATATTTAACCAAAAATATGCAATGAATTTAATTTCCAAAGAAAGACAACATTCAGTCAAATCTAGGTACACATCCAGAACTCTGCTAAACCAGTTGGCTAGGTGTTTCTTACTCAAGTTGATACCACAGTTAATAATAACAAGCATTCACACACAAAAACGTGAGTATGGAAACAAAATAGGTCTTAGTGGTGACTCATTGTCTTTCCTCCATGTCTGGTGGATACCAGTACTGCAGACCCTGGAAAGAAGCCACTCATTCAGGCTTCATAAGGAACTGTTTTAAACAATTACATATCAACTAATTATATAACCTTGAAGAATGGATGCATTTCTAGAAGCAATCTTCTAAGAGTGAGTCATGAAGAAATAGAAAATCTGAGCACCTGTATAAGGAGACTGAGTCATCAGAAATCTCAACAAGAAAAACCCACACTGGACAGCTTCAATGGTGAATTCTACCAAACTTTTAAAGAATTAGTGCCAGTCTTAAATGCTTCAGAAATAGAAGAGGAAACTTATTCTATAAGGTTTCAGTTTCTCTCTATATAAAATGACTATAAAGGAAATGATTTCTACCATTTTAAGTCTTCAGAAATAAAAATAACACTTTTTTGAGAAAGCTAACATGAAAAATGTTTTATTATTTGAGTATATCAGACCTCTTATATTGTCTTAAGTTCAGGAAGTACAATGTGACTGACAATAACTTTTCGAGTCCCCTAATAGCTTTAATTTCCTTTATATGAGAGCACAACACTAAATGAGCCAGGATTCGTGGTGCACACCTGTAATCTCAGCTACCCAGGAGGCTATAGCCATAGGATTGCAAATTCAAAGTCAGCCTCAGCAACATAGCGAGATCTTGTCTCAAAATAGAAAATAAAAAGTGCTGGCTGGGGATACAGCTTTGTGATAGAGTGCTTGCTTTAGATTTAATCCTTAGTACCAAAAAAAGAAAAATGAAAGAACAAGAGAAGCCATCTTATTGATGTCTTAAATCTTTGTTGGCTTTCTTTTTCCTATGTCTTGAAAAATTTCCCACTATTATCTCGCAATTTTTCTTTAAAAATACCTGTATGAAAACAAGCTTTTCAGAGTTGAAATTCAAACTGGAATCACTCTTCCTGATTTGTTTAAAGCAGCATGTAAGAAGAGACAAACTGCTGGAAAATACACGTTGTTTCAAAGATATTTCTTGTGTGAAGTTGGGACAGTTTTGGCATGTATAAATTTTATCTCTGACATTTTTAACATAGACATACACTTTGAAAGAAAAATGGTCTAGGTCTGCTAAGTCTCATTTTGAAGATTCACTGTAGACTCAACAGTCACCATGATCTCTGCTTCTCGAGTGAACAGTAGCCCTGCCTATGAGACTGCAGGTAGCTTTGAGAGAACCTGAGATTTGCATGTTCAGTTCATAAAAGCAAGTAGACCAACTTAGGAAGCTGGTTTGTGTTCAGATTGGAGGGATTTCATCAACTAGCTGTCTGTAATGGGGAGGAAGAACCAGAGGCCATAAACTGGCAGTTCAGGTACTGTGTTTGGCCTGCGAATAAATTTTATTAAGCCCAAATAATGTTTTTGCTTTTTAGTAAGTTAACTGATTACATTTTTTTTCCTTCTGGTACTGGGAATTGAATTCAGGACCTTGAATTTGCCAGGCAGGCAAGGTGCCACTGGGCTAAATCCACTGCCTTAACTGATTACATTTAAAAATTAGATTTCATAGTCAAGTTTAATTTTGGCTTCATTTGAAAAATTGGACATTGACAGTAATACAGCCACAATCAGATGGACCTAAATAGTAGCCTCTCTTTAGATGAAGGCATATTCTTTGATTCATTCCATTTAGGCCTGTTTCACTTATGTTCACTACAGGACTTCTTAAATTGTTTGAGTTCATAGTCCGTTTGAAAACTGAAAATCTACCATTTCTCTTGAAATTTCTGGCCAATTTTAGAAACACACCAAAACTAGGCAATTTTCATGAAAAAGGGCTAAGGAATACAGTAGTCTTGAGATCTGAGTGATGTTAAATTACTGATAGTTCTCAGTTTTCAAACTGAACCACTGATGATTGGCATAAATGAACTCAGATCATCTGGGTAAATAATTTAAATATTGTAGCTTGAGGGTCAGGTGACATTAAAATGAAATTGTGACCTAATTATGGACTTTCAGGAATTCAAATGAGTTGAAAGTAAACCCTTGCTAGGATACTGCAGTATGAAGAAAAATATTATCTGTGTAAAATTATATGTTTAAGATACGAGGAGGTTATTTGAAAGCTTTGGTTTAGGAATTGTAACAACCAGCAAGTTAAGGGAAGGTTATCTGCTTTTATTTTTTTCTCTATGTCTGACTCACAAAACATTACATAAAAAGGAACATTTTTATGTTTTAAGACTGTTGAGTTTTCCCTCCATATTTTGTGGGAGATGAAACTCCTTAATTGTCAAGTCCAGATTTCTGATTAAGTGGTTTGTTCTGAGTGGGCTTTTAAATCAAATTTTATCTTTGAGATTTGAGAGTTAAGGCTGCCAAAATTTAAATGAAGAAAAACATTTATCTTTATCTCTATTGCCATTAAAGTGCAATACTATAGTAATAAAGCATAATTACTAAAAATAATTTAAATTTGAAAATAAAGTTAGGATTGAATATGCTATAATTTTCCTTATAATTACCATGCAGGAAAAATATTGGACTCACATATATACTATAATTATATTTTATTAGTGTTTAAGTTCATGTTAGAAATAATTTTGAAGGATAGGGATTTAGCTCAGTGGTTCTGCCACCTGCCCCACAAGTGCAAGGACCCAAGTTCAATTCCTGGTACCAAAAAAGAAAAAAAGAATTTTGAAATAATTTTTTCTTTTGCAACGTTTTTGTTTTGTTTGTTTTTGGTACCAGGGATCAAACTCGGGTTCTTGTGCTTGCGCAGCAGGCGGAGAAACCACTGAGCTAAATCCCTGACCCTCTTTTGCAAAGTTTTAACCAGTCTTTACTTTAAAAAATATCTTCCTCACAATATAAACAATACATATCTTTCGTTAGCATGTATGAGAGTTTGATTATATATATAATGTATAGAGAGTTTGATTAAAGAAATATTGTAATTTTCAACACTAAAAAATTTTCAGGTGTTTCAGAAAATGTACTAAAATTTTAGTTGTAAATTAAACTATTAAATGTTTTGTTTTAAGATTATTACAAAATAGTTAAATTTACTACTGGTAAAAAATTTTTCTGTCATATGTGTATATTTTTGATCAATTTAGACTTTAAGTGAATCTTAAATTTTTAATGGACCATACTTGTATAGATACCCGTAAGATCTAGTAAGACCCTTATGAGTGTCTTGTGAATAGTTTCTTCATTTTTAAGTGTATTATACTCAATTTTGTCAGGCATGTCCGTTTAGCTCTTGCTATATGCTGAACATGCAGTAGAATGAAAGTAGGTAATATCCCTACCTTTAAGCAACTTAGCATATAACCGTTTCAATATTTACTGTAGAATTTTCTTAAATATTTGCAAAAGAAATTTTAAAGGATCCCTCAAGATCATAGTAATCATAGTGATATAATATAAAGGATTTGGGTCAGAAAGTCTTCCTGATATAATTTGGGTGGACGGGAGGAACAAGTTCAAAATTTGTGGGGAAGAATAATGAGTTGAAGATTGTCAGGAAACACATAGGAAATGATACAGTTAGACAACAAAGTATTCACCATAAGTGTAACTCAACATTAGTGCAAAAGGTATATTAAAATTGAAGAGATTGTTACAAAGAATTTCACATGGTGGGAGACTTGAAACTAGTTATTTGGGTTCAGTGTAGGATCCCGGAGGTAATGAATGATTTTAGGGCTGTTCATAAAGAAAATGATTTCTTGAAGATTATTCTAGTAACCAGGAGTTGGTAAGGAAATATAGACAATAAAACTAATTTGTGACCTGTTGCAGTAGGTCAGAGATTAACATCAAGTCTTTGATTACAAAAAAGACTTGAAGTTATTAAAGAGTAGATAGATCTGAAGAAAACTTAGGAACAGAAACGCTTATGTATTTTGTTTAGTGTCTAAGTCATTTTGACTTAATTTTAAATAGTTGAAAATAGACATTGATAAATTATTATTTAAACTGTGATTGTGATCTTATATTAATTTGGGATGTAAAGATATGAATTATGAAAATCCACATAGCAACTTAGACAGAATGAGGTAAAAGACAGAATAGGTCTGCAATTGCTTCACCATTTCATCAGGGTCTTGGCATTTTGAGCTTTCAGTGTTTGGGAAGAAGGCTTTCACCTTTGTGTGTATCCTCTTGCATAGTTTCAAGATAGAGGCTGCACCTGTAGATAACACCTTTGTGTTCTATGCTAGAAGAGGAAAGAAGGAAGAGGAAAGAGTATGCCTGTATCAGTAGGGAAAAGTTTTCATCTTAATTGACTTGAACTTGTTGTGACCACCAGCTGCTGTGGAGTCTAGGAAAGTGCATTTTTTGGCTGAGCACTTTATCTCTCTGACATAATCAAGGTTCTACCATTAGGGGAAGATACTGGGTATGCATCTCTGACAAAAATGTTTTAGAACTTATTGATTCTACAGAAAATACATTAAACTGTAAAATTAAAACAGCATAGTGAGTGGAAGTTCTTTTGGTTGTTTGTGTTCAGAGTCAGGGCATTTGTTTCTGTTATTCTCATCCTATTGCTTTCTCATTAGGAAAACCAGATCATACCAGCAAGAAAATGTATAAAATACATGCACTTTGAGGGCCAATTTGTATATATAAAAATAATATGTTTTAAAATATCCTTAAAGTTAACAATTTACATTTCAGGTTTATAGTCTCAAATTCTAACAAATTTTCTAAATTGCACACTATTTTATCCTCTTGCTTTCTAATACTACACATGATCCCAGGTGAAGGTAAGAGCTAAAATTAAATAACCACAATATTTATAACAATTCTGTAATAGGAAATATATGTAACCAGGTAGATTATCGGGTATACCTAATACACTTTTTTTCCCAAATGGTGTGTAACAGATGCAACATTGCATAGCTAAAAATAGAAAGCCAGTGAAATCTTTGGATTGGCAAAACACTCCAGGAAGTTTTAAGAATGACACCATGAAAAAAATGTAGTTGTTTGAAACATCTTTTGAACAAGCCTCTGGTGATGCAGAATAACTTATAATGTCTAGCTAGCTGATAGAATCCCTGAAGAAGTACAGAAAGAACCAACAAAAACTTAAATGTCCTTTCTGGAAATGGAATCATTACATGGTTTATAACATAAGTCTTAATTGTTCTCACATATTACCACTAATGTAGATTCTACGTTCTTGAGCAATAAAATAAAATGGTCCTCCTAGTCATTTTGGAATTTTAAATGTTAATTTATTTCTAGATGCAGCTGGGTCATTTTTCTACTTGGTTTTCTTAGGCATGCTCAAAGTAATTATATTTTCTTGTATTATTATGGTTGAATAATTACATAACTGCTTAACATGTAAGAAAGGTATAAGATAATATTAAAATAATATTTGAGGTTATGAAATATTATTAATGATATAGTCCTCAAAGAATTTTCATATTTAAGGAAGTGATTTTATGACAAAAGTTACCTTTATTCTAGGGCTTCTGAGAGCCAAAAGAAATTAGATTGGTCTCTGAAAAAGTCTCTTGAACGATAAATATCGCTTCACAACCCACTATTTTTAGGGTACTATGCTTAAGGATGAAGGGCTTGAAAGCAATAAGACATTTCTTAATCTTAAGGCATTTATAGCTTGAAACTATAATAAAAATTACTGAAGATACAGGACAGCTTACTAATATTTAAAGCCATTCCAGCTATGTAAATGTATGCTTCTAACATGAATGTCTACGTTGGTTATGTATTGCTGCATAAAAAATTTCCCTAAAATTTAATGGCTGAAGACAATAGCAGTTTTTTATTTTTCCTGATCCTGTGGGTCATGTGCAGCTCAGGTGGGCAGTCCCCTGATTTCAGCAGAAAGTTTTCATACCATTGCAGTCAGATGGTAAGTAGGCTGGGGCGTTCAAGACAACTTCAGTTAGCAGAGGCCTCGGGACTCCAGCATTGGTTCAGTGTCCCAGTGACATCCCAGCTCGCAGAACCCCTTCATGGGCACCCTGTGCCGGCGGAATGACCTGGACTTCTTACATCATGGCTTGGGCCTCTCAGAATCAGGAAGTCAGGGTGTTAGTAACTTTTAAGCCCTGGGATCTGAAGTTTCAGAATATCCTCTGTCACCATATTCTACCTATCAAAGCAGTCGCAGACAAGGCCTGATCAAGGAGGGTGAGTCAGCAATAAGCTTTCCCTCCTGAGATGGGGAATGGGGCAGACTGCAGGCACCTCTGCAAGCCATCTTTGGAGACAACTGCCTGTTGAGGAGTCAAGGCCTCGGCGGCGGTGAGAGTCCTACAGACAAAGGATTGGCACCCAAATGCGGGAGTCAGAGCTAGTCTTCACAGGTTAGCTAAGGCTTCGTTCTGAGTCAACACAGAGGAGACAGCAGGGATGAGGGGAGAATTACAGGGTCCTTTTTCAGAAGAATAGCATATGTAAACATGTATAGGTGAGAAAACAGTCATTGGATTAATAATTAAAATAAAAATTAAAAATTTAATCATCATCAGAGCTGATATTGCTACTTTACTGTAAAAGGAGTCATGAAAATGCATAGAGCAGATGTTTCTACAGGCTGATGCAATTATAGGGAGCATGATCTTGAGCAATAGAGCCAGTGGCTTTTTAAAACTGAACCATAATGGGTTTAGAAATAAAATGCTAAAAATTGATTTGGAGGAATATTCTGTTGGTTTTTATCAGATTTCAGATTTTTTCCTCATAGTTGAACAAAGACTAATTGCAGCAAGCATATTATTTGAATACAGGACAAATAATAAAAGACAGGCATAGAAATGGCTTGGGAGTTTTGCTTTCTAGATAATTAAGCTTTGTGGAGTTCAGGTTTGTGGCAACTTACATCATATTCCTCAGCATTAAATTGAGAGCTGACAGTTTAGGAACTTTCATACATATCTTCTGTGAACAAATAAGTCTTGGCCTTATAGTAGTTATGTATCATATGAAATAAAAGTCTTGAATGGAAAAAAAGGCAATCATGATTGCTTCTACTTTGAAATATAAATAACAGAATTCTAGGTGTATATATAGTAAATTATTTTTCTTTTAACACCATTGTTACTTGCCATATCAATAATATGAGGAAATCCAGTGAAGTATAAGTATTTTAACTTTCAAGTTCTTTATTATATTAGGGTAGAAGCTAAGTTCCTGTCAAATCCACACATTGTCATTATTTTTGCATTTGTAAATTAGTTTTTTACAGGATACCCCTACTTACTTATTGCCTAAGTCTTCTTTGCTTCCTACGTTCTTCAACTATTAATTTTATTCCAAGCTTTTTACAACCCTCATTCATTCATTTGTTCAGCAGATTATTTATTGGATTCCACCAGTGAGCTAGACCCTGTCAAAGGGACGTTTGGACTACAGTCTCCAATATGAGAAGTTAACTTGAAGAGATCTTGTGGGAGAGTGTTCTGGTAATAAGCACAAAGGCCCTGAAAACAAATAAGACCTAAGGTGTCCATAGATCAGAAAGGAAGTCAGCCTCATGGTATCATGCTGAAGAAGTGAGTTAGACCTAATAATGTGGGGCTCCAATGCTGTAATAGAGCTTTGAATTTTTTTCAGAGTTGGAAAGGAAGATAACAGGTATGTTTTGAACATGGCAGTGACATCACTATGAGGATCATTTCAGCTTCTGAGAAGAGAAAAATTAACTATAGAACAGCAAAGGTCAGAAAGAATCCAGGAAGTTCACAGTGATGATGGTGACAGGGATTGGGTAGAAGAGGCGGAGTTGGTGAGAAGTGTGATACTCTCTGCTCCTCAGAGCTGTGTCTTTGCTCCCATATCCCCTCACCTCCCCTTTCCCTCCCATCCCATCTCATATTTGCTCTCCACCTCCTGTTCTTTTTGTTGTTTTTGTTAACTTAGTGTAACAGTTGGTGCACACCTATCTTGGGTCTCATGCTTCATCACCTCTACCACCTCTAATCCCCTTTTCTCCTTACTTTACTTCCTCATTATTGCTTCTTGACCATTTTTCTCTTTCATTTCCTCTGAATTTAGGCCTTATAAAGTTCATTTTGCTCTCCTTCATTGATAGATCTGGATTTCTAATCTTTTCTCTGCTGTGGAAGCATATAAAGGGTCCAGTATTTTCTAATTTAGCTGGACTAGGTAACTAAAAATATTAAGACCTGGTCTCCCCCATTTAGGTGCCTGTAGAACAGATTTGCATTATAGCATTGGCTGGCAATAAAAGGAACTGAAAATGGTTCATCTAAAGGAAGCTGCCGAGATGATGTGGATGTCCTGCAGATAGAACCAGCTGAAATGCTAACTCCATCTTAATCTGGCTGTTTTTAGTCTTGTTTGGTGTTGAGAATGAATGAATGAATAAATTAATGAATAACTGCAAATAAAAACAATGCAAGAGAGAAAGGATTTTGTAGCCTGCACAAACTGATAGCCATCTGTTGCTGTGTGCACAGCTAAAAAAATTTATAACTTAGTAACCTTCACATCTCTGACTGATACTTGGGAGCTACATGGGAAAATGTGCCAACTGGTTTACCTTCCTCCTGAGAGAGAATGAGCATCTTTTAAGATAAATTTGTTCCTCACTTGTCTCTGATCTTGTGCTGCTCTAAGGAAACTTCCCTGATAAAGAACTGACTTGCTAAATTAGTCGAAACTTCTCTTGTTCCTGTCATTACTGTTGAGAGGCAGCAACTCAGGCACCAACTAGATCCCCTAGAATAATGAAGGGTCAGTGGCACAGGAGTTGGGGACACCAGGAGAGCAGGACCAGAGTGGGGACAGCAGCTGAGGCTTAGGAACTGGGCCTGTTTTAGGAGTGCGCACTTGTCAAGAATTCCTGTGGCTAAGTGTGTTACACAAATCATGTTTTTAACTGTATTATTTTAACACTTAAATTTTCCCTAGGGGCAAACTGAAGGTCACATAATACTTCCCCTTAATCATAGGATTTGGCAGCAGAAAAGTGTTCTGCATGTTGAATAAATAATGTGGCACTGGTTATGGAAAGAGGGAGGAGCTCCGCAGTCGTGGGGACAGGCTCGTACCCCTCCTTGTCTAAGATCGGGGGGTGTCATTTTGACACGGCGACCACATGATGAATTTACCTCTGTGCACAGTTCAGCTAGTAAACGCACATCTTTAGGTAAGGAGGTTTTCCAGTTTTGTAGGTGAAATGACAGCAGTACATCAATTAAACCATTAATTAAATTTTATTTGTAGGTTCTGGGGTTTAGGGAGAGAGCCAGCATAAAAGAATGCAGCATCTTTCCTTAGAGGTGGAGAAGAGAGGATGTGTGAACCGGGGGGAGCAGAGAGCCTCGAACTTAGCCTCTGTATAAAAGGGGTATCACATTTATGCTGCTGCTTTTCAACCGGAGCTGTATGGATGCTTACAGAGACACAACTTAAAGCAAAGGATGCATCCTTTTCCGAAAATGTGCATCCCCCAATTACCCGTTCACGCTTTATGTATTCAACAGTCTATCCCCTCCCTATTCCATTATGAAAGAAGTTGAGGTAGTCAGTATAGAGTTGAACTAGTTTGAGTCGCTACTTTTCAAAACCTTTATTTTAGACCTTGATAAAAAGCAGTAGCAGGCAAGTGGAATGACTGACTACTTGATTTTTAAAATGTGGTTCTTAAATAAACTTCTGTAGTATGCGTGGGGTGGGGGAAGAAAAAGTGCAGCACAGCTAACTCATGCAGCACGTGACAGGTACTTTGCCAGTTGGGTTAGCCAGTGTGACTCTTGTACCACGTTGGGAGTGTTAGGGGCTTTTCTCAAAAACACTCAGATTTTTAAGAAGTGTACTCTAACACCATCTTTTGACTTGTTTTGCATAAGTGAACCACATGCTAATGGCCTTCACTTTGAGAGCACTCTCCAAACATCACAAAGACTGTTCCAAAGTCCAGACAATTTCCTGTCTCTGTCAGAGAGCAAATAGCAACAAAAGGCTTACTCCAAATACAAGTCAAACAGAACTTTGGAGAACCTTCACAGTAATTTGCTTTGCACAACAACTAGAGGAAATTTTGTGCATAACCCACAGAGAGCAGGACATAACCCTGTAATACTCAGAATGTACTTCCCAAGTTACACAGGAAGACAAGGTAAACATTTACGGAAGAAATGGTATTAAGTTGCTAGCAGAAACTCTCCCATCCTTTAAACCCCAAATTAGCCAGGGTCTGACTCTACCCAACACCCGGAGGGCTTGAGTGTTACAAATTATCTCATCCTTTGGTTTAGACAAAACAAAAACTTAGCTTTTCCACCAAAATACTCATAATTTTTGACCTGGTAGAATGAAGGTAAGAGTAGATATGCACGGAAGACAGTGTTATTTCTGATTGTTTTGTGCTTTTTGCCACTCAAGCACATGCCAGTTGGGTCCTACTGCATCTGTGATTAGATACACCTCTGTGTATTTATTTATTTAGTATTTTTCTGTGGAAGAGCATGACAGGTCATTGTGGAGCTTTCCATTATGTATGCAATTCCTGGGTAATTGTTATAGTGCCTTAAAACATGGCATGCATTTGGCTATAACTTCACGTATGGGCTATAAAATTAAAATCTCCCTAGAGTTTCTTTCTGGTATTAACTTTATTTCAACCATTGCAGATAGCAACAAAACACAATGTACTGGCTGTAACCACTCCATCCGTAAATAAGTTTAAGCCACAATGTTGAGATATATTATCATACTGGCTCAGGACTCATTCTTGCTGTGATATATTGTCCACTGCACATCGGGCATATAAAACAGGGAACAGTAATTCATCTTATGATGAAGGTATGAACCTAAAGTCCAGAGAAAGATAAACCCGCGTGCACCCAGTGAGATCCATAGAACATAAAATGTCAGAGATGTTTATATGACAATTTGAAAATATTACTCCTGATTCCCACAGCTACAGTCTTTAGGGAAAAAAGGACATCCATATCATATTCTTTATAGAAAAAGGTCATGTGTAAATAAGCCTGAATAAAGAAGAAACAAAAGTTAGCTACTAGTATTATGAATGCTAGTAAATAAAATTGTATATAGAAACAACTTATATGCAGAGAAAATAAGCATTTTATTTTGTTACATTATATTGATATGTCGGTTGACTTTTATTTCTTTTTTGCAGATAAATGACATTTTAGTATCTGGTATTCTTATGCCAGTTACAAAAACTAACTGTTTATTGAGATTTTAAAAAAATTTGAAAACTAATGCTGAAGAGTCAGTTATGTTACCTAATAAATCTACTGTATAAACAGAAGGGGAACGTCAGCCATATACCAAGTCCTCACTATGAGGAACATGGGTTATGTAGTAGGAGATGGCTTGATTCTCCAAGGAGCTCAACAAGGAGTATATAACTCATAGTGGAGGTTTTCATCATCTCAGGAAATAATTATTTCTTTTGTTGGAGAAATTTAAGATTAGATTTTAAATTGAGGTGAAATTACTCTTTGCCTTTTATAAGGTATTTCTTCATGGAGAATGGTTAAGTTTATTAAAACAATGCTAGAAGAAATCTTACTAGTAGTTGAGTATGAAGCCCATATTATATGTTCATTGGGAATAAAGGAAAGATTGGCCTCCAATGCTGTCAGAGTGGCCATTTAAATGAATTTAACATGCTTTATTTTTTTATGCTACTAACTAACCCTTTTCTTCCCTTGAAATGTGCACTGGTTTATTCCAACCAGTGTGGTCTGAAACTCATCGAACATTTTAGTAATATTTATCAGTGCTAAGCTTAGTATTGCTCAGTAAGTCAAACTTGTTGCAAATCACTTGCAGTTGTGGAAATACAGTATTTATGCATAACTGGTCAAAACTCAGTATCTTCTTTGCTTAAATTCTTTTATTAGTACATTTTATGTATACAGTACGTTTACATTTATCATTGAATACTTGTACCTGTACATGATGTATCTTGGTTCTTATTTTTTCCCCATTACCTGTTGCTCCCTTCACCCCCTCCACCCTTCCCTATTTACAAAGACTTTGTTTCCACTTTTTTCTTTTCTCATAATTTTTTCCTTTCCCTTCTTTCTTTTTCACTTCCCCTCCCACTTCCCCTAACCCTTTGGACCTTTTCTTCCTATTTCAAATTATCAATTATTCATATTAGTCATTTTAATCCTTATTTACACTTCCAGTTTCTCACATCAGAGAAACTATTTGGTATTTACACTTGTGTCCTATTTATTTCATGTAAGAGTATGGCCTCAATATGCATCCATTTAGCTATAAATGTCTCTAGTTGCTCAGTCTTTATGGCTGAGTAGTACTCCATTTTATAAAAAACCCCACATCTTCTTTATCCAGTTTCCAGTTGGTGGGCACTTGGGCTGTTTCCAAGTTTTCACTATTACAAACTGTGCCATTATAAACATGCGTGCCATTATAAACATATATCTCTGTGGTATGATTCTTTTAATTCTTTGGGGAAGATCCCCAGCAGGGGAATAGCTGGGTCAAATGGGACCTCTAG